>CM056584.1:75448504-75908504 GCA_029721435.1 Gymnothorax reevesii
CTGCAAGACTGCATGGGCAAATAGTCCAATTATTTAAGAATAAAGCTTCTCAGTGTAAAATTTCAAGTATTTACGATATTTAGGGATTTCATCGTCTATGGTCCGTAATGCCATTAAAAGATTCAGAGACGTCTCAGGATGCAAGAAACAAGGCCAATAAACAATACTTAGTGGTTGTGATATTCAGGCCTCAAGGCAGCACTGCATTAGAAACACTATTTTGCTGTGGATGTTGTGATTCTGCTTTCTGCTTGTCATGTTTAAGTTCTGTGCCTGGCTATGCCATGTATGCTTTTTGTGTTTAGTGATCACTGCCTGCCTTATGACCATTCTTGGGATTGTGTTTTGTGTTTTGGTAATTTATATTTCTTGTGTTATTATTTTTCATGTTCAGATCATTTAGTTTCCATGCCGTGTTTTCATTTCCATGCTTTGCACTTTGTCTCCCCTGTCTTGTCATGTGTGTATCTTTGCTCACGGTCCCTTGTCTTGTGTGCCACTCATTCGGGTGATTTATTGGTTTCTGGGTTTAAATCTCCTTTCATTATCTCGTGTTCTTCCTTCCTCTCTCTTTTACTGTCTTACTAACACATACTAACAGTTTATTGTTTTTGCTAATTACTAACCACACTAATCTTGTATATTTTTACTAACTTTCTAACATGCACTCGGGATTGTATTGCTGCACATACTAATTGACTAACGATCTCTCAGCAGTCGCTCAATTCTGATCTCCGCCTCCTTGCCTATCCCTAATTATCTCTGCTGCAAGTTTCTGTGGATTTCCACTTATACTTTGTGCTTTCCTTTTCTTTTATCTTGGCACTTTAGTACTCCTTAACCGGAGCTGTTTTGTACTTAGGTTTGTCTTGTGATCCCTGTCTGCGTTTTGGCTACAGCCAAATTCATGTAATTAGTTTATTCCTCATGTGTCTCTCCCTGATCATTGTTACCATTGATTGCACCTGTTCTCCCTGGTCATGTGTTCTCCTGGATGTGTATATAAGATGTCTGTTTGCTTCACACTCTTGTCAGATCGTTCTCCCTAGTTTTCTCGTGCCACGTTTCTCGCCTTGATCTCTCAGTGATTATCTTTCTGACTGGACCGTCCTTGATATCGAGTTTTGCCTACTCCCTGTACTTTTGCCGCATTCTTGTTTTTTGACCTCTTTTGTCTGACTACGATTTTTGTGATTGGTGCCCTGTGTATGACTCTGGATTTCGCCCTTTGGATTCTGATTTTGGATTGCGGACTTTGTACTGTTGCCAGCTCTGTTGGGGGGTTTCCCCCTTCAGAAATAAAGCCTCCTTTTGCATTTTACTGGAGTTTGCTCTTGGTTCATTTCGTAAAAACCTCACAGTGGAATTCACTGCATGGGCTTGGGAACACTTCTGTTAACCACTGTCAGGGAGAACAGTTTGTCTGAACCCACAAATGTGAGTCAAAACTCTGCTGTGTCAAGATTAAAGTATTGTAACTGTCCCGGATATTTGGAGGCAAAGACGGTTACTTCAGGCGATTCCTCAAACTTCATTGTGCCAAACATTTCCAGACAAACGCTAGCCGGTAGAATCCACCGGACAACAAAATAACAACGCTTCACCCACGCACGCACTCCCTCTCCCATTGGCTGGCTGCGCGTAAGGTGCAATCACAAGTCCTCAACAGGGACGCTACAATATAAATAAACAAGATCTTGGAATGCTGCCTCCTTCACTGGGCCCAAGAGACTGAGGGTCAGTAGAAAACTGCGCTGTGGTCTGTGAAATCAAAGTGAGGAATTTTTTAGGGAAATTATGGATGTTGTATCCTCTGGGCTCGAGAGAGGAGGGACTATCCTGCTTGTTATCAGCTCACAATTCAAAAACCAGCATCCATGACTGTATGAGGGCACAATAGTGCCAATGTTAAGTTGAATTTGAACATCTATGAAGACACCAGTAGGCTGAACAATATATACAGGTTTTGGAGCAAAATGCCCTGACATCCAGACATCTTTGTAAGGGAAGACCTTGCTTATTTCAGCAAGACAATTCCAATCAATACATTCTATATTTATCACAACATGGCTTTGTAGTAAAAGAGTCTTGGTGTTAAACTGGCCTGTCTGCAGTCCAGACCTGTCACCCACTGAAAATATTTGATGCAGCATGAAACTAAAAATATGACAATGAAGGCTGCAAAATGTTGACCAACAGTCTACAGCAGACTATTGATTGTGTCCTACCTTTTGTTATTGTTATTTACACTAGTTATTTTTGCAAAATCATAATGGCTGCAAATGGCCACAAATCGAGCTTCAGATCTAACTGAAGAAAGCAGCAATTGAAGCTCAGATGGTTTAAATGATGAGGGGGATTTGATTTCGGTGAGGTGAACGATGTCCACAGCCACACAGGTCACAATGTCGTGTGCTAAGCACCCAGATTGGAATGTATGCAGACACGAGTTGGATGGAATGGGGCCATCATGGCCTCTTCCCTTGCAGTAAGAGGTGGGCTAAGTTAGCGTGCGGCGAGTGACGTTATGTTTCAGTTGTTTCAATTCAAGTAATTTGGGTGGTCCTGACATCAGTAGACTCCAAGAGAAACTTTGAAAACTATCATAATTGTTGTGGCCAATAAGTTAGCTTAAGATTTTGTTTTATCTTCTTGGCTAGAGTGGTTTTCGGTTTTCTATACCAGTTAAAAGTAAGTAATTGAGTAAAGGTTAGAGGTCAGTCTATGGTTGTAATAAGGCATAGGCATCATATGTTGCTCATAATGTTCTAGTGGAAAGAGGTGTTGGTCCAATAAGGGGAAAGATTGTCCTTGCAAAGGATGATAACCTTAAACAGGACACCACTGTTACTAGGATACCTGGAGTGGATGATGCTTTATGGCTAATAAGCATCATGGGGGGGATTGTAAGATTTTGGTCTGAATCCCCAAAACTAGCTCACACAGTGCAGCTGTAGATTATCTCACGTAAATATCTGCAAATACCTAAATACCTAGAGAATACATTCCTCTTCAGATTAAGTTTGCAGGATCTCTTTTTTTGGCGGCCTGAAAGAGTATCCACTTTTACCGTGTAGTCATGAATTTCTAATGTGTTGCACAGATTACAAACCATTTTTTTATTCAGTCTGCTGCTCATGTGCATAAGATGCAATTTCAGTGCACTGCGCGCCACTGAAGTTTGGACCCGCAGAGATCGTTTATACCACAGTGATCAGCATCAAAAGAAATCAAATGCATGTGTTGAGTGTGCGTTATGCTGTATGTGTGAGGTTGTGATCTGGAACCAAATGCGAGGACACGGGATTGCAAAAATCCCCGGGCAATCCAGTCAGAAAGATAAACACTGAGTAATCAAGGCGAAAAGAGGCGTGGCACTAGGAAAACGATCTGACAGAGACTGGCTGTGAGAAGACACCTAATATACACTTCTGGGAAGATCACATGGGGAGAATCACAGGTGCAGAAAGTCAGACTGATTACAAGGGAAGGCACATGAGGGAGAACCTAATCGCATGGAATTGGCCAAAGCCAGAACGTGGACAGGGAACACAAGACATTCCTATAAACAAACATACGGCTCCAGTCACAGAGTTTCTAACGTGCATAGATAATGAGAAGCAGGACAGCGTGATCAGGTGTGAGCTTTCACAGAAGATGCAGCAAAGGTAATCAGGGAGAGCAAAGAGGCGGAGACTAGAACAGGGCGAGTGCTGAGAGCTTGTTAATCAATTAGTAAGTGCAACTATACAAATCCTTGGTGCTCGTTAGTAAGTTAGTATTATATACAAGGTTAGTTGTTGTTAGTAATCTCTGGAGAAAATAATAAACTGTTAGTATTGTTAGTAGATAGAAAAGAAGAGGGAAGCCAGCAAACGAGATCGGAAGGAAGATTGAAAAACCAGAATCTAATAAATCACCCGAAGAGTGAAACACAAGACTGGGGCTGAGTGCAATGACAAGACATGAGACCAGATGGGGGAGACAAAGTGCAAAGCAAATTGGAAAACATGAAACGGAATGTGATATGGCAAAATGTAAAACATGGAAAAATAAACTTAGATAAAACATGACAAATCAAAGTAACAATACACAATACATGATACAAAGAATAGTCAGGCATGGCAAATAGTCAAAAAACACAAAAGGAAGTCAGAATAGGCAGCATGAACATGGTCAAGGCAGACATGGCAGAATCATAACAGTATGTGTTTGTGCATTGCACTGTGTGCTCAGTGTGTGCGCATTACATTTGCTATGCGTGGTGTGTGCAGATTTTTTCACGTGTAGTGATTTGATATGTGTTTTCTCTGAATGTGCTGCTCATTTGCAATGTGTGTTTTCTGTATGTGCATTTACACTGTGCTCTTGGAATGTGTAGTGTATTTGTCATGTGGTTTGCGTATGTGCCGTTGTGAGAGCGGCGACGACGAACAAGAGGACCAACCGCATTGGAGATGACATCATTTATTTGTACAATGCCCGTAAAGACACGTTCACTACAGTGTGAAAAGCAAAAGACGAAAGAACATTACTACAATAGTTGCATACAGCAAATTGTACAGACAAATTACATAAAAACAATCTCTACACTCGACATAAACACAGTTGCATTAACATTTATTAATGACCGATTTATACAGTTATTCAAAGGAAATTTCGTGTACCGACAATTTACAAACAAAATTCCGCCATAGGTTTACTGATAAACGCACATTATCTGATATTTCATTCTGACACTGACAAAAATTTATTTATTTATTTATTTTTTTTATTTGAATGTTTATTGAACAGGGACGACACATACAACATTGTCATAAAGAATGAAAAATGTGATGCACACAAGACGTCTAGCTTCAGCTAATTTGCAGTCTTTGTCCCTGGTCAGGCTAAAGGAAGATAAAAGATACTGAATACAAAATACAATAATACAAATACAGTGAATAATGCAGTGAACAGATATAAACAAATGAACACAGCTACAAAATTTAGATTAAAATTGCAAAAGTTAAATACATTAAACATTAGTAGAATACTGTACTGACAGTGACTTGAGAGGAGTTAATGTTCACATTTCTGCTGCTGCTTAAGCCAGTGTTTAGCTTTGGCACTAAACATCCTTAATTTTGTTTGAGATTTTATTTCTGGTGGTAAAGAATTCCATAGGTGTGTACCCAGCACTGAGAGAGATGACTGACCAAAAGTTGTCCTGCACCTTCTAATTTTACAGTTTTGGTTGCTCATGCTCCTTGTCATTGTCCCACAGTTGTCTGATTTAATAAAAATCTGTGATATTGCTTGTGGGGCCAGTCCGCTGACACACTTAAAAACGACTTTCGAAAAAGAGAATTTTATAAAATTAGAAAAAGATAACAAATTATACTTCTCGATGATTTTACAATGATGCCATTTTTGTGGCTTCTGATCTAAAATTTTTAAAGCTTGTTTGTGGAGTGAGAACAAAGGTCTTGTTACTGTGTCAGTGGCCTGGCCCCAAGCAGTGATGCAGTAGGACATGTGTGAAAGGACCATAGCATGCAGGTATAAATGAGCTGCCCTAAGAGAGAGACAGGACCTAATAAGTCTAAAACAGTTTAGACTAGTTTTTACAGTTTTAGACAGCTTCTTTATATGTGCTTCAAATTTAAGTTGAGGATCTAAAATTACACCTAAATATTTAAACTCATTTACCACTTCGATGTCTTTACTATCAATAGTGATGTGAAATTTCTCTAAGGCTTTCTTTCTTATTGAGAAACACATTGATACAGTTTTTTTATGATTAAGTGTTAAGTGATTCCTTTGTAGCCATTCTGAAACAGTAACCATCTGTCTATTTAAGATGTCTGAAGCTTGACTGGGATTCTTTGCTGAGACATAAAACACGGTATCATCAGCATACATCTGACATTCAGTATCAGTGCAAATGAGAGGTAAATCATTTATGTATAAGCAAAAAAGAATAGGACCTAAAACTGATCCCTGTGGCAGACCAGTTTTACTGTTCAGAAAAGATGTTTTCACATACTGTAAACGAACACACTGTTGTCGATAATTCAGATATGAGCTTAGCCATCTAACAGCAAGAGCGGAAAAGTTAAATTCATGTCTTAATTTACTGATTAATATCTCATGACTTACAGTGTCAAAGGCTTTTTTTAAGTCCAAAAACACTGCTCCAACCACATTTCCATTGTCAAGGGAACATTTTATTCTCTCAATGAAATGGCACAATGCCATCTCAGTTGAACATTTTTTACGAAATCCAAATTGTTTAGAATAATAAAACCGATTGTTTTCAAGATAGGTCATTAATTGATTACCAATAACCTTTTCAAGTACTTTTGACATTGCTGGAAGAATTGATATGGGCCTATAATTGCTGGCCTCAGATAATGCACCAGATTTATAAATTGGGGTAATAATAGCCATTTTAAAACTTTGTGGAAATTTCCCTTCTTTAATGGACAAATTTATCAAATGGAGTAACGGGTTTATCAAAATAGCACTATGTTTTTTCAAAAATAAAACATCGATCCCAAATGTATCTTTTGCCTTTGAGTGGTTTAATTGCATTATAATTTTTTGAATTTTGATACGGTCAATTTCTTCGATATTGAAGCAGGAAGCCCAACCATTATTATCAAAGCCTTGAATTTGTTGAGAATTTAAGTTAAGTTCATCTATATTGGGAGTTTTTTGGAAATTCGATGTAAGTTCATCTACAGATTGTATGAAGTATGTATTAACATGACAACATTACACAACATTACATATTGCATGATTGCACGAATGGATGATTTCATGCTCGTACATAACAGACACACAAAACAAAAGAAAAAACCCAAGTGTATTTGAAAGTGTATATAAAACTTACAAAATCTCAATGACTCTCTCGCATAAACCCTTGACGTCATAATGCCTCCCTCAGTATGATGTTCCGTCAATCTGGCACTATAAATTACGAACAAGTTCAGTAAGTATTTAAAAATACGAATGTAGTGTTAGAAACATTCTGTGTGGTATTTAGGACATTAATGCAATTGATATTACCAAACTTGGACGAAATGGAGACATTAACGAAACAGTCACACGTATATTGCATGAAATTTACACATGTCAAACCACCTTCGATTTGACACATAAAAAATATCAAATCATGAAGCATCCAACTAAAATTCATACATAATACGATCAAACGATCTCTACAAAGCACATTAAGGTAAAAAATTGCTACTCACATCGCACTAATCTTCTGTTCTGTGGATGTGCTGCATGTCTTCTGAGTATTTGCTGTGCATTTGCTGTGTGTTCCATGTAAGAGCTGTGTATTTGCTGTGTGTTCTGTGTATGCACTGTGCATGTGTCATGTGTGTTCTGTGTATATGCTGTGTATTTGCTGTGTGTTCTGTGTAAGTGCTGTGTATCTGCAATTTGTGTTCAATGTCTGTGCTGCATATTTACTATCTGTGTTCTGTATGCTGGGCATGTTCTATCTGTTCTTTGTATATGCTGTGAATTTGCTATGTGTGTTCTGTATATGTTGTAATGTGTGTGCTGTGCATGTTGAATGTTTTTGCACGTAATTTGCAATGTGTTTTTATTATGTGCTGTGTATTTGCTATGTATTCTGATTATGTGCTGTGTACTAGCTGCATGTTTTTTTTGTAAATGCTGTGCATTTGTTATGAGTGTTTCATGTATGTGCTGTGAATTAGCCTTTTGTTCTGCATATGCCCTATGCATGTGCTATGTGTGTTCTGTGTGTGGTGCTGCCAATTTGCTTTGTGTTCTGTGCACTGAGCATTTGCTGTATGTCTTCTGTGTATGTGCTGTGCATTTGTTATGTGTGTTCCATGTACAGCGCCCTCCATAATTTTTGGCCCCCCTGGTTAAGATGTGTTAAAAGCCTTAAAATAAATTCAATTTTTATTGCAGAAGCATACTCTCTCACTGAAAATTGTAGAAAAATGTAAACTTCAACTCAAATGAATTTTGAGGGAAAAAAGAAACCCCTGACGAAGAAATAATTATTTTTTTCATAAAATCACCTGTTCTGGAATTATTGGCACCCCAAACAATTCCTGGGAATTAAATGTAATTGAAGTATTTCTGTCATTTCTACAGTAGTTTACAAAATTGATCAGAGTATCTAGGAACATTAGATTTGTAAATCATCACTTCCTCTTTCCCTGGGGTATAAATATGATGTGACACAGAGGCCATTTCTCTTATCCACTCTTCGATATGGGAAAGACAAAGGAACACACCATTCAAGTAAGGCAGATGTGTGTCGACCTTCACAAGTCAGGCAATGGCTACAAGAAAATAGCCACTCGCCTGCACCTGCCCATATTTACTGTCAGAGGAATCATTAAGAAGTTTAAAACAACTGGAACAGTGGTAAACAAGCCTGGATGAGGACGCAAGATTATTTAGCCGCCACGTACAGTGAGGAGGATGGTAAGAGAAATAAAAAGTTCTCCAAAGCTCACTGTTAAAGAATTGCAACAAATGGTAGCATCTTGGGGTCACAAAGTCTCCAAAACAACTATCCGGCGCTATCTACATGCCAACAAGCTGTTTGGGAGGCATGCACGGAAAAAACCTTTTCTCACTCACAATCATAAACGCAGACGTCTGGAGTTCGCTAAGCGGTACTGGGACTTCAACTGAGACAGTGTGCTTTGGTCAGATGAGACCAAGGTAGAGCTTTTTGGCAACAAACACTCGAAGTGGGTCTGGCGGAACACAAAAGATGAGTATGCAGAAAAGCACCTCATGCCCACTGTGAAGTACGGGGGAGGATCAGTGATGCTGTGGGCCTGTTTCTCTTCCAGAGCCCCTGGGAACCTTGTTAGGGTGCATGGCATCATGAAATACCGGACATTTTAAATCAAAATCTGGTGGCCTCCGCGCAAAAGCTGAAGATAGGTCGTCACTGGGTTTTTCAGCAAGATAATGACCATAAACATGTGGCCAAATCTACACAGAAATGGTTCACCAGACACAGAATCAGGCTCCTCCCATGGCCATCTATGTCCCCAGACCTCAACCCCATTGGAAACCTGTGGAGTGAGCTGAAGAGGAGAGTGCAGAGGAGAGGACCCAGGTTGCTTGATGATTTAGAGAGATTGTGCAAAGAGGAATGGTCGACAAGATCCCTCGTTCTGTATTCTCCCATCTTGTGAAACATTATAGGAGAAGATTAGGTGCTGTTTTGTTGGCAAAAGGGGGTTGTACAAAGTATTAACATCAGAAGTGCTAATAATTGTGGCACACATGATTTGATGTAAAAGAATAATTTCTTAATGTGGGATTTTTTTCCCCACTGAATTAAGGCACTTGAATTAAAGGTAGGATTTTCCTCTTTTTTTCATTGTGGTCCAATATTATTTAGAAAAAAACTGAAGCTGAAGAACACATCTTAACCAGGGGTGCCAATAATTATGGAGGGCGCTGTATGTGCTGTTTATTTGCTATGTGTTCTGTGTAATTGTTGTGTCTTTGCTAAGAGCATTCTGTGCATGTGCTGTGCATTTTTCTGTGCGTTTTGTGTATGTACTGTGCATGTGTCGTGTGTTCTGTGTATGTGCTGTGCATTTGCTATGTGTGTTCCATTTATGTGCTGTTATTCTGGCATGTGCGTTCTGTGCATTTGCTATTTGTGTTCTGTGTATCTGCTGTGTGTTAGCTATGTGTCTTTTGTGTATATCAGGAGTTCACACACTTGGTCCGGGCACCTTCCTGTGTATGCTGGTTTTTGTTCCAACCACATTGCAATTGTAGAATTTTGAAAAGCTGTTAATTTGTCTTAATTAGCTGCCGTGTTGGATTACGAGCGCCTCTGATGAAATTTCACATGATCATTAATAACAATGCGCTACGAATGATGTTTACGCGCACTGTGTGAGCGCAACAAACCGCAACGTTATTTTGGACTTGTTCTGAGTCACCAACGAGTGCAACAAATCCTATCGGACCCTCTTAGGACATCAACGTAAAAGGTAACGTTCAAGCGTGTACGCGGTCTAGCGTAGCGCAGGTAACGTGAATGTAACAGCATAGCTCCTGAGGGCAGTTAGCGGGAAGAGAAAGTGACGGTGATAGTAAACGGAACAGCAGCGATTCAGAAGATTAGCCGAAAGTTGACAGAAAATGTTCAGTCTATAAATGCAACAGCTACTCACGCCAACAGTCTTATGCGATATTAGCAGTGGCGTGCCGTCAGATGTCACGAAGGCCTTAAGTGATCACTCTTTCCCGCAGACTATAGGACGGATTCTCATGGCTTATTGCTTAGTGAACCTCGCGAACTTATTTACACAAATTCAGAAATTATAAAGACGTAGACGATTGATATTTTCCATCGTCATTGATGTGCGGAAGTAAACGCCGTATATATTCGTAGTGCAATGTATAACAAGGCTTTCAAAAATAAATTATATTCTCGTCGGTTCCTCCAATCAGTCAGAGCTACTGTTTCTAATCGGGGAGGTAAACTGCGAGAGGTGTCTGTCATTCAGAAGTGAAAGGTGAGGTTATTGCTGGCCCTGTGTTTCTGCCAACGGACCGTCACTGCATATGAGCCGTATTTATACCGTTAAATCTGTTTATAACGCCATATTTATCCCCCGCCGCGCGATTAGCGCAAAGCGTGGAATATCGCATTGCGCTCTGTCCGTCCGTCCGTCCGTAGGGACAGATAAAATTGAGGCGGCGGGGGATAGTGCCATAATAGTGGCAAACACTGGTTACACTGTTAATGTAGGGATTCTGGATCTGCCTGTCATGTTTAAGTTCTGTGCCTGGCCTAGCCATGTTGATTGATTTCTGTGTATAGCAACCACTGCCTGCCCCTTCACTATTCTTGGATTGTGTGTTGTGTTTTGATTATGTTAGATTCTCGTGTTATTATTTTTCATGTCCTGTTTTATTATTTAGTCTTTGCCTCAGTTCCCTAGATTCCTGATCATGTTTATTCTGCCATGCCTCGCTTTGCACTTCGTTTACGCCGTCTCGTCTTGTGTAGGTCTTTGCCCACGGTCCCTAGTCTTGCGTGCCACTCATTCGGGTGATTTATTGGTTTCTGAGTTTTCAATCTTCCTTCATTATCTCGTGTGCTTCCTTCCCCTCTATTTTACTATCTACTAATCCATACTAACAGTTTGTTGTTTTCAATAATTACTAACCAAGATTAACATTATATATTTTTACTAACTTACTAACATGCACTCGGGATTGTATAGCTGCACATACTAATTGACTAACGATCTCTCAGCATTCGCTCAATTCTAATCTCCGCCTCCTTGCCTATCCATAATTATCTCTGCTGCAGTTTTCCTCTTATATCTCATGCTTTCCTTTTCTTTAGACTATGCACTTTAGTATTCCTTGACCGGAGCTGTTGTTTGTACAGAGGTTTGGCTCGTGATCACTGTCTGCGTTTTGGCAGTTGCCAAATTCATGTAATTAGATAATTCCTCATGTGTCACTCCTGATGTTTGTATCATTGATTGCACCTGTTCGCCCTGGTCATGTGTTTCACCCGGATGTGTATATAAGATGTTCTTCCTAGTGTGGTGGCTGAGCCACAATAAAACCACAAACGGATTACGCCACCCCCTGATGTTGGGCAGAGGGACCCATTAACTTTCCTCAGAATATAAAATGGCTACCTTATACTTTCCCCGCGAAGGGACAATTGACCAAGAGGCAAATATGTATACAAATGCAAATTTATTACAATACGAATGCAAAACAGTCAGTGCAAGAAATACTGCAATAAATACAGGAGATGCAATATGTCAATAAAAAGGATAACTGGCTGAAGCTCCCCAACCTAGGAAAGTCGAACCAGCACAGGCAAAACCCCTGTTTCTGCAGGAGACCCTGGAGAGACAGAAAGTCACAGGCAGCAACCCAACACCAAACCAAGCATGCAACCCAGCAAGCACTACACGCTTAAGATTTCAATACACCACTACGCTCACACCGTGTTGTTGCTACTGTAATGTGAATATAGGCCACTGGATGGCAGTATTTACCTTTTTTTTTGTTAAGCTCAGACTGGGATTGTGTTTAGACATGTCCTGGACATGTCTGGGGCAAGTCCCCGAAAATTAAAAAAAAGAGGTCTAAATGTGGGTGGGGTCTGCAAAAGAGTATATAAAGAGAAGAATTGAGACAGTGGAGTAGTAGGAGAAATTGCAAGGAGAAGGATACATGTGACCAGACCTGTCATTTCTGTTCAAGACCTGTGTAGTTTCTTTTGTGGGATTTTTGCCTGTTTGAGCAGTTTCCTCACCCAGGACATCACCAAGGGACTGTAATTATTTCTGTTTATTTTTGTCTTGTAAATCAATCTTGGTCTTTAGTGTAGTTAGTTAGTTGTTATTAGTCTTTGTCTGTTTAATTAAATGTGTTTAAGTTTTAAATTGTGTCTGTCATCCCTTGCTGTTGCTGTTGCTGTTGTGTTATAAATGTAATAACAAATTGGGGCCATAACACTACAGATACGCTAAACACCAATACAGTTCCTCACCCATCTGGTCACCCCAAAAAGAGGAGTAGTGCAGCAGTGCGGGTCCGGCCTTGTACAGAGATGGCCTAAACAGAGGAAGACATGTGAGAGAGGGAGAACAAGCAGCATCCAAAGGCACCGACATTTGCACTAATCTACTTATAATGGAACAATTTAAAAGAAGGCACCTACTGGTAGGCCCAGAGGTACCAACAAAACCCAAGAAATGGACAAAACCACAGAAAACGACAGTTCAATGATAAAACAGCGGCTGGCCTGGTCCCTTTTGAAAAAAATAAAAACCCATTAGTTGCCAGTCTTGTCAAACACAGTGACATTCTTAAACGAATCCATAAATGTAGTCCTACTTGGCAATACTCAATGCTCAATTGTCCCACATCGCAGTAACACATGGGCTGGACATTCCAAATGCTACAAACACACAAAAAGACAATAAGTACATGGTTAAACACCAATTTAAAACTTTCAATAAGAGTGAACATGGTCTTAAAATCATTTACCAGCATATCAATGTCCATATCTCTGTAGCTGGAGATTGGGTTGATCACATCAATGATTGAAATAAAGCCATGCAGTGGTCTCTGTGCTTTCCGCAAGGAGTAACACAGTATTTGAGCTTACCCTGGTAAAATAAAATAAGAATTAAAATCCAAGGCATATGTAACAAACACTCTTAAATAACCATCCATACCTTCATAAAAATGGAGCCTAGCTCAGCTGAGCAGAATTGAGTGGCAGAACAAAGACTAACTGGCAGCCACCAAACATTTATCACTTCCTAATCAGTCATGTGATCATGAGACTTCCTGTGCTCATGTGACCTTAAGGTTAGGGAATGTTGCAACAATAAGCGTCAGACTCCCTATACAGGTCCCCACACTAGCTTCCTGTGCCACGTTTGTTTTCGCCTCGATTCTTAGTGATTTATCTTTCTGACTGGACCGCCTGACTACCGAGCTTTGCCTATTCCCTGTATTGTACCGCATTCTTGTGTATCGACTTATTTTTGCCTGACTACGGATTTTGTTATTGGTGCCCTGGTTACGATTCTGGATTTCGCCCATTGGATACTGTTTTTGGATTGCGGACATTGTACTGTTGCCCGCTCTGTTGGGGGGGTTTCCCCCTTCAGAAATAAAGCCTCCTTTTTGCATTCATCTGGTTTTCGCTATTGGTTCATTTCGTAAATCTCAATAGTTAATTCTGTTTATACTACTACACTTGCCATATTTATACTGTTTATATCTTTGCCATTGTATTTTCTTAGATATATTTTAGCTTGTGTTTACATGTATTTTTCTACATGTTCATAGTTAAATGATATTTCAATTTTCAGATGAGTCTGTTAAACTGGGTGGTTGGGAAGAGAAAGGAGGATGGTGACCATGGAGGAGCTGAAGTTAGTAAATTATGGATGCAACTACACCACTTGAAAAAAGTCAATATTTAACTTTAAATGAACTCCAATATAATTTTTATACAACAACACTACAGTGACGTCACCCGACATGCCAGGTGCAAGAAATGCGAGAATTTCAAGTTAACTGTAACGCTAGGCAATTTTTTGCAAAAACGCAACATCTTGTACGCACACCATGGGAAAAATGAATTTCACTCTGAATTTGTGCACACATTGCCTTTAAAAGCATATGAATCCGAATAAAATTTCCCTTCTTCCCTGACACTTGTGGAACGTCGACACTATGCCACGACTTACAGCCCCTGAACGGGAACGTGCCATAGGCATGCTTCAAATTGGCGCCAGGACCAGGGAAATTGCCAGACGACTACACTGCGCACACACAACGATCGCAAGACTCCTTCAAAGGTTTCTGCAAACGGGGAGCACTCGGGACCGTCCTCGATCGGGTCAACAACATGTGACAACGGCACGTCAGGACCGTCAGATCGTACGGGATCATGTCTGAGACCGAACACTACCAGCGACAAGAACGGCTGCTCAAGTCCAAGGACGACGTGGATTCATTCACCCCAACACCGTACGGAACCGTCTGCAAGCTGCTGGCCTGCGTGCACGACGTCCTTATTTCGGCCCCATATTGACGGATCGTCACCGAAACCAGCATCTACAGTGGGCAAACAAGCACCAGAATTGGCGACTACGACAATGGCACGGTGTCATCTTTTCTGACGAGTCACGATTTCACTTAAGGAACGCAGATGGCCGAATACGTGTTTGGCGGAGACGTGGTGAACGTTATAATGCCAATTGTGTCGTTCAAACGGACCGTTGGGGTGGTGGCAGCGTTATGGTGTGGGGTGGAATAAGCTATCGTCACAGAACCCCTCTCCGTATCTGCAGAGGAAGGGTGAACGGCGTCTACTACCAGGACCAGGTGCTGCAGAACCATGTTGTGCCGTTCTTCAACCAACACCACGATGTCCACGCGTTCCAACAGGACAACGTTAGGGCACACACTTCAAAGGTGTCCATGCAGTACCTTGCACAGCAGAACATACCCGTGCTTCAGTGGCCAGCTCTGTCACCCGACCTCTCCCCTCTCGAGCGCTTATGGGATGAAATTGGACAACGTCTTTCACGTCGATGCCAGATGGACAACATCTGAGAACTTGAGGTTGCCCTTGTTCAGGAGTGGAATGCTATCCCTCAGAACACTATCCAGAGACTGATCAACTCCATGCGATGATGATGCACCGCATGTGTCAATGCAAATGGCGGTCACACCCGTTAATGACTTTCCTGTTTGACCCCTACACCAGTTAAACCCCTCTCGCGCATTAACAATATCGTGAATGAAATTGAATGATGTTTACATGTCTTCTTAAATCATTCATTATCTCAAATGCATCATACGTATACACTTCACATATCAATCCGTGGAGCTATTCCAGATTTCGTGAGTGGTGCGTTTTCATTTTTACTCAGTATATATACTTATGTAAGTGAAAGTGCTGGTTACAACATGTTGCTAAAGTTGTGAAGTGTGATATAGAAAAGAAGATCAGTAGTGCAGGTGAGAGGAGCGAGAAGCAGGAGGAGGTCATGAGCAGGGAGAGGAGCAGGGAGAGGAGCGAAGAGAGGAGCAGGGAGATGAGCGGAGAGAGGAGCAGGGAGAGGAGCGAGGAGAGGAGCAGAGAGAGGAGCAGGGAGAGGAGTGAAGAGAGGGGCAGGGAGAGGAGTGAAGAGAGGGGCAGGGAGAGGAGTGAAGAGAGGGGCAGGGAGAGGAGTGAAGAGAGGAGCAGGGAGAGGAGTGAAGAGAGGAGCAGGGAGAGGAGCGAAGAGAGGAGCAGGGAGAGGAGTGAAGAGAGGAGCAGAAAGAGGAGTGAAGAGAGGAGCAGAAAGAGGAGTGAAGAGAGGAGCAGGGAGATAGCAGGGAGAGGAGTGAAGTGAGGAGCAGGGAGAGGAGTGAAGAGAGGAGCAGGGAGAGGAGTGAAGAGAGGAGCAGAGAGAGGAGCAGGGAGATGAGCGGAGAGAGGAGCAGGGAGAGCAGTGAAGAGAAGAGCAGGGAGAGGAGCGAAGAGAGGAGCAGGGTGAGGAGCGAAGAGAGGAGCAGGGAGAGGAGCGAAGAGAGGAGCAGGGAGAGGAGTGAAGATAGGAGCAGGGAGAGGAGCGAAGAAAGGAGCAGGGAGAGGAGTGAAGATAGGAGCAGGGAGAGGTGCGAAGAGAGGAGCAGGGAGAGGAGTGAAGAGAGGAGCAGGGAGAGGAGCAGAGAGAGGAGCAGGGAGAGGAGTAGTGAGAGGAGCAGGGAGAGGAGTGAAGAGAGGAGCAGGGAGAGGAGTGAAGAGAGGAGCAGAGAGAGGAGCAGGGAGATGAGCGGAGAGAGGAGCAGGGAGAGGAGTGAAGAGAGGAGCAGGGAGAGGAGTGAAGAGAGGAGCAGGGAGAGGAGTGAAGAGAGGAGCAGGGAGATGAACGAAGAGTGGAGCAGGGAGAGGAGTGAAGAGAGGAGCAGGGAGATGAACGAAGAGAGGAGCAGGGAGAGGAGTGAAGAGAGGAGCAGGGAGAGGAGTGAAGAGAGGAGCAGAGAGAGGAGCAGGGAGAGGAGCAGAGAGAGGAGCAGGGAGAGGAGTGAAGAGAGGAGCAGACAAATGAGCGAAGAGAGGAGCAGGGAGAGGAGTGAAGAGAGGAGCAGACAAATGAGCGAAGAGAGGAGCAGGGAGAGGAGTGAAGAGAGGAGCAGGAAGAGGAGCAAAGAGAGAAGCAGGGAGAGGAGTGAAGAGAGGAGCAGGGAGAGGAGCAGAGAGAGGAGCAGGGAGAAGAGCGAAGAGAGGAGCAGGGAGAGGAGTGAAGAGAGGAGCAGGGAGAGGAGTGAAGAGAGGAGCAGGGAGAGGAGCGAAGAGTGGAGCAGGGAGAGGAGTGAAGAGAGGAGCAGAAAGAGGAGTGAAGAGAGGAGCAGGGAGATAGCAGGGAGAGGAGTGAAGTGAGGAGCAGGGAGAGGAGTGAAGAGAGGAGCAAGAAGAGGAGCGAAGAGAGGAGCAGAAAGAGGAGTGAAGAGAGGAGCAGGGAGATAGCAGGGAGAGGAGTGAAGTGAGGAGCAGGGAGATGAGCGGAGAGAGGAGCAGGGAGAGGAGTGAAGAGAGGAGCAGGGAGAGGAGTGAAGAGAGGAGCAGGGAGAGGAGTGAAGAGAGGAGCAAGAAGAGGAGCGAAGAGAGGAGCAGAAAGAGGAGTGAAGAGAGGAGCAGGGAGAGGAGCAGGGAGAGGAGTGAAGAGAGGAGCAGGAAGATGAGTGAAGAGAGGAGTGAAGAGAGGAGCAGGGAGAGGAGTGAAGAGAGGAGCAGGGAGATGAACGAAGAGAGGAGCAGGGAGAGGAGTGAAGAGAGGAGCAGAGAGAGGAGCAGGGAGATGAGCGGAGAGAGGAGCAGGGAGAGCAGTGAAGAGAAGAGCAGGGAGAGGAGTGAAGAGAGGAGCAGGAAGAGGAGCGAAGAGAGGAGCAGGGAGAGGAGCGAAGAGAGGAGCAGGGAGAGGAGTGAAGAGAGGAGCAGGGAGAGGAGCGAAGAAAGGAGCAGGGAGAGGAGGGAAGAGAGGAGCAGGGAGAGGAGCGAGGGGAGGAGCAGGGAGAGGAGTGAAGAGAGGAGCAGGGAGAGGAGCAGAGAGAGGAGCAGGGAGAGGAGCGAACAGAGGAGCAGGGAGTGAATAAAGGAGCAGGGAGAGGAGTGAAGAGAGGAGCAGGGAGAGGAGTGAAGAGAGGAGCAGAGAGAGGATCAGGGAGAGGAGCAGAGAGAGGAGCAGGGAGAGGAGCGATGAGAGGAGCAGGGAGAGGAGTGAAGAGAGGAGCA
Organism: Gymnothorax reevesii; assembly: GCA_029721435.1. Taxonomy (NCBI): domain Eukaryota; kingdom Metazoa; phylum Chordata; class Actinopteri; order Anguilliformes; family Muraenidae; genus Gymnothorax; species Gymnothorax reevesii. Next base: position 75,466,305 of record CM056584.1, read on the forward strand.
GGGAGAGGAGTGAAGAGAGGAGCAGGGAGATGAGCGAAGAGAGGAGCAGGGAGAGGAGTGAAGAGAGGAGCAGGGAGATGAACGAAGAGTGGAGCAGGGAGAGGAGTGAAGAGAGGAGCAGGGAGATGAACGAAGAGAGGAGCAGGGAGAGGAGTGAAGAGAGGAGCAGAGAGAGGAGCAGGGAGAGGAGCAGAGAGAGGAGCAGGGAGAGGAGTGAAGAGAGGAGCAGGGAGAGGAGTAAAGAGAGGAGCAGGGAGAGGAGTGAAGAGAGGAGCAGACAAATGAGCGAAGAGAGGAGCAGGGAGAGGAGTGAAGAGAGGAGCAGGAAGAGGAGCAAAGAGAGAAGCAGGGAGAGGAGCGGAGAGAGGAGCAGGGAGAAGAGCGAAGAGAGGAGCAGGGAGAGGAGCAGAGAGAGGAGCAGGGAGAGGAGCGGAGAGAGGAGCAGGGAGAAGAGCGAAGAGAGGAGCAGGGAGAGGAGTGAAGAGAGGAGCAGGGAGAGGAGCAGAGAGAGGAGCAGGGAGTGGAGCGGAGAGAGGAGCAGGGAGAAGAGCGAAGAGAGGAGCAGGGAGAGGAGTGAAGAGAGGAGCAGGGAGAGGAGCAGAGAGAGGAGCAGGGAGTGGAGCGGAGAGAGGAGCAGGGAGAGGAGCGAAGAGAGGAGCAGGGAGAGGAGTGAATGGAGGAACAGGGAGTGAATAAAGGAGCAGGGAGAGGAGTGAAGAGAGGAGCAGGGAGATGAGCGAAGAGAGGAGCAGGGAGAGGAGTGAAGAGAGGAGCAGGGAGATGAACGAAGAGTGGAGCAGGGAGAGGAGTGAAGAGAGGAGCAGGGAGATGAACGAAGAGAGGAGCAGGGAGAGGAGTGAAGAGAGGAGCAGGGAGAGGAGTGAAGAGAGGAGCAGAGAGAGGAGCAGGGAGAGGAGCGGAGAGAGGAGCAGGGAGAGGTGCAGGGAGAGGAGTGAAGAGACGAGCAGGGCGAGGAGTGAAGAGAGGAGCAGGGAGATGAGCGAAGAGAGGAGCAGGGAGAGGAGTGAAGAGAGGAGCAGGGAGATGAACGAAGAGTGGAGCAGGGAGAGGAGTGAAGAGAGGAGCAGGGAGATGAACGAAGAGAGGAGCAGGGAGAGGAGTGAAGAGAGGAGCAGGGAGAGGAGTGAGGAGAGGAGCAGAGAGAGGAGCAGGGAGAGGAGCAAAGAGAGGAGCAGGGAGAGGAGCGAAGAGAGGAGCAGGGAGAGGAGTGAAGAGAGGAGCAGAAAGAGGAGTGAAGAGAGGAGCAGGGAGATAGCAGGGAGAGGAGTGAAGTGAGGAGCAGGGAGAGGAGTGAAGAGAGGAGCAAGAAGAGGAGCGAAGAGAGGAGCAGAAAGAGGAGTGAAGAGAGGAGCAGGGAGATAGCAGGGAGAGGAGTGAAGTGAGGAGCAGGGAGATGAGCGGAGAGAGGAGCAGGGAGAGGAGTGAAGAGAGGAGCAGGGAGATGAGTGAAGACAGGAGTGAAGAGAGGAGCAGGGAGAGGAGTGAAGAGAGGAGCAGGGAGAGGAGTGAAGAGAGGAGCAAGAAGAGGAGCGAAGAGAGGAGCAGAAAGAGGAGTGAAGAGAGGAGCAGGGAGATAGCAGGGAGAGGAGTGAAGTGAGGAGCAGGGAGATGAGCGGAGAGAGGAGCAGGGAGAGGAGTGAAGAGAGGAGCAGGGAGATGAGTGAAGAGAGGAGCAGGTAGAGGAGCGAAGAGAGGAGCAGGGAGAGGAGTGAAGAGAGGAGCAGGGAGAGGAGTGAAGAGAGGGGCAGGGAGAGGAGTGAAGAGAGGAGCAGGTAGAGGAGTGAAGAGAGGAGCAGGGAGAGGAGCGAAGAGAGGAACAGGTAGAGGAGTGAAGAGAGGAGCAGGTAGAGGAGCGAAGAGAGGAGCAGGAAGAGGAGCGGAGAGAGGAGCAGGGAGAGGAGTGAAGAGAGGAGCAGGGAGAGGAGTGAAGAGAGGGGCAGGGAGAGGAGTGAAGAGAGGAGCAGGTAGAGGAGTGAAGAGAGGAGCAGGGAGAGGAGCGAAGAGAGGAGCAGGGAGAGGAGCGGAGAGAGGAGCAGGGCGAGGAGCGGAGAGAGGAGCAGGGAGAGGAGTGAAGAGAGGAGCAGGGAGAGGAGTGAAGAGAGGGGCAGGGAGAGGAGTGAAGAGAGGAGCAGGTAGAGGAGTGAAGAGAGGAGCAGGGAGAGGAGCGGAGAGAGGAGCAGGGAGAGATGCAAGGAGAGGAGCAGGGAGAGGAGTGAAGAGAGGAGCAGGGAGAGGAGCGGAGAGAGGAGCAGGGAGAGGAGCGGAGAGAGGAGCAGGGAGAGGAGTGAAGAGAGGAGCAGGGAGAGGAGTGAAGAGAGGAGCAGGGAGAGGAGTGAAGAGAGGAGCAGGGAGAGGAGTGGAGAGAGGAGCAGGGAGAGATGCAAGGAGAGGAGCAGGTAGAGGAGTGAAGAGAGGAGCAGGGAGAGGAGCGAAGGAGGAGCAGGGAGAGGAGCGGAGAGAGGAGCAGGGAGAGGAGCGAAGAGAGGAGGGGAAAGAGGAACAGGGAGGGGAGCGGGGAGGGGGGCAGGGAGAGGAGTGAAGAGAGGAGCAGGGAGAGGAGCGAAGAGAGGAGCAGGGAGAGGTAGCGGAGAGAGGATCAGGGAGAGGTAGCGGAGAGAGGAGCAGGGGAGGAGCAGGGAGAGGAGCGGAGAGAGGAGCAGGGGAGCGGAGAGAGGAGCAGGGAGAGAAGCGAAGAGAGGAGCAAGGAGAGGAGTGAAGAGAGGAGCAGGGAGAGGAGTGAAGAGAGGAGCAGGGAGAGGAGCGGAGAGAGGAGCAGGGAGAGGAGCAAAGAGAGGAGCAGGGAGAGGAGTGAAGAGAGGAGCAGGGAGAGGAGCGGAGAGAGGAGCAGGGAGAGGAGCGAAGAGAGGAGCAGGGAGAGGAGTGAAGAGAGGTGCAGGGAGAAGAGTGAAGAGAGGAGCAGGGAGAGGAGTGAAGAGAGGAACAGGGAGAGGAGTGAAGACAGGAGCAGGGAGAGGAGTGAAGAGAGGAGGAGGGAGAGAAGGGGAGAGGCGGGCAGGGAGAGGAGTGAAGAGAGGAGCAGGGAGAGGAGCGAAGAGAGGAGCAGGGAGAGGAGTGAAGAGAGGAGCAGGGAGAGGAGTGAAGAGAGGAGCAGGGAGAGGAGCGGAGAGAGGAGCAGGGAGAGATGCAAGGAGAGGAGCAGGGATTATTTTTATTTTCTTCAGATAATTATCAAAAGCTGTAAATTGAGACAAAATACAAACATGTTATAATCCAGTCTAGATGGATTCCAAGGTCAGTTAATTTGAAACTATTTTCACGCACATGAACACGGGTCGACGTCGCATCCTCATGGAGACAGACACAGTAGCACCGCTGCGGAAAAACAGTCTAGGGGAAACACTGAGCTGCATTCCATGTTTACAGCAGTTATTTACCATCTTAAGCCACATTTTGATGGACACATCCGTTGTGCCATGAAGAATAAACACCCCAGAACGTATTGTGCTTCCTTTTCTGTATTGTGAGGATTTTAAGATCAAATTAGACTCTGAGAATATCACTGAGCTACAAATTAGATTGCTGAACACGTGTTTTGAGTTCTTTCAAAATAATTTTCCTGAACTTAATCAAATAAGCATGAAACAAAACGTGTGACTCTATTGTTTGCCAAATAAACTGTTTCACCAAACTTGTTAACAGTTTCACCAATGAGGAACCCATTGATTGTTTACGTTGATTAAATGTTTCGTTAAATTGTTTCCTGCTGCAGTTCTTTTTCTTGTTACTAAATTGGATTTTTATTCTTCAGGACATATAGATTTTTCATAACTGCTCTAAACGTAAATGAGGGTAATTAAGACAAATCCAGAGCTTGTTACATTTTTAAGATTGCAACAAATCTTTGTGGTTGGAACAAAAAACAGCCTACACATTGAGGCGCCAGGACCGAGTTTGAGAACCATTGTTATATGTGCTGTCCATTTGCCATGTGTGTTCTGAGTAAGTGCTGTGCATTTGCCATGTGTGTTCTGCATATGTGCTGTGCATTTGCTATGTGTGTTCTGTGTATGTGCTGTGCATTTGCCATGTGTGTTCTGCATATGTGCTGTGCATTTGCTATGTGTGTTCTGTGTATGTGCTGTGCATTTGCTATGTGTGTTCTGCATATGTGCTGTGCATTTGCTATGTGTGTTCTGTGTATGTGCTGTGCTTTTGCTATGTGTGTTCTGTGTATGTGCTGTGCATTTGCTATGTGTGTTTTGCATACGTATGTGCATTTGCTATGTGTGTTCTGCGTATGTGCTGTGCATTTGCCATGTCTGTTCTGTGCATGTGCTGTGCATTTGCTGTGTGTTCTGCATATGTGCTGTGCATTTGCTATGTGTGTTCTGAGTATGTGCTGTGCATTTGCTGTGTGTTCTGCATATGTGCTGTGCATTTGCTATGTGTGTTCTGTGTATGTGCTGTGCATTTGCTATCTGTGTTCTCAGCATGTGCTGTGCATTTGCTATGTGTGTTCTGCTTATGTGCTGTGCATTTGCTATGTGTGTTCTGTGTGTGCTGTGCATTTGCTATCTGTGTTCTCAGCATGTGCTGTGCATTTGCCATGTGTATTTTGCGTATGAGCATTTGCCATTTGTGTTCTGTGTATGTGCTGTGCATTTGCCATGTGTATTTTGCGTATGAGCATTTGCCATTTGTGTTCTGTGTATGTGCTGTGCATTTGCTATGTGTGTTCTGTGTGTGTCCTGTGCATTTGCTATGTGTCTTCCGTGTATATCCTGAGTATCTCCTGTGTTGTGCATGTATGTATGAGTCGTGCTTGTATGGTGTACATACCATGCAAGTGCTGTGTACGTAAGTGCCTCTGTATTTGTGTCCTAATTTTCCCTTCCTCTCTTAGTTCTGCTTGTCTGTTAATGGGCACATGAGATGTCCGTAATTTGCTGCCTAATTTACCGGGAGACGTGTTACCTGCTGCTCAATGAGATCAAAGACTGGGAGGGAGAGAGGCAGAGAAACAGCATGAGAAACAGGTTTGGCCTCCATCAGCGAGAGAGCAGATTTCCGAAAACCATTCCTTTCTAATCATGTTTGCACTGTATAAAGGCCTGAAATCTTTCTCACCCACGGAACTTTCTTTTTCTTTTCCTGCATAAGCATTATTCTAAAGCTGCTTTCGCACCGGACGCGAAACGAATTTTTCGCCGGACAGATTAAATTCAAAGTCAATGCAAAGACGCGAATATCTTTGCGTTGCCTTTGAATGTAATCTGTCCGGCGAAAAAATCGTATCGCGTCCGGTGTGAAAGCAGCTTTAAAGAGTGACATTGAGAAAGTGAAACGAAAAAAGTTTAGGAAGTATAAATTTTAACTCAAGGTTCAGTTACCATAACTCATCGGGAGCCGTTATGACTAATTATTCTGCTGAATCAAGTGCTTTTATCAAATCCAGGAGTCATACTGAGGTGTTAATACATTCGCTGAGTGGCTCCCTGTTGGACCTGAAATAATAACCCAGAATAAAGAATGACAGGAGCGACAGAGGGAGGGAATTAGAGGAAAAGAATATTTTTGTTTGAGCGCTTTTTGTGGGAGGCCTGCCGTTCCTGCTTTGGCATGTAACATTTAACGATTTTAATAAAAAGCGCTGCGTGCATCGCCTGGCTTGTGTGTGTGGGTGTGTGTGTGTACGCATGTGCATTTGTGTGTGTGTGCCTATGTGCGTGGGAGTGTGTGTGTGCGTGTGCGACCGCGCGCGCGTGTGTGTGTGCGTGTGTGTGTATATATGTGCATGTGTGTGTGTGTGTGTGTGTATCTGTGCATGTGTGTGTATATTTATGTGTGTGTTTGTGTGTGTGTGTGTGTGTGTATATGTGTGTGTGTGCGATTGGGTGATGGTATGCATGCAAGCCTGCGCGCGCGCGTGTGTGTGTGTGTGTGTGTGTGTGTGCGCGCACGCATGCGTGTGTGTGAGGGAGCCCCACAGAAAGTGAGTGACCCTGTGGGTCCTGCTGCTCGCCGGCACCCAGCCAAACAGCCAGGTTTAGCACTGCGGAAAGGGGTCGGAAACACATGTGCACTCTCACAACCGTAAGACTTTTAAATCTCAATGGCCCCCTTTGAAATTCCGAGGACTGGTTGCCAGGCAACAGGAGTATTAGTACCATGACTGCCGAGGGAGGGGTGTGTGTGTGTGTGTGTATGTGTGCGTGTGTCGGGGGGGTCGGTTTAACGGACAGGAAACATGGCAAGAAATTTGGAGGAAAACAGCAAATGTAATAGTAGTTTGAAAAAACAAAAACCTGCCACATGTTTAAACACAGGAATTCACAGCGTGTGTCGTATCTGCCTCATTTTTCATATTTCCGCATTAAGGTTGAAAGATTTGATGCGCAATAATGCATTTCGACCCATCTTAAAATATTAAGCAGAATGTATTAAATTCAGCCTGATAGATGAGATGACCTATGCAAGAGAATTATTACCTAGAGGTGGCCTTATCCATTATTCATCAGCCAATCAATTAATCAAGCCTGCGTGACAGGTGACCAATATCAGGAGAGAACGTGCCGGACGTGCATTAACACTGCAGGGACAGGAAGAAAGGGAAGACCAATGAAAAGCTGGTTATCCCTCGCTCACGTCGGCTCGCCAGAGCCGGGGCGAGAAAGTAATTTATTTAATCACATTACCTTATATTATGGTACAGAACTGAGAGAGAAGGACGGAGGAGGAGACAGAGAGATAGAGAGAGGGGGGGCACTGGCTGGTGTTTACTCCATTTTGCGAGTGGCCTCAACAGTGAGGTTATCTCCTATAACATACACATTACCCTTCCATCCACAAGGTTCAATGCACCAATGATTCGCCAGAAAACATATGCTGTGAGCCCTGTGCTCGCCGTGTCCGCTTTTCCCTGAACGCACGCAGCTGCGCCCAGGTGCGCATTCACGTACATTCAAGAGCAAGGGAAATGTGTGCGGTGGCTCACCTGAGCGGCACCCTTGCTTCCTCTGTGTCATTTGATTTGTTTTTCAGGTGGAGATATTGAAAGGGATCATGCTAGCATAGATTATGAAAGGAATTGGCTTTGCGTTTGTTGCTTAGAGGGAATTGTGTTTTGATATGCTCCAGTAGCCAAAATGAGGCTTGTTCCGTCGAGTGAATTTGATTGGCAATCCAGGCGGTAAGATCGCTCCTTGTTAGCTTTTCCTGAGATACTCCAATATGTTCAATTTACCCAATCAAACACAGAAAAAATATTCTATCTTCCCCTGAAATTCTACACGTCTTTTCAATATTTTCCTTGTTATTCACAATGCGAAGGTACCAATGTATTTATTCAGTGATATTCAACTCCAGTAATATTCAATACGTCTATCATTATTAGCGCATCTATATTTATTTCTGTATATTGTTGCGTCTGGGGATACATCAGCAAGGAGAGAAGCTTCATGAAGATAGTGATAATAGATGTGAGAATTAGCAGTTCAGTCAAGGCCTTTCCGTACTGAACATGTTCTTACAGGAAAGTAAACTGCAAGCTATTATGCCCATTCAGTCGCTGAATACTGATAAGGGTCCGTAGGTCCACAGCAGTGCAGTCGGTGCTCTAGAGGAGCTCGTACAAGCATTAGCCGCAGCTCCTGTGTTGAATTTACCTCGTTAAGTGCTTTGGTACCACAGCCCTGTACTGCGAGATGCTACAGAAACTGTATTTTATTTGAGCATTATCTGTTTTGTCACACTGAATAATAAATTATTTTTGTCATTTTCAGGAATACGGCAACAAGCAGCATGTGAGAGTTAATCTTTGCTTTACCTCGGCCACAGAAAATAATTTCATTTTACTCTTTGGGCATTGTCATTTCAATTGAATGGTACATTAATCAAACCCTGGCTACAGTGAATAATGGCAGACGTAATCGCATATACCGTGGAATTTTCAAAGTCAATTGATCGCGGACGTAGAATAATTAATTTTTCTGTCTAACAGTCACGCAGAGTCCACGAGCGCACGAAAAGAATGAGACTTTACTCACATTTTATTTCCTATGAGTCAAATCTGAATCCTTAAACCGCGTTCAAAAATTTGAAATTACAATTTTCTTTTGAATTTCCTTTGAAATATCTAAATAAATAAATAGTCATATTCACTTAGGTAGCATTTAATTGATCATAAAATACAGCCGAGACATTATAACAGTTTTCAAAATTATGATTACAGTTGGAATAATTGTTTTTAAATTTGGTTTCTAAATATGATTGCAAAGCTTCATTTTTTTACTGCTATTACTCCCACACACCAACTACGGACTAACACACCGCGTCCTTGTGTGGTTTCACTATTATGCGCCATTTAAATGCTAAGAAACTACTAATCACCAATCAAGCCAATCCCATTAAGTGCAACTGGTGCTAAAAATGGGCCTTAGCTTGCGGTACTCTTGACATGCTCACGCTTGCATAAAAACTCCCATGCAAACTCCACACTGCTCCCCCCTGCCCCGGTAGGTGAGCCATTTAAGCTGCTGCACTGCATCACTCTTGCCTGCTGTTACTTAACCCTTTGGGCGCTGAATACATTTTCAAGGAATTAAAAATGTAGTTCTCCTGAGCTGTTGAAAACCTATCATGTGGCAACTTGTGTAAAAGAACCCCTCTGCCATAGATCTTTTAAACAAGTTGCCACATGATAGGTTTTCAACAGTGTCTGATTTTGATATCTTACAACATTGGACAACTATCGTTGCCCGCGGCGCTGAAAGGGTTAACATCCCACCAACACCCAGCGTTTACTTGTTGGGGGGAGGAGTGATGCACTCTGCTCTGATATCTTCAAGCTCAGTAATCCGGAGGGTGTGCCAAAGTCAGAGAATTGACAGCAAACTATGATTGTGTTCATTTGTTAATATTGCAATTAACCGTTGACTTGTAAGTTAGCTTACAGAAAATAATTAACATTAGTTGCTACACTGTCATACAGTGCCTTTCATGAAATTGCATTTTGGTTGAACAAAAAATAAATACCTTTCTATCGATACGTATTGGTTAAAGCTATTCTTACCTTTCTGGAATTTTTACATTTTTCTTTTGTAATCTTAAAATGTTCCTAATAAGTGTATGGCACACTAAAATGTATAAGAAATCCACCAGGTGTTGAAACTCATCAATATTCAATTCTCTTATATTTCTGATATAAGTCTGACCAATCGTTCTCTTTGGTCCGAATAAAAATGATTTGCTGAGCTTCCTGTCTGTCATCCGTTGCTGTGCCCCTTCCAGTTGCCTACCGCTGTCACTGCTTGCGAGTTGCACGCCTCTCTGGCGGAGCAGCAGAGCGTTTAAGACAAAGCAGGTAGCTACTCTACGAAGTTAGCCTGCAAACAAAGCGGCTGCAACTGCTCTTGATTTAATGACTCATGTTACCGGGACAATTCTGGTGAGGTAAGATGTTATGACAGCAGTTTTGCAAAAAAATATGTATGAATTCTGCCGAAACATGAAGCATCTGACAGTAAACAAACAGGCGCTGAAATGCTATAATTACTAACGTGATATTAGTTCGTCAGACGTTACGAGGGCATTTTATTTTATACCACATATAGAACTGAATATTATGTAATTACTGTTGGTTTGTTTTCACTAACCGGTGCCTCTGAATCTGACTCCATTGCCCCATTTCAAGATGCTTTCACACCGGATGCGAAACAAATATTTCGTTGCCAGTTTCTGGAACGGGTGATCTGATGAATGAGGTGCCAGTTTCTGGAACAGGTGATCTGATGTATGAGGTGCCAGTTTCTGGAAAAGGAGATCTGCTGTATGAGGTGCCAGTTTCTGGAGCAGGATATCCGATGTACGAGGTGCCACTTTCTCAAACAGGATATCTGATGTATGAGGTGCCAGTTTCTGGAACGGGAGATCCGATGTATGAGGTGCCAATTTCTCAAACAGGATATCTGATGTATGAGGTGCCAGTTTCTGGAACAGGAGATCTAATGTATGAGGTGCCAGTTTCTGGAACAGAAGATCTGATGTATGAGGTGCCAGTTTCTGGAACAGGAGATTTGATGTATGAGGTGCCAATTTCTGAAACAGGATATCTGATGTATGAGGTGCCAGTTTCTGGGACGGGAGATCCGATGTATGAGGTGCCAATTTCTCAGACAGGATATCTGATGTATGGGGTGCCAGTTTCTGGAACAGGAGATCTAATGTATGAGGTGCCAGTTACTGGAACAGGAGATTTGATGTATGAGGTGCCAGTTTCTGGAACAGGAGATCTGATGTATGAGGTGCCAGTTACTGGAACAGGAGATCTGATGTATGAGGTGCCAGTTTCTGGAACAGAAGATCTGATGTATGAGGTGCCAGTTTCTGGAACAGGAGATCTGATGTATGAGGTGCCAGTTACTGGAACAGGAAATTTGATGTATGAGGTGCCAGTTACTGGAACAGGAGATCTGATGTATGAGGTGCCAGTTACTGGAACAGGAGATTTGATGTATGAGGTGCCAGTTACTGGAACAGGAGATCTGATGTATGAGGTGCCAGTTACTGGAACAGGAGATCTGATGTATGAGGTGCCAGTTACTGAAACAGGAGATCTGATGTATGAGGTGCCAGTTACTGGAACAGGAGATCTGATGTATGAGGTGCCAGTTACTGAAACAGGAGATCTGATGTATGAGGTGCCAGTTACTGGAACCGGAGATCTGATGTATGAGGTGCCAGTTACTGGAACAGGAGATCTGATGTATGAGGTGCCAGTTACTGGAACAGGAGATTTGATGTATGAGGTGCCAGTTACTGGAACAGGAGATCTGATGTATGAGGTGCCAGTTACTGAAACAGGAGATCTGATGTATGAGGTGCCAGTTACTGGAACAGGAGATTTGATGTATGAGGTGCCAGTTACTGAAACAGGAGATCTGATGTATGAGGTGCCAGTTACTGGAACAGGAGATCTGATGTATGAGGTGCCAGTTACTGGAACAGGAGATTTGATGTATGAGGTGCCAGTTTCTGGAACAGGAGATCTGATGTATGAGGTGCCAGTTTCTGGAACAGGAGATCTGATGTATGAGGTGCCAGTTACTGGAACAGGAGATTTGATGTATGAGGTGCCAGTTACTGAAACAGGAGATCTGATGTTTGAGGTGCCAGTTACTGGAACAGGAGATCTGATGTATGAGGTGCCAGTTCCTAGAACAGGAGATTTGATGTATGAGGTGCCAGTTACTGGAACAGGAGATTTGATGTATGAGGTCCCAGTTACTGGAACAGGAGATTAGATGTATGAGGTGCCAGTTACTGGAACAGGAGATCTGATGTATGAGGTGCCAGTTACTGGAACAGGAGATTTGATGTATGAGGTGCCAGTTACTGGAACAGGATATCTGATGTATGAGGTGCCATTTACTGGAACAGGAGATTTGATGTATGAGGTGCCAGTTACTGGAACAGGATATCTGATGTATGAGGTGCCAGTTACTGGAACAGGAGATTTGATGTATGAGGTGCCAGTTACTGGAACAGGAGATTTGATGTATGAGATGCCAGTTACTGGAACAGGAGATCTGATGTATGAGGTGCCAGTTACTGAAACAGGAGATCTGATGTATGAGGTGCCAGTTACTGGAACAGGAGATTTGATGTATGAGGTGCCAGTTACTGAAACAGGAGATCTGATGTATGAGGTGCCAGTTACTGGAACAGGAGATCTGATGTATGAGGTGCCAGTTACTGAAACAGGAGATCTGATGTATGAGGTGCCAGTTACTGGAACAGGAGATTTGATGTATGTGGTGCCAGTTACTGAAACAGGAGATCTGATGTATGAGGTGCCAGTTACTGGAACAGGAGATCTGATGTATGAGGTGCCAGTTACTGGAACAGGAGATCTGATGTATGAGGTGCCAGTTACTGGAACAGGAGATTTGATGTATGAGGTGCCAGTTACTGAAACAGGAGATCTGATGTATGAGGTGCCAGTTACTGGAGCAGGAGATCTGATGTATGAGGTGCCAGTTACTGGAACAGGAGATCTGATGTATGAGGTGCCAGTTACTGGAACAGGAGATTTGATGTATGAGGTGCCAGTTACTGGAACAGGAGATCTGATGTATGAGGTGCCAGTTACTGGAACAGGGCATCTGATGTATGAGGTGCCAGTTTCTGGAACAGGAGATCTGATGTATGAGGTGCCAGTTATTGGAACAGGAGATTTGATGTATGAGGTGCCAGTTTCTGGAACAGGAGATTTGATGTATGAGGTGCCAGTTTCTGGAACAGGAGATTTGATGTATGAGGTGCCAGTTTCTGGAACAGGAGATTTGATGTATGAGGTGCCAGTTACTGGAACAGGAGATCTGATGTATGAGGTGCCAGTTACTGGAACAGGAGATCTGATGTATGAGGTGCCAGTTACTGGAACAGGAGATTTGATGTATGAGGTGCCAGTTACTGAAACAGGAGATCTGATGTATGAGGTGCCAGTTACTGGAACAGGAGATTTGATGTATGAGGTGCCAGTTACTGGAACAGGAGATTTGATGTATGAGGTGCCAGTTACTGAAACAGGAGATCTGATGTATGAGGTGCCAGTTACTGGAACAGGAGATCTGATGTATGAGGTGCCAGTTACTGGAACAGGAGATTTGATGTATGAGGTGCCAGTTACTGGAACAGGAGATCTGATGTATGAGGTGCCAGTTACTGGAACAGGAGATTTGATGTATGAGGTGCCAGTTACTGGAACAGGAGATTTGATGTATGAGGTGCCAGTTACTGGAACAGGAGATCTGATGTATGAGGTGCCAGTTACTGGAACAGGAGATCTGATTCATGAGGTGCCAGTTACTGGAACAGGAGATTTGATGTATGAGGTGCCAGTTACTGGAACAGGAGATTTGATGTATGAGGTGCCAGTTACTGAAACAGGAGATCTGATGTATGAGGTGCCAGTTACTGGAACAGGAGATTTGATGTATGAGGTGCCAGTTACTGGAACAGGAGATTTGATGTATGAGGTGCCAGTTACTGGAACAGGAGATTTGATGTATGAGGTGCCAGTTACTGAAACAGGAGATCTGATGTATGAGGTGCCAGTTACTGAAACAGGAGATCTGATGTATGAGGTGCCAGTTACTGAAACAGGAGATCTGATGTATGAGGTGCCAGTTACTGGAACAGGAGATCTGATGTATGAGGTGCCAGTTACTGGAACAGGAGATTTGATGTATGAGGTGCCAGTTACTGGAACAGGAGATTTGATGTATGAGGTGCCAGTTACTGGAACAGGAGATTTGATGTATGAGGTGCCAGTTACTGGAACAGGATATCTGATGTATGAGGTGCCAGTTACTGGAACAGGAGATTTGATGTATGAGGTGCCAGTTACTGAAACAGGAGATCTGATGTATGAGGTGCCAGTTACTGGAACAGGAGATCTGATGTATGAGGTGCCAGTTACTGGAACAGGAGATCTGATGTATGAGGTGCCAGTTACTGGAACAGGAGATTTGATGTATGAGGTGCCAGTTACTGGAACAGGAGATTTGATGTATGAGGTGCCAGTTACTGGAACAGGATATCTGATGTATGAGGTGCCAGTTACTGGAACAGGAGATTTGATGTATGAGGTGCCAGTTACTGGAACAGGAGATCTGATGTATGAGGTGCCAGTTACTGGAACAGGAGATCTGATGTATGAGGTGCCAGTTACTGGAACAGGAGATTTGATGTATGAGGTGCCAGTTACTGAAACAGGAGATCTGATGCATGAGGTGCCAGTTACTGGAACAGGAGATCTGATGTATGAGGTGCCAGTTACTGGAACAGGAGATTTGATGTATGAGGTGCCAGTTACTGAAACAGGAGATCTGATGTATGAGGTGCCAGTTACTGGAGCAGGAGATCTGATGTATGAGGTGCCAGTTCCTGGAACAGGAGATTTGATGTATGAGGTGCCAGTTACTGGAACAGGAGATTAGATGTATGAGGTGCCAGTTACTGGAACAGGAGATCTGATGTATGAGGTGCCAGTTACTGGAACAGGAGATTAGATGTATGAGGTGCCAGTTACTGGAACAGGAGATCTGATGTATGAGGTGCCAGTTACTGGAACAGGAGATCTGATGTATGAGGTGCCAGTTACTGGAACAGGAGATTTGATGTATGAGGTGCCAGTTACTGGAACAGGATATCTGATGTATGAGGTGCCAGTTACTGGAACAGGAGATTTGATGTATGAGGTGCCAGTTACTGGAACAGGATATCTGATGTATGAGGTGCCAGTTACTGGAACAGGAGATTTGATGTATGAGGTGCCAGTTACTGGAACAGGAGATTTGATGTATGAGATGCCAGTTACTGGAACAGGAGATCTGATGTATGAGGTGCCAGTTACTGAAACAGGAGATCTGATGTATGAGGTGCCAGTTACTGGAACAGGAGATTTGATGTATGAGGTGCCAGTTACTGAAACAGGAGATCTGATGTATGAGGTGCCAGTTACTGGAACAGGAGATCTGATGTATGAGGTGCCAGTTACTGAAACAGGAGATCTGATGTATGAGGTGCCAGTTACTGGAACAGGAGATTTGATGTATGTGGTGCCAGTTACTGAAACAGGAGATCTGATGTATGAGGTGCCAGTTACTGGAACAGGAGATCTGATGTATGAGGTGCCAGTTACTGGAACAGGAGATTTGATGTATGAGGTGCCAGTTACTGAAACAGGAGATCTGATGTATGAGGTGCCAGTTACTGGAGCAGGAGATCTGATGTATGAGGTGCCAGTTACTGGAACAGGAGATCTGATGTATGAGGTGCCAGTTACTGGAACAGGAGATTTGATGTATGAGGTGCCAGTTACTGGAACAGGAGATCTGATGTATGAGGTGCCAGTTACTGGAACAGGAGATCTGATGTATGAGGTGCCAGTTTCTGGAACAGGAGATCTGATGTATGAGGTGCCAGTTTCTGGAACAGGAGATTTGATGTATGAGGTGCCAGTTTCTGGAACAGGAGATTTGATGTATGAGGTGCCAGTTACTGGAACAGGAGATCTGATGTATGAGGTGCCAGTTACTGGAACAGAAGATCTGATGTATGAGGTGCCAGTTACTGGAACAGGAGATCTGATGTATGAGGTGCCAGTTACTGAAACAGGAGATCTGATGTATGAGGTGCCAGTTACTGGAACAGGAGATTTGATGTATGAGGTGCCAGTTACTGGAACAGGAGATTTGATGTATGAGGTGCCAGTTACTGAAACAGGAGATCTGATGTATGAGGTGCCAGTTACTGGAACAGGAGATTTGATGTATGAGGTGCCAGTTACTGGAACAGGAGATTTGATGTATGAGGTGCCAGTTACTGGAACAGGAGATCTGATGTATGAGGTGCCAGTTACTGAAACAGGAGATCTGATGTATGAGGTGCCAGTTACTGAAACAGCAGATCTGATGCATGAGGTGCCAGTTACTGGAACAGGAGATTTGATGTATGTGGTGCCATTTACTGAAACAGGAGATCTGATGTATGAGGTGCCAGTTACTGAAACAGGAGATCTGAT
This sequence comes from Gymnothorax reevesii, assembly GCA_029721435.1. NCBI lineage: Eukaryota > Metazoa > Chordata > Actinopteri > Anguilliformes > Muraenidae > Gymnothorax > Gymnothorax reevesii. The sequence goes on from CM056584.1 coordinate 75,481,873, forward strand.
GTATGAGGTGCCAGTTACTGAAACAGCAGATCTGATGCATGAGGTTCCAGTTACTGGAACAGGAGATTTGATGTATGAGGTGCCAGTTACTGGAACAGGAGATCTGATGTATGAGGTGCCAGTTACTGAAACAGGAGATCTGATGTATGAGGTGCCAGTTACTGAAACAGCAGATCTGATGCATGAGGTGCCAGTTACTGGAACAGGAGATTTGATGTATGAGGTGCCAGTTACTGGAACAGGAGATTTGATGTATGAGGTGCCAGTTACTGAAACAGGAGATCTGATGTATGAGGTGCCAGTTACTGAAACAGCAGATCTGATGCATGAGGTGCCAGTTACTGGAACAGGAGATTTGATGTATGTGGTGCCATTTACTGAAACAGGAGATCTGATGTATGAGGTGCCAGTTACTGAAACAGGAGATCTGATGTATGAGGTGCCAGTTACTGAAACAGCAGATCTGATGCATGAGGTTCCAGTTACTGGAACAGGAGATTTGATGTATGAGGTGCCAGTTACTGGAACAGGAGATCTGATGTATGAGGTGCCAGTTACTGAAACAGGAGATCTGATGTATGAGGTGCCAGTTACTGAAACAGCAGATCTGATGCATGAGGTGCCAGTTACTGGAACAGGAGATTTGATGTATGAGGTGCCAGTTACTGGAACAGGAGATTTGATGTATGAGGTGCCAGTTACTGAAACAGGAGATCTGATGTATGAGGTGCCAGTTACTGAAACAGCAGATCTGATGCATGAGGTGCCAGTTACTGGAACAGGAGATTTGATGTATGTGGTGCCATTTACTGAAACAGGAGATCTGATGTATGAGGTGCCAGTTACTGAAACAGCAGATCTGATGTATGAGGTGCCAGTTACTGGAACAGGAGATTTGATGTATGAGGTGCCAGTTACTGGAACAGGAGATCTGATGTATGAGGTGCCAGTTACTGGAACAGGAGATTTGATGTATGAGGTGCCAGTTACTGGAACAGGAGATCTGATGTATGAGGTGCCAGTTACTGGAACAGGAGATCTGATGTATGAGGTGCCAGTTTCTGGAACAGGAGATCTGATGTATGAGGTGCCAGTTACTGGAACAGGAGATTTGATGTATGAGGTGCCAGTTTCTGGAACAGGAGATTTGATGTATGAGGTGCCAGTTACTGGAACAGGAGATCTGATGTATGAGATGCCAGTTACTGGAACAGGAGATCTGATTTATGAGGTGCCAGTTACTGGAACAGGAGATCTGATGTATGAGGTGCCAGTTACTGGAACAGGAGATTTGATACACTTGTCCTAGTGCTAACTAGTCCCACCGTGTGCTCCTCTTTCATGACAGTAGTGCACGTTTATCTGTGATAAACAGTTTCTAGACCTTCTCGTGCTTGGATTAGCTTTCATCTATCAAAATTACAGTTAACTGACGGGTTTCCTGAGAAAGCGATCACCTTTTGGCCATTGTTAAACCAAAAAATGAATTAATAAATATTAGTGTACAAGGTTATGTCAAAACTGACAGCTTCTGCTATGATTACTATGATGGGAATGATTTCTCAAGTACAACTACTTTCTTATATTCTCTTTGTTTCAGAAACCATTCTTTTATTTCTACACTGAAAAAAAGAACATATACTGACACTATACAGAGTGATAGGACACATCATTGAGGACGCCAGACTTCAGTTGATTAAGTGCGGCTTTAGACCAAAGACGTGTTTGTTTGCCATCCACTGCAGAACTTGCATTCCAGGATTTTCTGCCCTGACATAAAACTGTAATCAAACCTCTGTCCATAATGTTACTGAGTGATCATCATTTGTGTGTATCTGTAATGCTGGAGTGCAGCTGTGAGAAAATAAGGTAAGGCACTGTACTCTAGCACATCTATCAGTGTGCTTGAATAACAATAGCATACTGTTTAGTTGTCCATTTCATTACTACTGTTTAAACACAACATTTTGTAATTCAGGAATGCAAATTCTCAAGTTTGCATGTGAAGTAGTTCTGGTCTCCGTTACATTGCAGTTGAAAGTGGAAGACCCAAGAAGGAAGCTCACAGACTGATGATTTTAGATCTTAAAACCCACAGATGCATTTTGCCCTTACCATATGCCACCCATTTCTTCACCTCTTTCCTCTTCCCCTAAAGTGGGTCTTTTCATTTTCAGCTATTTTTCTACAGGGCTCAAGCAATGAGAACGTCACTCAGAAAGAGCTTATTTCCCTTCAGCCAGACTTGCTGCTGCCATTGGCTGCTGAGCATCATTTAATTTTTTAAGTCACACTGCCCTCTGTTGCCATACGTACGTACTACAGGCCCTTTGGCAGGATTTCGAGAGAATCGTATTTCTGTAAAATTATATAAGCCTCAGTAATCAAAATAATCGCTTTGATTGGATAAACTCCGAAATATACACTGATCAGCCACAACATTAAAACCACTTGTATAATATTGCGTAGATTCCTTTGTGCCACCAGAACAGCTCCGACAAACGAACCTCCTCTTGAAATCCTGGACTCAGGATCTCCCTGCTGTACATCTCCCAGAGTATCGTACGTGCTGCACAGGCTTGCCTTCTTCCCCATGTGCATCCTGGGGCCATTTCTTCCTGATTAGATGGTGCGCATGTATCCAGCCAATGAGAGAGATGCAAAAGAAAACGGGGCTCGCTTGAACGAGCGGATTTCTTAATTTGCCCCAAGGTCCAATTCTGGCACTCAAGTGCTCATCATCGGAGCTTTTCATTTTGCATCAGGGTTAGAACGGACACTCCGACTGGTTTGCAGCTACAAAGTGTTTTACGCAGCAGGGTGTGATGCACTGTGTACTTTGACACAAATTGTCAGTGGCTAGTACCACAATAGCCCTTGTATTGGTTCAGACTAAATAGGAGAGCCTTCACTTCCCTTGAGCATCAGTGAACCTTGAGAGCCCAACACCCTGTCACCGGATCTTTCTTTGACCCTCCTTGGTTCACGGTCAGTGGTCGCTCACCACTGCTTACTGGGATCACCCCAGAAATTCCCACTGAGAAGATACTCAGACTGTCTCTTTTAGCCCTGTTGATTTGGCTCTGTCTAAACTGCTCGGGTTCCATTTTCCTGACATCCCACACAACTGAGTACAGAGTATTCACTTACCATCAAAATTCAGCCTGCAGACCTTGACTTGTGCCATTGGTATGAGATAATCAATGTTATTTGCTTAATTAGTGAGCGGTTAAATGCCCTTCTGTGCAGAATAGATTGCTGAACTAGACAGTCCGGTCGGCTGCGACCACATGGGCGTAGCCCCCGAAAGCCCACTTCCCCCCTTCTCTGCCAATACTGTCGCCATGGCAACCAAAATCGATAGGTGTCATCAATGAAGTGTGACACCTGTCCCTAGCAAATATGGTAGTAATTCGTCCAAAATTGTAGCCTGTACTGCGTCCACAAGGAAATCTGTATGTTTTCCGTGCATATTATTCAGCCAGTACTGTCGCCATGGCAACCAAAATCGATACGTGTCATAAGTGAAGTACAACACATGTCCATATCAAATATGAAAGGAATCGGTCGAAAATTACAGCCTGCAGAGCGTCCACAAGAAAGTGACTACGGACGCGGCAGTGGCGGAGACGACTCGAATGAATCCATAGTAGCCGACTGACTTTGTTCGGGTGCTACAATTATTCCATCTGTGAATTTCCAAATGTGATAAGCATCTTGTTTTATTGAAATGAAGCTCTAGCTAAAGTTTTCATCAGGAAGACTGTCCTTTCAGGTGCTTCAGCCAGCAGCTCATTTCTATTCAAGCTGCTTTCACTCTCATGCATACACTCATTATTCCAACTGTGATCATGTGGGGCTGTAAATTGAACTGTCAGCTGTGCTATCTGCCAGCAGCCATCCCGCTACTCGATCTGCTCCAGCCGTGTAGCAGGTGTGCATGGATGGGAGACCACCTGGGAAAACTTAGTTGCTGCTGGAAGAGGTGTTGGTGGCCAGTAGGTGGCGATCTTCCCTCTGGTGGAATAATCCCCAATGCCCCAGAGCAGTGATGGGGACTCTGTGCAGAAGGAGACGCCATCTTTTGGATGAGACGTCAAACCGAGGTTCTGACTCACAGTGGTCATTAAAGATCCTATGACACTCTTCGATAAGAGTAGGGGGTTCCCTGGTGTCATGGCTAAAGTCCCAACCTGGCTCTTTCAACCAGCCACCAAATCATCCCCTGATCTAATTGGCTGTGTAATTTATCCTCTCTCACTCCACCCCAAGCCCCAGGGCTCCCTTGAAAAAGAGATTTCGATCTCAAGGGGACTTCCCTGGGAAAATAAAGGTTAAAATATAGCCGCTAGCGGCGATCAGCGGGTTCTGTACCCGGCGCTGGTTGCCGAATGTGGCGAATTCCTGACCGTGCAGACACGATTGCGGCAGAATCCCGGAAAGCAAGGTCCCACGGTGCAATTTTCGCCAAACTCACGCACACAGGGTCAGCGTAAAAAGATTTTACCCAGCGAGCAACCGTTGTACGCCTATTCGTCTGTCCGCCTTGGTGCGCAAAAACGGTGTCCCCGCCCTGCTTCTCTTGTCTACCCAGTGGCCTGGGAAAATGGTGCGATTGAGATTTCCACACAGATGGGCAGGTTTGTCTGTGTGCTTTATTGTGTGACTCTTTGTGTATGTGTCCGTGTGTGTGGTGCATCTCAAGTGCTTGTGAGTGTCTGTGTGCACGTGAGACAGCAAAGTTGGTTTGATGGGGGAGGGGGGTTGTGCCCCAAGTCAAATATTGATGCCACATGGAGTTAACAACTCTAAGTGAGCATATGCTGACTTCTACTTGTACAATAGGGATATTTCTCCTGATTTGTTTACCATTTTTTAATCCATCTCTCTGTCAGTGAGTATTTGTTCAGTGATGCAGTGATTTCACTCAGGTCATAGGTACTGGCATTTCCAGACAGTGATCAGACAGAATGAGCAGTGCCCAGACACTCCTTATACTGGGGACAATAAAAGGCCACCCCAAAATGTCAAATTTTGTCAAAAGTCATCATGCCCAAATAGTAAACATATGCATTTAAAAAATTGTGTTTTTTATGAGAAAAAAATTCATTACTCAGCCCCCGTCCATCAGAAAAACCTCAAATTTGGTACTTATCTTCCAAATTCAAGATCCTATCATAATCAAGTGCTCAATCTGAAACTTTCCTGGCCAGCTTGGAAATATATTTTTTCATTATTCTCTGTGATTTTTTTAAACAAAAAAGCAAACAGACAAAGAAACACAGGAACAAACACCCAAACAAACACATAAACACAATCAAACTGAACCAAAATACCCCTTGTCCTCACCCTACGGGTGGGGTAGTAACATGTGGTGCCAGACACAACAAACCCCGCCCCTCACACATACTTTCACATACTTGTACGAAATTCAATAGGGATTTATTTTGGGTCAGTGACAATTCCTAAACCCAATCTGGGGTGAATGTGCCCATTAGTCTTGCCGCTATAGTGTAAACAAACTAACACAGAAACAAAGAAACGCACAAACATAGAACCCAGCCTCTGCAGTTTCATCATTCATCAGCCATCAGTCAGCAGAGTCATCAGCCACCACCAGCATCTGGACTCCTGGGGGGATTTATCCTGCTGTGGCCCAGGTCAGCTGCTCCTCAATTACAAACCTCCCAGTCAATGTCCGAGCGCCAAAGACTTCAATGCTGTCATCACTGCCATTAATCTGTTCATTCTGCAATCCGTAATCAATTATCACCTTTACGCAGTTCATTGATCTCTCCAGATTTAACTCATTTTTCCAGTCTCTTTGGCATGGATGCTAAGTTATAGGGTCATGCACAACTTGTAAGGAGAGTTGTGATAGCATTTGCAGAGAGAGGTTAATTGTTTAGGCTCATTAGAGTATTACCAAGTCAATAAATTGTAACACATCATATAACATCATGCGTGAAAAAGCTCTCCCAGAAATGAAAAAGGAAAACAATCCACTTTGAATAGTTTTTTGGAGACCATAATGAAGGCAGCATTTTTTTTTTTTGAATAACACTCATGAAATAAAAGCCTAAATATAGTGAATTTCGGTGAGAATGAGCAAGATGAAGTAATATTTTATGATAACAGTATTATTGACCCATTTGCACGTAGCCACATGCATTTTAATCAGATATTTGTGGGATTAGAAAGAATTTGGCTGCTGCTACAGTCTGCACTTTTGGATTTATAAATGGGGTAGTGGACACAGATTTCTCGCCAACCACAGGTAATCTTAAAGGACAGCTGACAGTCTGGCCTCCTGAGGGATTTTCCTCACATTCATGAGATGAGAAATGAAAGGGTGAGCGAAGGAGAGAAAGGATAATGGTGGGCCTTGTGGATAACGATGACTCATTCATGTATAAATGCATATTAACTGCGTATTCGCCCCCTAATCTTTCCCATAAAACTGGAGTCTAACAGCAGTCGACTGAGTGCAGTCAAACAAACCATTTCATCAATGTAAATAACAAATGGTCATGTGGTGCTGTGTGATCGGAAACAAGACAAACAAGGAATGACTCACAGTTCATTGTTTATTTTAAAGCCTGTGAATTCATTTACGCTTAAACGTTTTCCTGTGATAATTTAAGCCTCCATTTCTGCAAAGAAATGTCTTAATAGGACAGAATGTCCTTTCAAACACATCAGTTTATTATCAGCAAGTGCTGAATAACAGTAGCCTACAAACTTCACTGATGTTAAACTGAATTATAGCCTACTGAAGTGCATCGCGTTCCGCTGCAGAGGATACAGCTCCACTTCACTCACACGATGCACTCAAAGCCTCTCCGGGCCAGTGAACTCGGCCTCGCCAGACCCGGGATGCCACAGTCGTTTCCCCAAAACTGCCAGTCTTTCCGTCGCTCTTTGACCCAGCCATCTGCGCGCGTCACTCCGTCAGCCGCTCGTGTTGCCTGCATGGTCCGTTGCCAGGGTTAGCTGTCCGGTACTGAAAGAGAGCGGTCAGTGAGCAAACAGAAAACACATTTACCTTAACGGGATGACAAACAAACGCGCATGCGCGCACCTTTTCCTGGCCCCTCCCTCAGTCTTTCGAACGCTTCTCGGCGTTGCGCAGCTTCTCGGCGATTTTCCGCTCGTGACCAGCAGGGATCGGTCTGTTGGTGTTGCAGCAAGCCTCGCGCTTGCTCCTCCCCTTGCGACTGGCACCACCTGCGCGATTAAACACATGCAGTTACTGTAACTGTAAAAACAACGCAAACAACAACGCGTCACAGCCACACCGCTCAGAATATAAAGCAGACAACTATGCAATAAGTAAATAAGGCCTAAAACTGCAAATAATATGAACTTTCAAACCTGAAAGTGGTGTGGCGGACATTAAAATAGAATAGGCTGTTTTGCTCAATTTTACTGCGCAAAAGCCCTCCAAATGATATGTCTACTTTAAATCGAACAAAGCACATCGTCGAGAAAACGACAACGACTCCTAAGAATGCCATTCTCTCTCAACTGATAATATATAGCTTAGGCTATAACGGGAAAAGGGCGACGGCTGACAATAGTGAGGCATAAACCTTTTTCGGACGGCGAAAATTTACTGAGGACAGTTCGGTAAAAGTGACTTACCGGAATAACGGTCAGTTAAGTTGTAATATTCATATTCGTCGAAGTACTGTTCCTCAAATGTGGTGGGCTCAAGGTTTTTCACCTCAACAAAACTCATATTTGTTTCGAAGTTAAGCAACTCTACAAACTTTTTCTTCCAAAAGAAAAAAATAATTTCTTCCGAAAATTGACCGCTGTCCCCAGAAAAATCTGCTTTCCAGAAAAAAATACTTTGATTCTGTTTGACGTCTTCCTCCTGTGTATTTTCTGTGTTTTCCAACTGCTCGGTTTTTATAACAGTTTATCCCCGCCCTCTCCCGAGACCCATTTCCTATCCTCCGCCCCAAGATGAGTTTATGTTTAACTTCGGCTATTGCATCAGATTTTTGACCTATGTTTATTTCACAGGAAAAAATTATACAATGAGACTATATGGAGATATACCGCGGTCGTTCGAAGAAGTGATGACTTCAGCTCAGTTGACGATAACGCCCTTTGGCATGTGCGCATTTTAGAAGTTCAACAGCACACTGTAACTATAGGTGCGGCACCTTTGTAGCACATGCCTCATGACCTGACCGAGAAACTCTATTTTGTTTTTCATGTCGAGTGTCTCTTGAAACTATGTCACGAGTAATTTGTAAATTTCTGATCTTGAAATGTCTATAAAGTTTACGTGGAGAAAAGCCGACGCTATCGCTCACTTCCTTATTCGTGGTGTGGAATTGCGGGGGTCGAACTTTACAAACTAGTTAATAAGGCTGGTTACTCTAATCACAGAAATCCTCCGTTACGAAATTTCCATGCTGTGAACTGTAGGCCTATTGATTTGGTATATAGCAAAATAACGCAAAATACGGGCAGAGCAAAATCTAAGTCACTCCCAGTCTGAGTAGCGACAGTTATTTTTATTTTTTTGGTACAGAACAGAAAATATGACCTGTGATGTATTTAAAAGTAAACAGTACAAACAACAAAAGATACTTTCAGGAGATACATGTCTATTGTTGGGATTAAATTATGGAACAATACCAATATAAATGCAAAAATGTGTATTTGCCTTTTGTTTTCTAAATATAAACCAATTTTAGGTGTTACACGTGGTAAAGGTTTTTTTTTATTCTGAAGGGAATTTTACATTTATAAGTATGTAATATAGGCCTAAGCATAAACTTTCATTTTCCTTTTAAGCCTGTTCATACTCCCCTTGATACATGGACTATTGGCCTGATTTAAACGGTTTATTGCGTTGTGTGATAACGGAATAAAACTAACTAAAACAAAGGGTCGCCATGTGGCTGTTTTATCGCGCAAACAAACCGTACACTAAACTTAGGAAGCACAAGAAATTTCCAGAGTCCTTGCGCTACGTGCACTGGTAGCTCATGAGTCATCTGCCGCGCACACTCACCCAAGCTGACTCGAGCATTGGAAAAACATCAGGACAGGGTGTACTTCTTGCGGCCTCTTCTGCCAAAAGCTATGTGGAGCAGGCTTTGTTTTTTTTCCTCTGAATACTTTGCCATATGTTAAATACTTTCAGTTATGGACCAAATGCTTTCATCTCTGGTATTATGGTTTGTGGTTTTCTTAATTGCTTGGATGTGCTATACTGTTCGTTGAATAGCCGCACTTGGTAGGTTCCAAGTTTACTATCTAGAAATCTGAAAGTATTTTGCTCTTTGTTCTGTACTAAGGGCTGGCATCTACACACATGACCTTTATTGCCATTTTTGTTGGCGCAACAAATCAATAACACTAACAGGACTGTAAAAAACATTTGCGAGGCCAAACTTAAGGCACTTGTGACAATTTCAATTCCATTCACTCCCCGGAACATTATAGGCCTGTCTCGGAAACTCAGAATTTTCGTTTAAGCTTTCTCTAATGTGTGTTCAAAGTCAGGAACCGCATTTTTTCCCCATAGGACAATGTCACATACATATTCTGTATCTGCTAGCGGTTGCGCTTCATTGAAGCGACATCACGCTTATATTGAGAGAAATACTGAAACCCAGGACGCGCCGTTTTTATTGCCACATCATTATATCAAATTGAATATATCTACAATTCATTTGGGTTCGTAATAGAAACCTTGGGATCTCCATCGGCCCTAAGTTCCAGTGGTTTGAATACAGCAACTGCATTTAACGGATCAATATATGGGTTTAATGGACTTAATTTGTGGACGATATCTTTGCTTTTACCCATGAATCGTCTTGTCATGGTCAGGCATAAAAACGAATCATCCACGAATGGCTATATTGTGTTGTCAGATGCTTTGAGAGGTTCTACTGAAGATCATAGGTAGCGGTGGAATGTTTGGGTTTATGCTTTCAGAAATGTTCTTTCTTTCTTTCTTTTTCTTTCTTTCTTTCTTTCTTTCTTTTTTAAAGTAATCCGAAATATTTAACTTAGAAAATAGCCCAGCCTATCTCAAGATTTATCGTCTCTAATGCATGCTGATAATGCATTCTGGGGCAAGAACAAGCAATAGAAGTGATTCTGGAGCAAGAACAAGCCATCAAAGTGATTTTTAAAATGTCAAACTCATTTCTGCGACAAGGCGCCAATGAAATGCAAAACGATTCCGGGATGAGTGCTGCATTTCTTTTTTAATAATATCTTTTGGAAATTGTGATGCTTAAATTCTTTCGTCAGCATATTCTCCGGGTAGCCTCCGCGCACACTCATCTCATCTGTATTCCGGTGACTTATCGTTCGCTTCTTCGCCCCCAGCTCAGTGTCGGGTCCGTCGGCTTAATGCGGGGGGTTTTGCTGACCGCGTATCCTCTGCGTGTTTGTCTGCCCGGAAGCAGAGGTATGAAAAGATAAACTGAAGGAATAAAGCGCGAAAACGCAGGAGTTCGCTGTTTACTCCCGCAAGTTCGAGGCTAAGCCCGGCATGTGAAAACATGCTCGCAGAAATCCACCCTTGCCAGATGCCGCGGTCTCACGATAGCGCGTAATTGATTGTAAATGTTAATTCGATAAACAAGCTGAAATATTGAATAACTTTCGGCGCCACTTGAGGGTGTACTATTTGTCAACATAAACTATCATTCCAGTTAATTGGCAAATGAGGACAGAATATTTTCAAACACAATTAGGCTAATTCAAATTCACATCTGCACGATTCCATCTGTATTACTTATGACCCTCAAATCATATTATGTTCCCCTTCTCTGTTCCCTTATCTGTTTACTTCCGTCAATGCGTTGTGGTGGGTTTTTAAGCTCAGCTGTAGGCTACTTAATGTTTTCAAGTGAAACAAGCCAACGCTGTTTAATACGCGAAGTAGCCTCCGGCTCACAATGCATGACAAACGGGATTCCTCTGTGATTCATACCCTAATTGACTTAATGGGCGCACTGCAGTTCATAGCTCCAGCCCACACGTTTCCAGCCCTTATTGGCTCAATACACTTTCAGAAGTACCGTAGGCTACGAATTACTTAATTTAGCGAATGTAGTATCATCACGCTCAAAAATGATGAGTTAATTTTAACGGAATTTAGGAATGGCCTGCTGAAATATGTTCAGTAATTTTATTAAACCAGCATAACTTTGCATAAATGTATCATTTATATAAATGTAGATTTTTTTTACTCTTTTTTTTCTTTAGTTTTAAATATAATGGGTACATATAATCTCAGCAGGAATTATTTGTACAGCGCTAAAATATAAGCTACTATTCGCTTGCTGGATGCAGGGTCTTGTGCTTTGAGCTGGTAGCGATTTTGTCAGCGGTGCTTCTGTGAGAGAATAGCGCACAACACTCGCGTAAACACTCTCCCTGGTTGGCCAAGCACTGGTCCAGTGTGGCGGCTCCGCAGGGCTAACTGCGGCTACACAGTGTTCCCTATTGACTGCGGACCAGATCCGACCCCAGATGCACAGTTATCTTAATTAGCAGTTAGCATAGTCCACAGCCAGCTTGGTACCGTGGGAGAGAACATAGTGAAGATGAACATTAGCCATCCATCCTCAAACAAGGAAAGGAGTCCCCACCACAGATGGCACTCTTCTGACCCAAATCCTTTCTTTTTCTTATATTTTGTTCGGTCATCCTTTCTGATCATAAGTGATGTTTACCTTCGTAAGTGTTGCCTCCATCGTGTACTTTTGCAGTGATTGCGCCGCTCCCTGTTACAATGTTGGGAAAGCCGTAAAACACTCTGTCCATGTGCATCTCTCAGTAAATTTCCCATACATCAGGAGACTTAAAGAAATTATCAACTGATATGATGAAATTTCCTTTCATTTCAACAATCGGCCTATTGTGCAGGACAGGACATAAGTTATCACCCCAATGAGTAGAAGGCTAATCCAAGCGTACATTATACATACGGGGCAGTACAATTACACAGGCGCGTCACATCCACATAGAGTCTGGGACTATAAATGATGACAAAGTGCACTCGCACACACTACTTACACCTATATTTCTCTATAGACCCCCAGCACAAATAACCCTACCCCAACAGAGAGAAGACTGAGTCAGGTTAAGTTATGGTGCATATAGGACCACAGCACAGCCCGTATGGCGCTGCGCTCTGTGGCCTGGCCCCGGCCGGTCTGCACACACACACACACCCGGGCTGATATTGCACTAGCCCATATATTGCACTGGTCATTAGGTATTGCGCTGCCCCAGGAAGGCTCTGCTGCACTGAACGGTTAAACCTAAGTTAGGTTACAACATTTAACATCGCACCCGCCTCTGTATTGCATTAAAATGTTCAATATGGCATGAGCCCAAACTTATGCTAAAAAGGGAGGGAACAGATCGCTATATTTTACAATGCATCACCCAATATCTCCCTGTTCATGACTTGCCATGAATATATTACCAGTTGGAGCTCATGCAAAATAAGACACACAAATACGGTAAAATTCTAACAGGGAAAAACAGTGGCGTCCGCCAAAGCAAGCCACCATTTAGGGTCAATTTTCCCTGTCCCCAGTTCTCTACTCAGCACACGCTTCAATCCCCACGCTTTCTAATGCAGTTTTTTCTATTCAATGGTCGCTTTTCCTAGAATTAAGGTTAGCACTGCGCCTACAGCCCCACATATGCCCAGCATCAATCTCCATTCAGGTAGCCCTGGAATAACAGCCAGGAATTGCGTGTCCCAATGTAAAATGATGGCTTCTTCGCAGCGCAGGTGAGTTTGGCAAACAAAAGCGACAAATTCATGAGAGCCAGTTCAACCCTTTGAGCGCTGAATACATTTTCAAGGAATTAAAGATGTAGTTGTCCCGAGCAGTTGATAGGTTTTCAACAGTGTCTGATTTTGATATCTTACAACATTGGGGAACTTTAGTTGCCCACGTCGCTGAAAGGGTTAACTAGCGCAATTATCTTAAACTAGTGAATTACCCGTGGCGAGAATAATTTCTTGTGACGACCTACGTCCACATACCAACTTTCATGAATACGGTGACCTTTGACCCTCGTGACCTTGACCTTTGACGGAACGGACCTCTCGCGGTCATTTCTTGTGACGACCTACGTCCACGTACCAACTTTCATGAAAATCTGTCCGGGGAGATGGGAGATGCGAAAAATTGACCTTTGACCCCAGTGACTTTGACCTTTCAAAAAACTAACCCCTCAAGGACAATTCCTGGGACAACCTACATAGACCCACCAAGTTTGGTGAAGATCCGTCAGAAGACCTCGGAGGAGTAGGGGAACAAACAGACAGACAGACAAACGTTCCTCAAATTATAGTATGATGATGATGATGAAGTATGATGTCTGCGGTCAGACTTCCAGATCTTCCTCTGGATCCTGCTGGGTCTCAAAGCCCCCTGTTGGCATCACCAGAATTAAAGGGGCTCCATGAGAAATTAACCAAGTATGTGCTGCCGGAGACAACAAAAAAAAACAATAAAAAAATGAGAAACGAAAAGAAAGAGGACGCAGTACTCCTGCTGCTTACAAGCGCAGAGTGTGTCTATTCTTTTTTGTCTTTGTTGCAGCATTCAGAAAAAATATTTATAGTTAAATCAACTTATGAGTCAAACTCAACAACACTCTTGCCTGATAAATCTTTTAACATTTCACAGAGTAGATCTACCTTTTTTGGGATAATTTTCCATTTCGTGGGTATGAACTGGGGTCTGTAGCATCTTGTTGGGAGTTTTTAAGTGTTCCTCAGTAGGCTGCGCAGGAACGCCGCTGAGTATCTTAGAGCCATCGAGTGCGATAGTACGTGGCAATATTGGCAGGGCTCAGGTGACAGCAACCAAAGCTCATAGAAGAGGAGCCGTAGATCGAATCAGGAGGAGCGGGAGGGAGAGCAGGTGGGGGAGTGGTATGCCGATAGGTTTACGGCAGGGGCACTGATCTACAGGCAGATCTAGCGCGTTAGCCAACAGGACTTACCACCAACGCATAAGTAGAGACTTACCCACTAACACAGCAAGCAAGACACCTACTGAGCAGACCCAGCGGAGTACCCAAGAGAGGGCTCGCATGGATAAAACCTTCATGCATGAAGTACATTAGCCAGCAGGAGTAACCACCTACGTGCATAAGTAAGAGACTCACCCACTGAAGTAGCAAGCAAGACACTTACCAAGCAGATCCAGTAGAGTACCCAAGAGAGGGCTCGCACGGACAAAATGGCATAAGCAGGCACATCAACAGGTCAGCCCACGATGGCAGATGATCCAGGGTTGAATACAGACCACAAGTAATCCACTCGGTCCACTCGTAGTGAAAAACAGGCAGGTTAGATCCACTGGTTGCAGCACTGGAGTTAGCGAAAACGTTTGTTCCTGTAGATCCACAGGTTGTAGCAGGGAAAGTCGACCGACAGTTCACTTCATCACACCCCCCCAGGCAGAGTTGACACATCCGGGCTGAGTGCCCGCACCGGCAGGCAGGAAGCTGGATGCACACAGGTAAACAGGCCAGCAATTTCGCGACTGACAAAATAGTCACGAGTAAGGAGCGAGTCAGACGTAGAATATGCATAGACGGGTCACTGATTTCGGAAAACAGTACTAGCAGCACATACAGTAGGATTAACCCATAGCGAGAGGTAACAGCAAACGAACGATGCAGGGAGCAGCGGCAGCCAGACGCGCCTGCGTTCTCTCACGTGAATTCTTCTCTATGGGTGACAGGGCATTTAGTGTCGCCGGCCCTAAACTCTGGAACTCTCACTACAACAGTGCACTTCTCTCTCTACCTTTAAAACAAGGCTCAAAACATCTTCTCACTCTTACTTTTCAGACATAATTCTTTTATTTGGGGTTTTTATTGTTATTCATTACCTTACTGTGTTATTGTCATGCCTTGTATTGTCTTCGTTGTTTTGTCATTATTGTTTAGGCTCTTTTTTATTGCTTGTTTGCCCTCCCTCCTTATTGTACAGGGTCCCTGGGTATCTTGAAAGGTGGTTTAAATGAAACGTATTATTATTATTATTGTTGATGCACATTACGCGGTGTCCGTGAGAAGGACACTGATATTCTCCAGTAACTGAGGGTGAAGGGGCACTCCTCCCCTCCAAAAAAGTCAATTTTGCACATGCTGAATTGTTTTCTGATTAATTGCAACTTTGTTGAGCAACTCCTAAGCCCAGTTATTTGTTTGCAGTAACTGAAAGTTCACCCACAGCCCAGTCTCTTTGGGCTGAGATTATTTTTTCCATTAACAAGATGATATAAATCTGACGTTTAATTTCCCGGAGCGAAGGAGAGATAGTGTTTTCTGGATAGTTCCAAATCGTTTACAAGCCAAATACGACCTTTAATATTAGCCTACCCCCCATCCCTCTAATGTTACTTCCGCTGAGTACAGCCAATCAGAAACCGCCATTCAAAAACTGGGAGGCGGTCGAATACTCAATGGAAAAACAGATAATGTGTGCTGCCCTCAGCCTCTCAGCCGTTTGATTGGCTAAGCGATGACCTGGAAAAATTCAAATAAAAACACAATGTGCACTAGTTTCATTAGTCTGGGCTGCATCTTAAAGGTGGAGGCCATTCATTTCTCAGGCTCTAGACCAGGGGGGCCTCAGTCTTACTCAAAGGGCTGGTGTGGGTGCAGCCTTTCATTCAAACCAGGCAAGTTACTCACCTGATTCTCCTAATTAAGATCTTCAGCAAAGACTGAAGGGTAGATGAGTAGATTCAGGTGAGAATCTGCTCAGTTGGAATGAAAGCTGCACCCACACTGGCCCACTTTGGGTAAGACTGAAGACCCCCCTACTCAAGGCTTTTAGGTGCACAACCTCATCCGTATGACTACTGCTGACCCTGTGGTTTCAGGTCTCGTCAAATCCTTTGAACACGATTATTGCCTCTACGTTTTGCAGTGAATGAGTAGTTTTAAAAGTTTCAAGTTGAAATTTGGGGTAATAATTTTTGTTACAAGCTAGGCACGTACCGGAGGCTTTGGTAAAGAGCCCAGACTCATCCTGACGCATCGTACATAACAGGCCAAAAGTTTGGAAGCAAGATCAAATTTTTATAAAAAAGATCATAGTTTCATTGGCATACTTTGCAACAAAATAAACATGATTCTTCTATAAAAAGTCACTTATCAGAATACATTTTTACACAAATTATCAGGCCCATATTACTGAGCCTATGGTCCTACCGCCCGGCGGATTGCCGTTGGCATCAGGTGGGCTATAAACCATGACATAAAGTGAATAATGCAAACTGTGATTTGTTTTTTACTTTTTCACTGAAGTTGTGACTCTTGCAAATCTTCTCATCCCAAAAACTAAGCCCCTCCTTTCTTTTATTAACATTTATTCAGCAATGGTCTGGTAACATCAATGTATACAGTACCTGAAGGTAAACAGAGGAAAATGGTGCATATCATTGAAAGAAAGGTCTAATCATGCAGTAAATACATCCTAAAATCCATAGATTTCATACTGGTTTTTAAGAAAGGCATTGTGAACAGAAATTTGAAGTTGCTTCCAAATTTTTGACCTGTATTGGCCTTGCTTCCAAACCTCTGGCCTGTGATGTATATTTACACTACCTGACCAAGCATCGATATATGACGCTGAAGGACGCTTTTGGTGTCCTTTTTTGATGCCAGTTTAAAACGAACCCTACCCCCTAACCCCTCACCCTTAACATGAGCCCTGACCCTACGCATCAAATAAAGATCCCAAAAGCTTCCTTTTGCATCGAGTATGGACGCTTGAACAGGCAGCATCAATATGGCTACGTTCAGACAGCAGGTCTTGATGCACAATTCAGATTTTTTTGGAGAAGTCAGATTTTTCTGTGTGCTCATTCATATTACACATTATATGTGACTTCTATCAGTTTTGAGTATGAACTGAATGCGACCCCGCAGTGACCTGCATGCGCAAAAGAGGTCCTGAGTTAATACGTGACCACGCAGGCACGCTCTGTTTGTTTACGGAAGTAAACATGGAGGCATCTCGTTTCGGCGCGTGTGCGGCACTGATAAAGTTTATCTACAGCCGAAGTCAGTACCATTACAGACAAATATTAAGGTCGGATAAATGCGACCTGGCCTTTCAGACAGCAGTCACATTGCAAAATATCAGATATGTATCGGATTTTGGACCACATATGAAAGTGGCCTGGGTCGGATTTAAAAAAAATTGGATTTGTGCTGTTCAGACTGTCTTTATCAGATCGGATACAGGTCACATATGGGTTAAAAAAAAAAAAAACAAAAAACAGATTTGGGCCTCATTCGCCTGCTGGCTGAACGTAGCCTATAAGACGAGTCGGGAAGAGAATATGTTGACTGTACAGAAATAAATTTTTACTTTCAAACAGTCGCTACAGCCATTTAACACAAGTGCCTCACAGACAGACGCAAAAACTGCCTCATTAGGGTGAAGGAGATGAAGCTGGGGGTCACAGATGGTCAGCCGTGTGTCTCAAACCTGCTGACTCCCGGCACACTCCAGTAACAGGTGAGAGAACCGGTCTCGATACTCCACAACCCCCAGCCTGGACAGCCCTGTGGTTTTCAAGAAAAACATGAAAAGTAGATAAAACCCACACACCTTTTTTTATTTGTAAAATAAAGAAGTCTCAAGATGAGACAGTATGCGGGTTTTATATACTTTTCATGATGTTTTATATTCAACTCGGCCCCCGCAGTCGATGTGCATTTTGTTAACCTTTCACCTCAGGGAAAAAAAAAAAAAAACCCACAACACACACCCCAGAAAGAAACCAGGGGCTTCCTTTGGAGTTTAAGAGCAGGCTTGACTTAAAGCTAGATACCATTGAGTATCTGAAGCGATATAGTCACAATAGTATAAAGAAAATGGCGAGCCTAGTTAGGCTGAACTGTGAGGATTACGTGAGGAACCACAAGCGAGAACCAGTGAATACAAAAATGGAGGCTTTGTTTCTGAAGGGGGAAGACGCCCAACAGGGCAGGCAACGGTACAATGTCCACAATCCAAAAATCAGAATCCAAAGGGCGAAATACAGAACCGTAAACAGGGCACCAATCACAATACGTGTGGTCAGGCAAAAATAGGTTCAGTACACAGGTACAGGTATGTCAGCAAAGCAAAAGCCAAAATCCAGTGGGTGTAAACAGATTCGAATACCAGGGCAGCAATCACATAACTTGTAGTCGAGCAAAAAGGATTCGTAAACAGATGCAGACATTAGTACCTAAGAGCAGAGCCAAAAATCGTAAGTCGGACGGTCCAGTCAGAAGAGTAACACTATGAGTACAAGGCGAAGACAATAGCAGCACAGGTAAACAAGAGAAACGTTCTGACAAGGAATTGTTGTGAAAAGACTCCTAATATACACTCACGGGAAGTCACATGCTAAACACAACACAGGTGCAGGAAGTCAGACTGATTACAAAGGAATGAACATGAGGAAGTACCTAATCACATGAAATGGGCAAAAGCCAAAACGCGGACAGGGATCACAAGACAGCCTATAGACAGAACAAACAGATCCGGTTAGGGATTTCTATGTGCACAGAGTGAGTGGCAGAACAATGATTAAACAGGTGCTGAGAATCTGCTAGAAGCACAGCAAAGTAAACTGAGTGAAGACAAGGTGCGGAGACTAGAACAGGGCGAATGCTGAGAGATCGTTAGACAATTAGTAGAGTGCAGCTATACAATCCCTAGTGCTCGTTAGTAAGTAAGTATTATATACATTGTTACTCTAGGTTAGTAATTTAGTAACTGTTAGTATGGGTTAGTAATCTAGAAAAAGCAAGATGAAGGAAGTAAATGAGATTGGAAGGAATGTTTGAAATCCCAGAAACCATTAATTCACCAGAAAGAGTGGCACGCAATACTGGGGCTGTGAGCAATCACATGACATGAGACCAGACAGGGGGAGACAAAGTGCAATGCATGGCAGAAACAAAAACATGGACCGGAAAGAAACTATGGTAAAATACAAAACATGGCAAAAACTAAACTAGACAAAACATGAACATAAACCAGAACCAAATCACAATACATAATTCAAGGCATAGTTAGGCAATACAGAGATCAGACAGAACATCAAAAACAAAGCAAACAGAACAGAATCATAACATGAACGGCCCGTTCTCGCCATTCACGTCATGTTATGTTTTATAAATGGCTGGTAGACACAGAAATGATGCGTACACCACTTTTGTAGAGGATTTCAGGCTCATAAAAATGAACTTGACATTGAAACTATGCCAAATTAATAAGATTATGTATGCATACAGCAAAAATTCCAAGTTAATCCTTATTAATTAAAAATTTCATGCAGTTTAGCTTAACCTTTGCTTTATAAATCTGGATGTTTGTTTCTATCAGCCATTTTATTTTTGAGCCTTTGCATCATTTAGATATGAAATCCACGCAAATTTTTATAAACAAGGACCGGTGTGAATACGGCTAAAGATGAACTGGTTGACTCAGCCGAGTGAGAGCTGAATAAGGACAGGCCCAGGAAGCTCGTAACGAGGCCAGACCCAGATGGACGAAGAAAATAACCCGTTAAACAGAAATGAGGGGAGGAGAGGACAAGGGCACAGACACGAGTTACAGAGTGATTTCCCGGGGCGTTCGTCAGCGCTGCCATCGAACCTACTAAGTAATAATGACCATAATTAAGTCAGAAAGTAGTATCAGGTGGGACCAGAGTCGCACCCGAACTGGCTCTGGCGTACAGGCATGCCGCCAGTGAGTAATCAAATTAGTCACTTAAATTATCTGTCAGGCTCATAACCGCCAATGCAAGCACACTGGGCGCTCCTGACATGGAGTAATGGGAAAGGTTATATCAGTAATGGCTCACAAATTGCTGTAATTTACCCCTGTCATGTCACTTGTTTCTGGCCCTCAGCTATGAAGTGGACTGCACTGATGAAGGGGAAAGTGGGGAAGGGGGAAACAGACAGAGAGAGAGAGAGAGAGAGAGAGACGTGGGAAGCTTGTCATAGCCGCTGGTATCATCACAGCGCAGGCATACGTGGGGAGAGAAATAAAGAAATATGTTATTATCTGTAAGCCTAGATTACTCACCTCAGTGCCCAGAAGCTGTGGAGTTATAAACCAGATATGCGGCATGGTGCACTGAAATTGAAAATCTCAGCCAGTTTCGCCAAATAATCTGAACACTCTGAACTTCCCCCTCCCCATAATTAGGGACCTGTAGAGCCATTGCCTGAATTTTTGTAGCCTGCTCAAAACAGCGGCATATTCTGATAGTTCTGTTTGGAAACCAGGGTCTAAGGTTCTGCATTTTTTTTTTGAGTACAAATGTGCTCAACTCAGCTTTCAAACTCAACTCCTGACTCAGACTCACAATGTCAGGGTTATAAATTTTTTTTAGTTTGATTTTGTACTCATCTTGAGCATGAAATCTTAGCAAGGTCCAGACCCCAACTCAGCCAATTTCAATCATGAGCAGTGGACAGAGCTGATTTGTGAGCCCTTTTGAAGCCCCACTGGTACGTCTGGGAACCAGATGCATGCTGGGAAAGATAGTTGATGGCATTAGCTGTGTGTCAAGAGGCGAAGTTTGGGTGTTTTTGAAGCACGGACACAATGACTTGCTGTAAAAAAAAAAATAGACAGCCGTCAACTTGGAAGGCAACACCACATGCTTTACGCCGAAATTACCCTTAATCGCTGACTGAAATGCCGCTATTGCCGGTGCAAATGACCATCTCTGAATGCACTCAAGAGGTGCAGTCTCAACAGTGAGTCGTGCTCAACGAGGTACGATCGCAAAACAGTTTATAACCTCGGACGGCGACTAAAACTCTGCGGAGAACGATCTCAGAGATCTCGTTGTGTGAGACTGAGCAAAGTTTTATGAACTTTGTGCTCCCGCCAGCAGGAGTCTGATGGGTGTAGCACTGGATCGGTGGAGTGGGAGAGCCTGTCCTCATTATCTGCACTCCACGCCAGTTTACAGCGTCCCCCATTCGAACAGATTAGCGTTACTAGCTGAGGGAAATAACCTTGAAAGATAAGCCGGGTGTTATCTCGCAGCAGCGATGATTACTGAGAGACATGTTTATTTTTCTCGCCCACGAGCGTTCTACTTCTACACCTCTCAGCCCGCTGCTACTTCGCTGAGGACATTGTCATGCTGTCTCAGCTATTAAAGTTTAATTTGTTTAGAAAGTACTTGAGCGGAAGAAAACAACCGCAAGAGTTTGTGTTTCCCTCGGAGACGCACAGTACGCGGGCCTCTACAATCAAATACACTTCACGAAGGGTCTCGTGGATGTTTAAACACTGCAGTCACCCTCAGTGAGCTCTTTCTGCCTTGATCCATATCACCTTCAAAGTCAATCCCTCTGTTTGTACAGGAGCTAAACACATTGGACTGAAGCTGTTGTTCTCAACCTTATTCAGAAAGAACTGGAGTGGGTGTGAGCTTTCATTCTGACCAATTCTCCTTATCAAGGTCTCTAGGGAAGACTCTACGGGTCAAATAGAGGAACCAGGGGATTATTTGGCTGGAATAAAAGCCTGCACCCACACACCAGCTCTTACTGGAAAAGGTTGAGGTTCCTTGTCTGGAAGATGATACAGCAATACTTCAACAAAGTTTGCTTGAGAAAAAACCCCAATAGATAGAAAATGTCACGCATGTCAAGGGCTAGTTGCTGGGAAATTTTGCAGTTATCTTCGAATATGTTTTAGAAAAAATGGATGTCCTTTCCTTCAATATGTCATGAACTCAATGGTACCTACGATGATGACAAACTTGAAAACTATGACAAATGATGTATGTAGTCGCTATACTGCTAGAGCGGATTGTGGTCCAAAATCTATGATTCCTTTCCTCAAAGGGATGGTCCTGTGTTTCCTGGCGGGAAGGAGGCGACTAAGGAGTTAATTGCCTGCCTCCTTTCTTTCATGAAAGAGACTATTTGGATTCTCCTAGTCGTGGCTGCCAGTCAAACTATTTCCATTTCACATCAGTAATAAAGAACATTTCTGTGCTCTCTGGGAAATGAAATTCTCCCAGACTGCAGGTACATCTCAGTTCTCTCATACTGCATTCATGTCTCCCGCACCTGCACCTTTACTTTCTGTCTTAGCCCCTTCCTTCTGGGGTGTGTGAAAAGACGCAAGAAAATCATGTGAGGAGAGAAGAAGCACGGAAATATGCTTTTAAAGAAATGAGACATCCTGTCATTTGACGTCATGGACTTTCCGCTTAGGGAAGGCTGCTCTGGTGTTTCTGTCTCATAGCTTCTCAGAGGCCCCCTCCTCACCCCTCACAGTGGAGGACAACCTGCAAGAGAGCAGATTCAGAACAACTTACGGCTCACATATGGACTGAGGAAATTTCAAATAAGAGGATTGAGATGCGCACTTTGAAGGTGGAAACTGCAGGCGGTGCCGTGCGCCACGTCAATCCCCACTCTCGCATCCTCTGTCTTCAGTGAACCGATTGATGTCATGGGATTCAGCTGAAAGTCCTCCAGGAAGGCAGCTCTCGCCTATCCTCGCTCGTGACTCGTCAGAGCTCCCTCCTCGCTGCAGAAACAGGAGACGCTAGGAGTGAGAGACGAGGAAGCGCAAAACCCAATTCCGATGAAGTTGGGACGTTGTGTAAAACGCGAATAAAAACAGAATACAAGGATTTGCAAATCGTTGTTGTTCTGTTTTTATTCGCGTTTTACACGACGTCCCAACTTCATTGGAACTGGGGTTCGTATGAAATAGGAGCATTTAGATGCACCTCTTGTTTCGTTCTGGATTGAGATGTTGGCCGAGCAGTTGTTCCCGTTCTAATGCGTTTCCTCGTGTTTATTTGCATTTCCGTTGCTCATCGCATATTTACTGAGTGAACAAGGTATTATTTTCGCTTGTTTTTCAATCAGACACGCTTTGCGCGTCCCACACTCTTACACCTGTTCCTACGTAATTTATGAATTGCACACAGTTTCGCTTGCAGCGATCTTTGAGGCCGTGATTATTCACGGTATGGTGCGCATTAATTAAACGCTTCCAATCTGTATGCTAATCCACTCCTCCCCTGCCTGCATGTGCCTGGTGCTCCCTGCCGGTCAGCGTGCGCTCATACCACACAGACGCGAAATTAAAGGAACTGCGATACGGGTTAAATGCTAAAAAGCCATTTTAATGAGTTTATAATTTGAGACGCAGTCGAGTCCGGGAAACAAAGGAAACAGCTGCTTTTCATTGTGTTTTACTCTGCCGGCAGAATTTAATGACACGCAACGAGTGGCGCTATAAGCTCTTCTGCGAAGTTGAGCATGAAAGGCAGCACACAAAGGTCCGACTCAGATTGGTGTCAAAAGCTCAGGATCTCTATTGATGGGGTTTTCTTCAGCGCATACAGGCAATGGCCGCATGTGATTATCTGTTATTGTCACTAGCACGGAGGCCTTCTTGGTCACATGTCTAATCACTGCCGCTCGAGTATTGAGTTGCCGCTGATAACATGAACACGCCGCATTTGCCTGGCCGGCGCAGTTCAATGTTTTCTCATTATTGCATTGACATTCCGCCTCTGCGTACGCGAATATATACGGTTGTTTCGTGACCGCGTGATTGTTTCACAGATGTGAGAGCAGGGGTTTGCAAACTGAGTCCTGGGGACACACTGCCTATAGCTATAACCCAGCTAGCAAGCA
Source organism: Gymnothorax reevesii (assembly GCA_029721435.1). Taxonomy (NCBI): domain Eukaryota; kingdom Metazoa; phylum Chordata; class Actinopteri; order Anguilliformes; family Muraenidae; genus Gymnothorax; species Gymnothorax reevesii. The sequence continues at coordinate 75,505,606 of CM056584.1, forward strand.
CCTCTGCACCTCCGGATCTGCCCCGGCTTTGTGCCGACTCCAGCTGATCTGGCTCAGAGCCGGGGCAGATCCAGAGCGGAGGTACCCCTCTGCCCTGACTAAGGGGCGGGGGGGCATTGTCATCCCCTTCACAGACAGGAAGGTGGGAAGATATCGTCCAGAGGGTTTCTCTGTAATCTCTTGTGTTAGGAACGTGACTTTGCATAAGTGTACTCGCTTTAGTGGGTAGGTGAGCCTGATTTGTACCCGAATGATCTTTGACCTTGCCTCACTGACCTTCACCTCTAAAACTTTAGGCCAGGGGTCCCCAATCTTTCCCAGACAGGGCTGGTGTGGGTGCAGCTTTCATTGCTACCAAGCACTTACACACCTGATACCACTAATCAACCCCTGGACTCTTTGCTAATAAGCTTGGTTAGTAGCATCAGGTGTGTAGCTGCTTGGCTGCAATGAAAGCTGCACCCACACCGGCCCTTTCTGGGAAAGATTGGGGACCCCTGCTTTAGGCCATTTCTCTCAAACTGCTTGGGTTAGGAACTTCATTTTGCATGTGTGGACTTGCCTTGGTGATTAGGCGTGCCTCATCAAGGTTTCGTACCTGAATGACCTTTGACCTCCGCTCAGTGACCGTCACCTTTAAAACTTTGTCTCGGCCATTTCTCTCAAACCGCTTGGGTTAGGAACTTGATTCTGCATATGCAGACTTGCCGGTTGGCGCGCCTCGTCGAGGTTTTGTACCTGAATGACCTTTGACCTTGGCTCAATGATCTTCACCTTTAAAACTTTGTCTGGGCTATTTTTCTCTAACTGCTTGGGTTAAGAACTTGATTTTGCTCATGAGGACTTGGCTTGGTGGGAAGGCGGCCTCGTCCAGGTTTTGTGCCACAATGACCTTTCACTCTGGCTCAAACACCTTCAGCTTTGATTCAGTGTGTCGGGACTGATGGGTCTTGCCTCTGCCCCCGGCGAAGCACATTTTTTTCATTCCAAGCGCACTGACAATTCCAATGACTCACAAAAATACTTTTCATTTTTGTAATTAACTGATTTTTCACCCAAAGAGAGGTTTCACTCTCAAATCGCTTTTACAAAAATAGCTGAGCATTCCTTGATGTTAAAAAGCTCAACATTTATTCTGTGCTCATTTGGTGACATTCCTTGTAAGGAAGCCAAGCCAAGGTGGCAATAAGTTTTAAATGATCCAAATCAACACAGTCATGAATCAATAAGCTACTAATTAGGCTTCTGAACACAAATGCTCAAGTTCTTTCCAAATGATTCTCTTAAAACCAGTCACAAAAATAACACCAAGCAGGTTTGACTCATCATCATTTGCTTTTGAAATTTTAATTAACTAATAAATGGTTCATTTAGTGACCATTTGTCCACAGTTTCAACAATAACAATCAAAAGTCAATTAATTCTACAATTTGAGTCATAATTTTCCTCTTTTAATACAGTGAAGTAATTTTTAATATAGTACAATGCTAATATGCAGCTCTTCCGGCATAGTCCGAATAGCTATTTCTGACATAGTGGGGCTTAACAATGTAAATAATCCGTATGAGTGGGGTTAAGAAAATTAGCATCTCAGTAGAATTCTGGGATTGCACTCGTGGCTCGAACAAAAACCAGCAGACACAGGGGGTGCGTCTCAAAGCGTAGGCTGCATCCTTCGAAGGCTACATTTTTAGGGCTCTTCACTTACTTACATCCACCAAACTAATATTTAGGGAAAGGGATTTGGTTAAATTAAGGTTAGGGTTAGGTTTGGGGCCAGGTTTAAAGTTAGGGGTTTGAGTTTAGGTTACAGTTTGGCAAACCAGAGAAGACTGGCTTAAGCCAAAGCTGTTTATCAGAGATGAAATGATGTCATGTCAGTTTGGCAGATGGAATTAAATGACGACCCCTAAAAATGCAGCCTTCGAAGGATGCAGCCTATGCTTTGAGATGCACCCAGTGGGGGCCCAGGACCAAGTTTAGGAACCTCTGCAGCCTTCAATGGCTGCATTTTAACGATCTAAGAGCACAGTCTGAAGCGCGTGATGCAAGTGCATTTAGGGCGTGTCCAAATCCATTTCTTAGTTTAATGGCGGGTCATTTGGGTGCATAGTGAGGTGCTCAGTGCAAATGGGTTGGATTTAATCTCTTTATTAAACATAGGCGTGTTTTGGGCGAAACATGGAATAAACCAATCAGAGTGTCATCTGCCATTCCCTTTAAAAGCCAGGGGGACTTGTACCCTGGTGTACGGCTATTATAAGGGTGAACTTTGCTGCCCTTATCATAAAAATAAATAAATAAAAACTCTTTACTGCATCAGAATGAGGGCTGCTTGTGACCAAAGTGAAAGTGTACGAGCAAAACAAATGGAAACCTTATCACAGTGATCTTCAAAAATGTAATTAAAAATATAAATGCAGCTATAAAAATATTTTTCTGATGGCTCATGAGCTACACAGTTGGGTTAGTTGAGCCAGTCTTGCGACACATAGGGCCTACCACTAAACAATGCTGCACATTTGGATAAAGAGCGGTACTGGAGTAATCTGTCTCTAACTAGTGATTTGCGAGTTTAATTCCAGTCTGATCTGTTGCAAATTGCTGTCTTCCAGGTGTTTCATGAACATATTTATACAGACAAGTCATATAAGTGATGTACATCTTGAGCATTATTGTATGAAACCAAAATTAAAGTAATGGAATAAATAAACACATTGTACATGTGATACATTTGAAATTGACAGGACACAGTCCCTTTATTTTTAAAATTTTATCTATTTTTTATGTAGGAAACGGGAAAAATAAACCACCGAAGTTAAACTGTATGTCTGGAAAATGTTCAGTCTTAAATCTACTCAATATTCCACTTTAGGAGATCAGGGGCCATGGCTCAACTAAGACACATGGAGGTGGATCAACTCACTGGCCATTATTTGAAACATGTCACTTGCCTAGAAAACATGAAATCAACATACTATCAAACAATTTTGGGAAATAGCAGGAGAGATGTCCTTACTGTGTGACAGACATTGGCACTTTAGAATATAAATTGATTGGGACATATGAAGTAACTTACCTTATGACTGGAAATTCACTTTTGGCGAGAGATAATGAAGTTTTCATGCTAGGACAAACGTGTCCTCCATGCACCTGGATCAACAAATAACAGAAAGTTCTGCACCAAATCCTGACACCAGATTGCACCACCAATCAGGAATCTCTTTGCAAGTGCTGAAGAAGTAGGGTGGCTCAACTAACCCAGCTGCTCAACTAACCCTACACTCCATCTGCAGTGGGTAGGTTAAGTCATTCTACCCACTGCACGCTTTCATACTATTTCATAATAATGGCCACTAGGTCACATGATCACAACCATCCAATCAGCGCACTCATCTTGCCTTAAAATTCAGAATCTATGACATCTATTGTCATTGGCTCCGGGCGACCCACGTGATCAAACATTATGACTTCCTCCACGACAAGCGACGTCATGGATGTTTTGATGAAAGATGTGGAGGAAAAATCTGTGCGGTATATGGCATATCGACAGTTTAAGAACCTACCAGATGGAAGCTATAAAGTCTGTGCTGCTGGGGAAAGATGTTCTCGTCTGTATGCCGACTGGCAGCGGCAAATCCTTGTGTTTCGAAGGCCTGACTTCGGCGATTTCAACCGCTCATGAATCAGGCCTGTCACTTTTGTCAGCCTCGGGCCAGGCTACAGATCCAGCCATGTTAGTTGTGTCTCCGTTGGTGACATTAATTAGCACCCAGGTTGCTCATTTGAGGAGCATCGGCATCACGGCGATCGATCTACATGCTGACAGTGACAACTTGGACCGGGTGTTGGAGACTGAGTCTGGGAACAGATTTGTAAATCTGTTATAATAATTGTCTAGATCAATAAGCATCATCTTAAAATTCAGTTCAGGCCATGAAGTGACAGTCTAATTATCCTGATTTAAACAGGGCTCAATTTGGGTCATGATTACGGCGGCGAAATAAGGCTACGGTTTGAGCCTTACTCGCCAGCAAGCTAGTCGGCTACCTAGCTAATAAAAGGCAAAAGTGATAATAGGCCAAGCCAAAGTGATGCCAAGCTGTGTGTCATAATTAGCGCGCCATTGTATTTAGCTACATGGCCAACTAGCTAGCGAGCTTAAAGGCTACAGTTCGCTCACAATTGAATCCTCGCGAGCGAGCTGTTTTGCTAGAGACATCGATAACTATAATATTTTAGCTAGCATGCCAATGTTACGTTATTTAACATTCCTAGAGTCGCTTTCACACCGGACGCGAACGTATCTCCTAATCTTATATCGCACTGACATACCACGCAGAAGCATGAAAGCCCTTCGGCACAACGATATATCCTTTTTTTTGGAGTATTTTCTGCCTTGATCATCGCGGATTGTTTACCGTTTACATGTTGCTGGCGACGCATTTGTAAGCTCGGCGCTGATTGGTCCTCAGTCGTCGTCGACTTGTGGTTGACACCTGGTGGCCATTATTATAAAAGAGTACGAAAGTGTGCAGTGGGTAGAAGGGCTTAACCTACCCACTGCAGATGGAGTGTGAACTAACCCACTCTTCCTGTAAATAATTAAATATCCACTGGAGGGGAACAACTAAGGGAAATTAAAATGAGTGAGAAAAATAGCAAGAAAGAAATGTAACTAATGTGTTATTTCATCACGTACCATAACCCCTTGAATAATATCTAATAGGAGAGACAAGAACCCTTTTCCGTATGATTGCAGGTTGAGTCGAGTGTATGGAAGAAATTCGGGTTAATTACAGACAGTGACGACAATGTCAGCCATTGCTTTTTCTAAAAGTGCCGGTTTTTAAGGCCACTTTGTTTTTTAGCTGAACTGTAAATAATAAATCAATTTCCAAATGAAATGAGGGATTTTGCAGCTGATAACGAAAACGGGACTGCAGACTGCAGACACCATATTAATGGATCAAGTCAGATTAAATTGTTTTTTTTTTTGGTTTTTTAGTCCACATCATTTCAGATAACGGGGTCTAGCCCGCGCAGGATTTATCCAAACTTCTGATGCGCATTTTCAGCACTTCAAACATTTGTTCAGTTACAATGGCCCTCATTTATCAAAGGTGCGTACACCAAAAAATGGGTGTACACCAAATCTCCCGCAAAGATCGGCATTTATCAATCTGAACATGAGCTTACTGTCCGCAAAAATCTCACGCCAGGGGCCTCATTTATCAAAAAGGTTGTAAAAGTGCTAATAAATTTCACTTAAGGCAAAAATTCAGAAATGGCGTACCAAAAATATTTACACCCTTTTCAGATCTATCAAACTGTGCGTATGTACAGCTCTCCGCATTTTCCATTGAGAAATCACACCAGACCCAAGAAAAGTGCGGACGTGAACGCGCCTCATATCCCGCCCTCTACACGCCCAGACACAACCATATATGGTCAATGGAAATGAGCATCTGCATGAAAAGTAGCCATATGCGCACTGGGGGATTGTGGAGTGACGTCAGTGGAAGACGGTGAAGCTTGGATGGGAAACGCGGAAAGAAGCAAAACTTTTCAGTGAGTGAGAAACACATGCTTGTGCAGGCGAGGAAAAAAGTCGTCTTCCGCAGGTATTAGCACTAATTCTGTATGATCACTTCGTCTTGTGGTTTATTTAGGAACAAGAACATATAACTAAGAACACGGAGAGAATCGCAACAGAAATGAACACATAATGTTGGACCAAACTATTTCTCCTCCGGAAATTAAAACAATCTCATCTAATCAGTCACAGCCCCGGCCTCAGCAACAGGCGTAAAACCGCCGAGAGCTGCGGTTACAAGTCTTACAGAGGCAATAAAATTAATGAATAAACAAAACTTCTTGTCTAATCTTTTGTCGAATGCAGGAGGTGTGTGTTTTGTTTCAGTTGCATAGAGGGACAAAAATTACAGTCGTGTTTGATATGCATGAATTTATTTCTGTCTCAACTTGTGGACATCAAATGTACGAGGAATGAAATATGAGGTTCTTGCAAAACTGAAAACTAAACACAACTTTGCAAGACTGAAACTGAGGAACTCGTAAACTACATACACACACACACACTTTTTGTCAACATGAGGGGTGAGAGGTGGCGGGGGGGGGCATCTTCACAACCGCTGCATCAACGCAGCTCGTGTCCTTAGTCCCCATTGAGAACCCTCATGACGGGGAGGGGGCTGTGGGTCCGGGTCCACATGCTGGGATGGAGGGAGGCCCAGCGGCAGCGCAACCCCACGCCTCACTGCCACATTGTGCAGGATGGCACAGGCTCAGATAATCCTGCTGACCTTCTTCGGGTGGTAGAACAGTCTAACACCCACCGCATGCAGGCGGCGCCAACGGTCTTTTAAGAGCCAGATGGCGCGCTCCACGACGCAGCGCGCACCGCTATGGACCTTATTATACTGGATATCCTGGCCACCCTGTGGGTCCGGGATGGGATCTAGCAGCCTCTCCATCAGGAAGTAGTCATTATCACCTGTAAGTCACAACAATGGGGTGAGTATCAGCCTAGAATTGATGATTATAAGCAGCAGCTTTCAATGAGTGAGTTACTGTGTAGCCTACATGCACTCACCAAGTAGCCAGCCGTTAACCACAGCGCCTGCCTCCAGTCTCGCCCCCACACTGCTGTGCGTCAGGATGAATGAATCATGTGGAGAGCCAGCCAGGCCACCGCGCCACTACATCCGTTATGAGCACGTCGGCATCACATGATTTCAGAGGTGCCAAAGCATAAGCCTTGTCTCTCCTCTTAGTGGCATTCACGTTCCTGTCTTGTAATCAGCAATTATTCAATCAACGCGCACTGAAGAAATTCACTTGCGGAATTTAAGTCATTGTGCATCAAGTTGGATTTCCCCACTAATGACACGGACATTGATTATGACTCGGGAATTCTCAGGCTTGTCTTTACTGAGGGATTAAAAGCAATGGAATTGCATAAAAACGTTTCAAATGGTCTTATTTCATTTACACAATTTAAACGATCATGAAACATATGCATTGTTTCCAATCCCTGAGTAAAGAGAAACACGGGAAGTCCAGAGTCATAATCGCTTTCCATGTCACCTGTGGTGAGGTGCACCTTTACGCAAGTGAAATGGAAACTTCAGTGCCCAAGGATTTTAATACCGCATGAGAATCTCATGAAGCATTCAAATAATAATTGCGGACTACGATGAATAAGCCTAAAAAATGCATGAGATCGACGCCAAATGCCTGAGACTTGGCATCTCTGTGATTTGGGTATTGATCGTATGCACATTTTTGTGATTCACATATACGAATTCATTCACCAATGGTGCCCTGATCATGATGTGAGTGCAGTCAATGGCTCCAATTACAGTAGGAAAAGCGGACTTTGCTGCGGCTTTGATTGTTCTTTTACAAAGGCTATAATCCGCGGTCCTCTCTCCCTCGCACACTGCAATTCTCTGACTCAGCATCTGCGTCACCAATTCCACCTGTTCTTCAAAAAGGGTGTAAATCACGGTACGCCGTGGTCAAAATGGGTGTAAATGTCCGCACTTTTTACCGTCAGGTTTGGGTTTGATAGATCCCAAATTTGGCGGAGAAAAGTGCATACGCACAAAACGGTAAAAAAAGGTATCCACAATGATAAATGAGGCCCCAATTCTACACTGAAATCAGCGACGTACGCACTTTTAATAAATCAGACGTGACACCTGGCGAACGCTGATATTTACACCAGTATCTACACCAGATCCTACGCAAGTTTGATAAATGAGGGCCAATGTGTGTTTCGTGTGACAGACTGAAAATCCATGCACTATTCAGAGGTTATATGCCATTTATTTGATATTTTGGCCAACCATTGTTCTTGGACCGCCACCCTTCCTGGAGGATTTTCTGCAAGACAGTAGGAATTACAGAGTTTGTATTATTATTATTCAGTATAATCTCCATATGTCCATGAGCAAAACCTCACATGTTGAATTGCAAATTATCTGATGGAATAAGCTTCCTTTCGATTAAACTACCCTGCATTACAGCATACTCTTATTTGGATTGATCCCACTCACCTTTCTGGCACGTGGTTTTGAAAATATAGTGAAAATAATCTTTCTCATCATCATTTTTTTAAGAATTGTCTGCTTGTGTGGGCGCTGCAGTTTGTCCTTGTGTAACATGTAACAAGCAGAGGGTACGCGCGTTATGCACTCGCTGACAAAAGCGCATAATTGGGAGAGGAGGGATAGTTGGAACGCGGGGTATGTTGAAACATACCACTTCCCTGAAGAACCAAAAGAATCTATTGAAGACTTTCTGCCATCTTGTGGAAGCCTATCACACTACCCTTCAGCCATATTGGTATCTAGACCATGCTTGAAGTTCACGTGTTAAGAGAGGTTTGTATGTTTTTTGCATCTTAGAGTAAAATTTTTACCTTTTGGAAATATCCACTTACACTACACATGATACCCATGAATGAACCCGATTGTGTGTTGATTGTTTGGAGGAATGTAAACTAAATGGGTCAATAAATAATTTGCCGGTGCTAATGTGTATTGTGTACGCTGCATGTGTTGTGGTGATTATAGCATGGGGCTAGTTGGAACAAAATCCGCTGTTCATCACAAGTAGACTGGTACATGTTACTGCACTTTTGCTCAAAACTGATCACAATAATTAGCAGTCTGTTCCTAAACAGGCGCGATCAAAAAGCACAGCCATTAAAAAAAAAACCTGATTTGTTCTTTATTTCTTAGCAAAATTGTCTTCACTTTTGAAGAAGTTCTATATTTTTTAGAATGAATTCAGGAAAAAATAAGTTCATATATTTTATGTAGTCAGTATGTTTCATTGAATAGATAACTAAACTGCTGAGGTCTAATGATTATTTAGTGTCCAACTGCAGATCAAGACTTGCCTTGGGCATGGAGGGTCTTTAGGAAATATTTCTTCACGAAATTTGATGTGTAGATCTGATATATCATGTAGATGTGCCTTTTGGTATTCAGGAATTTCTAAAATTTTCATTTTTTGTGTTTCCATGGCAACAAGTTGGACTTAGTCTCTGGGAAGGGTATGGCTCGTTTCCGGATCCAGAGCAATGCATGATAATTGTTCAATGTTTATCTATGAAATTGGCCTGTTGATCGAATGTACCCTGTAGATGCGCCTTTGCCTATTTAGGAATTGCTGAGATTTTGATTTTTTTGGTGTGTTTCTATAGCCACAAATTACACTCAGTTTCTGGTTAGGGTGTAGCTCATTTCTGAGGCATAACTCAGTAACAAAACTTTCAACATACCTGAGAATTAAAAAGGGTGTCTTTTGCTATTTGGGATTTTCTGCTTCATGAAAACAAATGGAACAGGTTCAGATAGATGTGGAAAGTTACATTCCCGTAGCAGAACTTGAAAGTATTTTCATGAAACTTTGAGAAGATATTTATTAGTACAAGGTACCTGAGGCCTCCCTGATTTTGCGGGGGCCGGGGGGATATGCCTTCTTCTGATGGCTCTTGTTACCATTTTCAAGGTTTACGTCCCCTTAAACCACTGCAACAATTCAGGAGTGTTGGGTTTACACATAGGCACGATGCGTTACGAATATCATTTTCTCATCATTCGCGGCACATTCGTGACATTCGTAACGTGTCTTAATGCATCTGAACAGGGTTCTTAGCAGCGCATGTCGGTTTGTGACATTTGTGATATTCGTGGAGCACGTTTTCGGCTGCCAAAAAATCTTCCACAAATGTCACGAATCACCCTCGATTCATGGAGTTCGCAGCTGAGCGTGTCGATTCGTGGAGATCAGTGGTGATTCGTAGTAGAGCGTGACAGCATTCGTAGCGTATTCTTGCCATTATTACGAATCACCACTGTAATGTGAATATAGGCCACTAGATGGCAGTATTTACCCTTTTTTTGTTAAGCTCAGACTGGAGTCATGTTTAGACATGTCCTGGACATGTCTGGGGCAAGTCTCAGAAAAAAAAAAAAGAGGTCTAAATGTGGGTGGGGTCTGCAAAAGAGTATATAAGGAAAAGAATTGAGACAGTAAAGTAGTAGGAGAAATTGCAAGAAGAAGGATACATGTGACCAGACCTGTCATTCTGTTCAAGACCTGTGAAGTTTCTTTTCTGGATTTTTGCCTGTGTTAGAGAAGTTTCCTCACCCAGGACATCACCAAGGGACTGTAAATATTTTTGTTGTGATAAATTCAATCTTGGTCAGTAGATTAGTTTAGTTAATAGTCCTTGTTTGTTAATTAAATGTGTTTAAGTTGTTAAAACTGTGTCTGTCATCCCTTGCTGTTGCTGTTGCGTTTGTGTTGTAAATGTAATAACAAATTGGGGCCATAACACCACTAATCACCACAAATTGACACGCTCAGTTGCAAACTCCACTAATCAAGGGTGATTCATGACATTCGTGGAAGATTTTTTTGGCAGCCAAAAACATGCACCACGAGTATCACGAAGCGACACGCTCTGTTCAGAATCCTATTCAGATGCGTTAAGTCACGTTACGAATGTCACGAATGTGCCACGAATGATGGGAAAATTATATTCGTAACGGATCGTGCCTATGTGTAAACCCTGCTTTTAAGCATGAGTACTTATTCACAGGGGCACACACTTAATGTGGAACACTACATTGCTCTAATTTGCATTAGGCTCTGAATCGTAATGCATTACACTGAGCGACAGCGCTGAGTAGAAGTATTTGCCCACTTTCCAATTTCCTCTATTTTTGCTTAGGCCTATTTGTCATATTTAAATACTTCAGATCATCCAACTACTTTTAGTATAAGACAAGTATATTGTGAATAACCATGAAATGCTGCTTTTAAATGATCATTTCATTTATTGAAGGCACACAGCTTTCCAAAACCTATATCACAAATGAGAAAAAAAAAATGCCCACTGTAACCTAATAACTGGTTGTGCGAATGTTTGCTGTAACAACTACAATCAAATACTTGCATTAACAGGTAATGAATCTTTTGCATCCCCTGTGGGGGAATTTTGGCCCAAATTTCTTTGCAGAATTGTTTTAATTCAGGCACATTGGAGGGTTGTTGAGCATTAACTTCCTGTTTAAAGGCGATTCCATTGCATCGCAATTGGATTTGAGTCAGAACTTTGATCAGCCACTCCAAAGAAGTCATTTTCTTTGTTTTCAGCCATTTAGAGGTGGACTTGCTTGTGTTCTTTGGATCATTGTCCTGCTGCATAATCCAACTGCACTTGAAGTTTGGGCCACAAACTGATGGCTGGATATTCTTGCTCAGGATTTTCTGGGAGAGAGCAGAATTCATGGTGCCATTAATCATGGGAAGTTGCTGAGGTCCTATGGCAGTATAGCAGCCTCAGATCATTACACTAGCACCACTGTGTTTGACTGTTGGCATGATATTCCTCTTGTGGAATGCTGCAGTAGCTTTACACCAGATGTAACGGGCCCCATGTCTTCCAAAAAGTTCCAGTTTTGACTCTCCGAATATTATCCCATAAGTCTTGGGGGATTATCGAGATGTTTTTTGGCAAATGTGCGACCAGCCTTTGTTTTCTTTTTGGTTGGCAGTGTTGCTGTCGTTGTTGTGGTTTTTTTTTTTTTTTTTAACCTTGCAGCTCTCGGAGATGCCATTTTCGCCCACTCACTTTCTAGTTGGGAAACAGTGAACACAGACCTAAATGAAGGCAAGTAAGGCCAACAGTTCTTGAAATGATAATCTGGGTTCTTTTTTGACCTCCCAGATGAGTCCTTGATGTGCTCTTGGAGGAATTTTGGTAGGCTGGTCACTCCTGATAAGGTTTACCACTGTTCCAAGCTTTATCGACTTGTAGATAATAGCTCTCACCGTGGTTTGCTGTCTCAGAGATTCAGAAATTGCTTTATAATCTTTTCAAGACTGACAGATGTTAACACCTTTGTTTCTCATCTGTACTTGAATTTCTTTAAATTTTGGTATCAATTGCTGCTTTTACCTACTTAGTATTGCTATACAGGTTCTGTTAAAGTGACACTGAGATTCAGTATGGCAAGCAAGAATTATGCTAGGGTGCTGTAGTGGAATAGAACCCAATTATTAATTACATTTTTTTAATTGAGTTGATGTAGTAACTAAGGGGTAATTATGTTTTCATGTCGGGCCGACATAGCTTTTTTTTCCTTCAGGCAATAAAATCATTGTACAAAAACTGTATTTTGTGTTGACTCCAGTTGTCTGTCTCAAATGTTAAAATTAGTTTGATATGAAACATTTAAGAGTGACAAATCTGTAAAAATACAAGAAATTGGGAAGGGGGCCAGACATTTTTAAAAGTACCGCACATTACATACTGTATCACTGACCTAGACTGTGCGCTGTGTGTGTTTGCTGTTGTAACCACGGCTAAGTAAAACTGTTTCTTAAACCTCCACATGTCCACCTCACCTCTTCATCTAAACCAATATCCAGCTGATTTTATTGGTAGATTAAAATTACCGCTGGCTCATCGAATACTGACTTTGGTACACCTCTAGTACTCCTATACTGAGGGTACAAATAAAAAGGCAACAAATAAAAATTAGTACCTTCACCAAAAAAAATTCAGTGTAAGCTCAGTGGTAGCCAACATAAGACCCCTAATTCTGCGTGTCATTCGGAGACATTTATGTTTTTAGCGTCACCGTGGCTCAAAGCCTTAGTTCCAATGGCGCTCACTTTCACGGTGGTACCACCGTGTGCTGGTCTTTTTTCAATGACAGTTACAATCCTATAATTTTGACACATTGGGCTCTCATTTCTTGGTGCACCGCAGGGTTGCGCAGTATGGCGCAGCCCGCGCAGTGGTAATTTCGTCCAGCGCAGCCCGCGCAATGGTAATTTTGTGCGGTGCAACACCGTGCGCAGCCACTTTGGCAATTTGATACACCGATGTGCGCCAAGATGGGTGTGGCGGCGCAGTAGGGGGAGGTGTCACATATTCATCATGACGCAGTGACAATTCTGTGGCAAAAGGCTCCGCTGAAAGAGCACAGAGCGCTCGCCAGCTCCAACCTGGTTTACTTTCTGTGCAGTGGTAATTTCGCTGACCAGCGCACAGTGCGCACACGTCATCGAAACCTCACAGGCAGGTTTCTAAAATGTCAGGCACATTTCAATGCAATAAATAATTACAGCAACCACTATTTAATGTGACTATCTGAATCAGCACATAAATTATAGTACCTATATATCGATTGTTCTGATGTCAGATCAAAGGCGGTTGGCACACGTAACGGAAACTCCGCCTGACAGCCCTCAGAGTGTCAGCGCATTCTCTATGGCATGTTGTGTGCTACATAACATAGCTGTACGCCATGGATGTCACTTTGACCTCACGCAGGAGACATTACAGGACTTGAGAAAGAGAGGCCGAACTGCATGTGCCGTATCAGCAGGGAGAGCAGCAGCGCACAGGACAGGGGAGACCACCTGGCTGCACAGCTCTGTCCTTAACACTAGAACCGCGGCTGCCACTTTTTATGCGGCACTGATGTTAGTAATGCGTGGTATTCTACCCTACAAAGGCTAAATGCAGCAACTATGCAATAATTTCTACTGTAAAAAATGGCCTCGAAGTTTATCTGCTGTCCCAACAAATGAATAGTTAGCGCATCTATGATAGATTATGGTCAACCGATTTACCAAGGTATAATTTCTGTCCGAATAAATCCTGACCACCACATATTTTCAGGCCCAAAACTGTGTAACTCGCATTTTACCCTATATGTAGTTACTGCACTCAGGCTTTGTAGGGCAGTATTTCATGTCAGTAAACGATATGACTCCATCTGTCCATCATTTTCTAAATATTTGTTTTCTATGTTATATCAAAGTTTTGAACTTCTGTTATAAAACGTGAGTATTGATATGAAATTACTTTGAGCGCCGTAGCCACTATTTTGCGCAAATACCCCTGTCTGCAACGCGTGAGAGAGAGAGAGAGAGAGAGATGTGTGCATGTGGGCGCGTGAGTGCATGTGTAGGCTATGTGGGTACGTGTCCTTCAGCTACTTTCGCACCGGACGCAAAACAAATTTTTCACGACTGATTACATTCAAAGTCAATGCAAAGAGGGGAATTCCGCGGCCGCTTTGCATCATCAGCTGGTGGAGGTCTGTTCGCGTGACCATATATTCGGCCACTGCGAGCTTGAACCTCCGAAACCAGAACACCAGCTTCCTCCTGGCTGAAGTTTGGCCGTCTGCTGTTGCTGCTGAGTCCTACTTCATCCATGTCGAACAAAATTTGCACTGCGGCTCGCACACGACGCTTTTAAAGGAGAGGAGAGGAGCTCATTTGATTGGTGAAGATTTGACTCAGCTGTGTTAAACCCACTCACAACTTCACTCCTCCCTCTTTGCCACTTGTGCCGGCAGGAGGGACGGAGGCGGGACAGAGTAGTACTTGCACCGGGCACAAAATTACAAAATGCGCCTGGATACACCCCTTTGGCGCAGTGCTCCCCCCGTTTGCTGCGCCTGGTCAACGAATTTAGAGCCCATTGTTAAAGGTCCCCTATTCTTCACTTTTTTAAGAAAATCTCCTGTTGTCAGTAAATTAAGATATTTTAAACAGTTTTTAAAACTTTTTTGCACAAATGAAAACAAAATTAATAATTACAGCCAGTTTCCAGCCTCTCCTCCTCTCCCCTCATTACCAATGCACTGTTCACTTCAGCAATGAGCCAATGAACATCAGCTTCTGCTCTGGTTTCCGTCTCCTGATGGCGCAAAATGAACAATCACTTCCAAAATCAAAGGGTATTGAAGCCCATTGGGGACTATATTCAAACAATGATATAAACTTGAAAATCGAGGGCTGAGGATTAACTAGTTCTATCTAGCATTTTTTACTTTTTGAGAAAAATGAGTTTTTATATTTAGCTATTTGCTATTTTAAAACAATAAAAGGTACATATCTCATAACTTATTTGTAGTTAGGATATGATTCCTTGATTTTGAAACTAGTTAGTACTGAGACTATTGTAGGACAGATATCTCATTTTTGAGTAAAATGTCAGATAGAACTAGTTAATCCTCGGCCCTCGAAATGATGAAAATTTAATGCCGCGATAGCATTATAATCTTCCACACATACGTTATTTGAGTAAAAATAAAAATGAAAATTCTTGAGAATTAAATGATTTTTTTATTAAGTGAACTGATTTTACTGAAGAGTTCTCTCAAAGATTCATTCTTCCCGCTTTGAAAATGAGCTGGTTGGCCAGTTCTGTAGCAATGTGGTGAAATCGCTAATCACTAATCTCAAGTTAAAGATGACAAGCAGCCAATGGCTTTGTTGCTAAGACTCATGGTGCCTCCACTGTTGAATCCCCCACTGACCTGACCGTATGATTAACAAACTATTACCCAGTCAGTGATGATGTATGTATTATGCAGTAAGGCATGACGGGGTTCCAACTAAAATGCAGCAACAATAGCTGGGAACAAGATTTCAAGAGTATACAGGATGAAGGACATGGGCATGTAGGCTAAAAGTATACTTACTTTTAATTGGTAACGATTCATAGGTTTTGCAGTCATGGGGTATGCAAACGGACTGGTCGTGAACCGACAGTATATGACACGGCATGGCCTGGCCTCACTTAAAATGCAGCAACAATGTCCGGGAACAAGATTTCTCAGAAATGGGTATTCAGTATTAAAAATATGGGTCTATAGGTTAAATATATGTCCCTGTCATTTGGTAACAACTTGAGCAATCGTCAATACAAAAAAATAAAATAAAAAATGCCCTAATGCTGCAGTCATGCCCCTTTTCCTATGCTTTATGGGATATTTTCGTGGTCAAGTTGCTTCCGGTCTCGCGGAGCTGTGGAAGGTTAAGTTAGCATGCGTGGTTACGGATACTTGGCCATACGATACCAATTAAAGGAGCTGTATTAAAAAGTTTTCAGCTGGGGAACGGTCATTTTCTCAAAGTTTTGAGAAGTGCCTTCCAGGGCGATATTCAGGTGATATAATTTCTTGTGTCATTTTTAGTGTTGCCATCAACAATCACAGAAGATGTAGATCAGTGCTTCTCAAACCTCTCCTAGAGTACCCCCTCTCCCAAATGTTTAAGATCTCTCTCTCTCTCTGCTAGCATGGATGATTCTAATGATTCGCTCAATATCAAGCATCAACACGGGTAGCTAGCGGGAGCTGAAGCTGGCAGAGCTCTAAAACATGCAGGAGAAGTGGTACTCTAGGAGAGGCTTGAAAAGCGTTGATGTAGTTGATAAGATTTCTGTTGAACAATTTTATTAATGTTGTGCGCATGCAATAGAGTCAAGCATGAGCAAGCTGCACATCGTAAGTGTAATAGTCTTGGAAGTGTTAGAAATTTCAGCGAAAAAGATCCTGCAATTTTTTTTCTTTTCTTTTTTTTTTTTGCATTGACAATTGTTTGAATTGCTTGAAGAACAAGACTTCCGACATGGGTCTGTTGGTTAAATTTATTCCTCCTTTTATTTCATATGAATTCATAGTTTTTTTTTATGCTGAGGTATGATTTGGCCCCTCTTAAAACAAAAGCTGGGGGGAAAAAAGCACAATGTATACTTCTTTTATTGGTAACAACCTATTGTTCTTGCATTACGGAGGTATGCTGATGGTGAAATGACCGTGTACAAGACTGAATGTCATGGGCACTCATAAAATGCCGCTATGACAGCAGGGAACATAAAAAAATACACGGAGATCAGCGCATAATCTTATATCGCCCAAATGGCTTGTTGCATTTGTGGGGTGAGACTAAAAATGTCCATGTTTATCTTTAAAGGAGCAGTGTGGAGAATTTAGATTGATGTTTTGGCAGAATTGGAATATCATATTCATAACTACTTTTTTAGTAGTGTACAATCACGTGAAAACAATAATCTTTGAGTTTCATTTCGATTAGAATAAGCCCGTTGAACCTACATGTGAGCGGGTCCACCACCGTGGAGGCCGCCATTTTTTCTACAGTAGCCCAAACGAGAAGAAAGTAAATGAATCAAGCACTGACACAAGAAAGCGCCTTTCACGTTTTTGCAAGTTTTGCGGCCACCGTAGGTTTTCTGAGAAAAGCAATCGTCAGTTGGTTGCAATCTATAATCTGACCACTAGATGGCTCTAAATCTTACACACTGATCCTTTAAAAGTTTTGCACTACAAGACTTTTATACTGAAATACCACACCGGAAGTGTCTTTAGCCTATCTCAGGAAGATCCTGCGTCAAACGTAGGTGAGGGATCCACGAAATTGCTATTTATAAGTACAGTGCAGGAAGAAAGTTGGGTCGACTTTACATTAACAGGGTTTTTGGGAAAAACAGTTGGCAAAATAAAGCATGGCAATATTAAGTTCCTGACAGAAGGTGAATTGGATAAAAGAGTCTAGTTTTTTTTTTTTTTTTTACTGCCTAAATCGCTTGTTCCACACTCCAGTCCAGTTGGTGGCGGCAATTCACCGATAAGTAGGTATCAACAGACAAACACTCCAAAGAAGATTAAGAAAGTTGGGTCGATTGGCTGTTGGTACTGCTATACACCGGACAGATATTTAGTTAGAATCGCTGAAATCGCTCCCTCCATGCGCGAGTAATCATGGCTGAAACTGTAAGTTTGTTGCTAATGTTAGCTGAGTAGTCTACAGAAATGACTGATTTTAGCTAGTTAGCTATCTTGTCGACGACTGGCTAGCTAATCAAACGATAATTTTGTCAATCATAGACAGCTGGCAAGCGAATACTGTTATTTGATTTCTAATATTAGAAAGATTTTCGCCCGTAAACCCCGCCTGATATGAAGTCATAGTAAAGTTAATGTGGCGCGATCTCCGCGCCCGGAACTTCATTAAGATTTCAAATGATGCTCATTCTGTCACGCGCTTCCACCTGGTCCACGCGAATGGCCAGTCGCGCTTAAGCCGCTTTCACACCGGACGCGAAACGAGTTTTCCGCAGGACAGATCTCATTCCAAGTCAATGCAAGGGACGCAGTTATCTACGCGTCCAGTGCGAAAGCGGCTTCAGTGCTTAGCTGTCCGTGCTCAGCACTCCAGTGTTATTTTCGGGCGATGAGACGAATTTAACAGCCTCTCCTACAGAAAGTTTCCCCTCATTTCAGCGGTCTCAGTTCAGTATATTGTCAGATTATTTTCGCATAATAATATGTCTCGATTGCCGTGCTAATATGCAGTCGCGCCGCGCGTTTGGCAGAGCGCTTAAGTTGGACCAACACGCGTGACAAATTCCGCAAAAACAGCATTTTCAGTTTTGCTAGATAATTAAAACTGTCTGTGCGAATTAGTCACGAATGCTGGCTACTTGCTGCGCCCTGTCTGATATTTATGCTGGGAACTTTTATTTGCAAAAGTTTGATTTACTAAAGATCATTCGTCTAGTAATAACAATGCGTTATTTTTCGTCTCACCTGTAGGGTACGTGCTAAGGCTAAAAATGTGATGTTTCGTACCACCATCTGGGGAATACTTTATTTTTGCATAATTCTAACCAGAAGCACATACTATTTAAGCAAACAAAACTTCTACTCTGAAAAGTGTGCAGTTTTTGCAGAAACAACAACCATTTCAGGGGCAAAGGGAAATAGAGTAGGGGTCGAAAATCTGATGTCATCAGATTGTAACAAGTTTGGTATCAAATTGTAGGTCTATGAATGTGCTTCAAGGAAATATGTGTCCCAATCCGCTGGCCAGCCCCTGTGCCCCTGCAGAGGGGGTTGAAATCTGAGAAAATGAGATTTTGGCCCCTTACCATGGGGCCCAGGGGCAAGTGAGGAGGATCAAATATGTTGTATTCAAGTATGTTTAGTTAGACCTTTCAAATGACACCCATGTCGCTGGAGTCCACAAACTCATTGCTGCCCAGGGGCAGGGAACCCCCTAAAATGGAGCCAAAATGCATGAACATTTCCCCAGAGTGAATGGGTTTGTGGACTCCAGCGACATGGATGTCATTTGAAATGTCTAACTAAACATACTTAAATACAACATATTTGATCCTCCTCACTTGCCCCATGGTAAGGGGCCAAAATCTAATTTTCTCAGATTTCAACCCCCTCTACAGGGGCACAGGGGCTGGCCAGCGGATTGGGACACATATTTCCTTGAACCACATTCATAGACCTACAATTTGATACCAAACTTGTTACAATCTGATGACATAAGATTTTCGACCCTTACTATATTTCCCTTTGCCCCTGAAATGGTTGTTGTTTCTGCAAAAACTGCACACTTTTCAGAGGAGAAGTTTTGTTTACTTAAATAGTATGTGCTTCTGGTTAGAATTATGCAAAAATAAAGTATTCCCCAGTCGTTGGAATGAAAACCATTTTCTAGGCATATTTTCAGCCTTAGCACATGGCCTACCGTCGGTCTTGAGTCGGTCATGCCGGGTAACCCTTAGCTGTCATGTGGTTTTGTCTGTCAGTGAAGCGCACGAAGCTCCTCAGTGATGCGATCTGTCCACTGCGCGGGTGATGGGCGCATGTCTGCACAGATAACCACCGTGTGTGTTCCTCAGGTGTCGGGCAGTGACAGTGACTCTGAGGTCGGGACCCCCGTCAGGCCGCCTCCAAAAAGACGACGCATCATCGACCCGTCAGCCCTAAAGGCTGTGCCCATTTACTCCAACAAGGTGTGTTTCACAGCTCTCAGCATTTGCGTTGGGGAATTGGTGAACCGTTGACTGTCGATGAACAACGGTAGTTAAAACTGTAGAGCTGTCATTAAAGGCATGCTTATACATCAGTATCAAACGTGCCTATTGTCCTGAAAATATGTGGAATTGAACTTTTTCTCAGAGGATGCGACTGGCTCGTGCTTGTGTGGCAGATTTGTTTGTTCTTATTTTAGGTGAACAGCAGTTTACAGTTGAGGCCATCTGTTTTTGAACACGCGGATTGTAAAGGTATTGCACATACTTGCTTTTTGGCTTGAATTCGCCCATCCACTCTGAGTAATTGCTATACCTATCAGTGTCCCATGCTATGTATTAGGTGTAATCCTCTGCTTTTTATTAAAGACCCATTAAAAATGCTGTTACTGTGCAGAATAATGTACAGTGATATCTCTAGTAAATTTTAACTTTGCAGTGCTGACAATCTATCACACTACATGACACTCCCTTGATGATGGTTTAGGCTGCAGACCCTGACACTGGTTAAACCCCTAAAGGCAGGAAAGATTCAGTCTCCATACTGGAAGTAACTGCCCTCTCATCAGGGGGACTGGAGTCCTGTTTAAAAACTCCTACAGTTCAAACAATTCAAGTCCTTGTATTTTATCTATAGTGTGGTGCAGAACCTTTAATCAGGAGATATTTTTTCAATTAAGAATTTAAATATCAAGGAGTGTGATGGTTAATTTTGGGAAAAATTCGGTGGATATCCCTCTATGGATTAAAATTTTTGTCAAAGATAGAATTCAGTTTAATTGCTTCTTAATTTAAAACTGGAAAGCGGTGAACTTGGATTCAATCGCATTTTTCTATGATTATTATTTTTGTTATTTTTATAGAATGTTATATAATGTTAAACTGAGTTTGCAGGTGCAGTTAAGCATTTTTCTTCATTTTATCAAAGTTTTCTTCTTGCCATTTTTAATCAGTGTCAAAATTGTCTGAAAGGAGTCGACCGATTAAAATTTTTTCAGATTTTAATGCAGATCAGCTTATGTAAAATAGCCTTGATTAACGTATGAATGAATGAACATTACATTTATGTAGCGCCTTCTCATGGACACTCAAAGTGCTTTTCAGTCACATGGGGGAATGTCATCTCTCCACCACCATTGTGCAGCCCCCATCTGGTTGATGCGATGGCAGCCATTTAGGCCATTTTTAGGTGGAGAGGGAGAAGACAAATTGCATAGGCAATGAGATCAGTGGTATTGAAGAGTGTCTCGGGATTTTTAATGACCAAGTTGCTCTGTTTCAAGATGAGAGACCATCTGATCATGCAGAAAGCAGTTCTTTCCATGTCCTTTGTATAGTGGCAAGGTTTTTATA
The DNA here is from genome assembly GCA_029721435.1 of Gymnothorax reevesii. Classification (NCBI taxonomy): domain Eukaryota; kingdom Metazoa; phylum Chordata; class Actinopteri; order Anguilliformes; family Muraenidae; genus Gymnothorax; species Gymnothorax reevesii. Next base: position 75,526,664 of record CM056584.1, read on the forward strand.
CCAGTTAATTGCGTGTGGAATCACTTGTTTCTGATCGCAGTGTTCACCACTGATGCTTAGGCCCGTATTCAGAAACGACACTCACACTCACCCTCCACTCACCATAGAGTGAGTACGACTGAAATGTAACTGGAGTGTGAGAGAGAGATCGACCTGTTACGAACTGAGAGAGCGGTCCCACTCCTCACCAGGTGATATTCACAAATGCCACTCGAGCATAACTGACAGTAGTGGGAACTGGGTACCACAGGCGGTACGTCGGCTGCTGCAAAGGGACGCTCAATCCTCACCCTTCCGTGCTGAATGACATAAAAACTTTCGCAGGTTACTTTTCATCTTTCTTTCATTTTTAATAGTATTGTTAACATTGCTTCACAAAACTGAGGCGTTTCTTTCGCACAAAAATGACAACGTAAATATCAGCATGTCTTCATAAATTCTGCGGTCAAGTGGCTCGCGTAAGGCGCTGGACAGCCCGCGAGGCTCACGATGCAACAAGCTGTGAAACGTGCCGGACATTTCCTTCTCCATTCAGCAATTAAGGATGTAGAAAAGAATGGAGTCTCATGACTTACAGCTACATGAGCCTCGCAGACCAATTCACTCGCGCCCCACGAGCCGCTGAGTGCAGAATTGACCAAATCAACAGTAAAGAAAAGCGCCAGAAATCCGAATGCGTGAGAGTTGACAGATATGCGTAATAAATTAAAACTGGCCACACCTGATAATGTTGAGAGTTTTCAGAGTTTCTGCAATGGTAATTTATTGAAATGAACACAGGGCAATAATTATCAGTGCTCATTCTAACTTAACAAGTAGAACTGGCGAAACATGATAATCCTTTGTATATTGGAGTACACGTAAATAAAATTTTATTAAATGATTGGATATGTCCTTTTTTCAATCATTATTTTTAAGGGATGGTTTTGAGCTTCCCCTATTGCCAGTTCACCAGTAGGTACTGGTGGGTACACAAATGCTAACCTCGAGTTCACCACAGTGCAGTTCATAAACACTGAAACCAGGTGCTCAGTTAGTAAGTTACCGGCATCGTTATCATCAGTAGAGTTAAAATTTGTTGCGATTGCGTTGAGCACATGGCTTTAAATGATTCAGAGTTTCTAATGTTTGTAACCACCTGAAAGCCCTGACAACGAAATACCGGTGCAAGTCAGTGCGGCTCAAGGGAGGTGTTCCTTACACTCAACCTTCACTCAGAAAGAGACATTTATTTTCAGTGTGAGTGAGCTCTCTGAAAGCTAATGAGTGTTAGGACAACCTCTGACTCATTTAGTATAACCTGACACCAACTAAGATTTAGTACTCACTCGCACTCAATTAGTGTGAGTGTCGTTTCTGAAAACGGGCCTCACTGAAACGGGAGTCACAGAGCTGCCATGACACGTATCGTCCTGTAGGGTGTGCTATTGTGCACAGAGATGCTTGCTTCATCAAACTGACTGATATTCCCAGACCATGTATTTGCCAACTAGAAAACCACTCGGAGAGCGCAGACCTCCGCCTGGCACAACATTTCTCTCTATATTGCGACTTCCACCATAGATATTAGTCTTACGTTTATTTAATCTATTTTTTTCAGATTTGACCAAGAAAACATACCATTAGCACCTGAATTCATAATGATAACAATATTAGTTCAGTAGTTCTTTACGAAAATCAAATTTTTCGTTATGGTGGTTTTCTTCTGCATCTAGTTCCCTGGCTTTTGAAGATACTGTAAATCTGGTCACCTATTCCTAATTCTGCAATATCTTGGCTATATAATGGTGTTTGTCGCATGTTTGTAGCTTCATTTGTTCTCTTTCTATAATGAAAGTTCCGAAGGTCCCCTACTTTCGTATTCTGGATCATAGTATCATAGTATTCGGAATTATTCCATTTTGAGGATCAGTCTTTGATATATTGTAGAACATGTTTGAAACTTGTCCAATGTTAAAGAATCCTTTAAAAAATTCCTGGATCCAGACAGAGATCCGAATCACTTCCAAAATCTAATTATTTCTTCCTTATACCAATCTGTACAATCCCTGAAAATTTCATCAAAATCTGTCCATAGGGAAACCAACAGACAAACAAACAGACAGACAGACAGACAGACAAACAAACCCTGGCAAAAACATAATCTCCTTGGCGGAGAGAATAACGCACTGCTCCATCAGGCAGCTGGCGTCATCAATCAGCATGAAAGTGGTGTGGATACTTTCGTTGATCACTTGTTTCTGTGTAGATGATGATGCAGTGGTGCCAGCCCTGTGGTCTCAGTCACAGACTCCTCCCCCTGAAAAGGAGCAGCCAATCTCCTCTGTCCTCTTCGACTCGGAAGAGGAGCAAGAGAAAGAAGATATCCAGTGAGTCGTCTGCTTTCCAGAACGCATTTCCCAATGACTCTGTATCAGCGCATCTGTCTTCGAATCATACTTGCAAATGTGACTCTCACTCTTTTTTTTATTTTTTTTTTTAAACTGTCCTTTTCTGTAGTTCGCCTGTTGTATTGTTTGCATGTCCTTGCCTACGCTGTGGCAGTTAAGGTCTCCAGCAGTTACCAGTTAGCATTTGTTTGTGCAGCCAACCTCGGCATTATCCCGCTTTATGTGTACAGTCACTGCTTTGCTTGAAGAAGAGTCATGTCCAATTCGGTACAAAGGTTTTTTGTTCGTCTTAAACAGTTCCATGAGATCAAGCTGCTTTCAGAAATTGAGAGGTTTCTACATATTGAAAAATGTACTATAATAAGTTGTAAACTTGATGACTATATCAATAAATATTTGGCTTGACTACAGTTTGCCCAAAAACGTGAACAGTTTTATCATTTTAGGAGATAATTGTGCATTTCGTTGTTTGGAGAATGTTTGAGAACTTGCCACAGTTCTCCTCATGGTCTAGTTTGCGTGTGTCTCTCTAGGTAATACCAAACAGTCATGATGTTGAGATCAGGGACCCATCCAGGCTTTATCTGTATCAACTGTTTTAACTCAAATACAAGCATTTTTTGAGATTTTTAAAAAATGTACGTTTGGTGTCTCAGATGTGACTTTTTTTAAGTGTAGCATCACTGAAGGAGCAAACAAAAAATGAACATCTAAAGCCGCTTTCACACCAGGCATGAAACGCAACTTTCGCTCGATAGATTACATTCAAAGTCAACGCAAAGACGCGAATACAAGCGAAAACGCTTGACTTTGAATGAAATCTGTCGTGCGAAAATTTCCTTTGGCATCCAGTGTGAAAGCAGCTGAAGTCCGGATTTCAATGAGAAAAATCTAGTGTGCCTTGAACTTTTGCAGCATGTGATTACAATTATGGGAACAAAACTTGCTATTTCTGGCGTCACGTTCACTTCTCATGATTGAAAACCGCAGTTTAAAAGAAATTCTACGGACCTTGATCGGCAATTCTGTGAAATCAGATAAATTTGGCGCTAAACTGAAGCTATAATATTTTTGGCCAGTAGGTGGCATCATCAGCATGAAAATGAATCGTCTCTCTCAGCGCATGAATTTTTCTTTTTTCCTGTTTTAGGGAACGATTTCGCGCGTTGTCTCCACCTCCACCCCCTCAGAGTCCTCTGGCAAAGGTCAACACACGGGCCAAACGCAAGATCAGGTGGGTGTGTGCGTGTGTTTGGTCACGCGGGTGCACTCCTGTGTAAGTGGGAGGTTGTCTGCATATCTGTGAGTTGTGTGCTTGTTTGTGAGGGTGGACTGTTTGTGTTGGTGAATGTGTGTGGGGTTGTCTAACAGTTTGTGTGGACATGCTCGCTCACACTCTTTCTCTTTCTCTCTGTCTCTTTCTCTCTCCTTCCTCCTCTTCGTCTCTCACTCCCCTCTCTCTTGCCCCCTGCCTTATCAGGGAGCTCGACAGGAAACTGGATGCCATCGGTTCCCTTCTGTCACCAACACAGCCGAGCATAGCCGACCGCTCGAGCCCTCGCGACTATGACGAGAGCGGAGATGACGATGACGACATCATCGTTGTATCGGCCCCTCGCGCGCTGTCCAAGCCGAGCACCAAGTCGCGGGAGATTCCGCTGAAATTTCGCTGCCGCACCGACCTGCACAAGATCCCCGTGCTGTCTGTAAGCATCCTCGCCGCAGGGCACTCGGGACATGTACGCAAGTTTAGTTCCTAATGATCCTCTGGATGCGACAATCATGACAAAAATTATTTAATTATTACAAAATATTTATTTGACAATGCTTCAGACTGATTTTCGGCAATTTCGGACGTGCAATATGGCTGCCGGCAGCCATTTTCTCTGAAAATTTGGAATCTGGGAGTTTCACTGTAGCGACTGAGTGATCTAGTTAAAGATAACTGGATTTACATTAAATTATTTCTCATGTAGAAATTAGATGGATGAAATTTGGTGAGTGTCTGTTAACAGTCATGACCTTCATTGGGTTCAAGTGGGATTTCATGGTCCCGGGGGATATTAGTGACAGGGTCGCCTTGTTTAATTTAATTTGCATATTCCATACTGATAATTGGGGTTGCATATTTTATACTCAAATTTACACTGCCCGGCCAAAAAAAAAAGGTCACCGTTCGGAAATTAATGAACAAATTCTATAATTGGATCATTATTGTGGTTATTAATATGTCTCACCTGGCAATAATCATTTTACCCTGACTGACTGAAGCGCATCTCTACTCATTTCTTAAAAAATCATGTCGGAAGACGCATCCCCTGATGGTGGAAAAGATGTTACAGTATTTCAGAACGGGCAAATTATTGGCCTGTATTTTGCAAAGAAAACCATGAATGACAAAAACAAGTATGAGGAATCACTTTCACAAACAAATTTGCCACCTCAAAATCCTGACCTTAAACACATTAAAAGTCACTGGGATGTGCTCATGAAAGACCACTGAGTGGTTCAACCAGTATGTCGAGAAGACAAGATCTCGGCCAAAACTTATGGCATTTCTGATCAAAAATAAATGTTCTGGCATTGCATATAATTGTCAAAACAATGACAAGACAAATATGCACTGTAATCAAAGCTACAGGGATTCCAGCTAAATATTTGAGTGTGCGACTTTTTTTTTGGCCGGGCAGTGTATTATTAAATGAATGTGAAAACATGAGTGTCACTGTGAACATCACAAATGACTCAATGTGCGCTAGTGCTGTATTGCTTGGCGCATCCACATGGGATTATAATACCAGGCTTATATTTTATTTTCACTCCGATCTCACTGGAAAAGCAGTAAAAACCATTTGATTCCTCAATTTGCATTGAATACAGTACATCCCTCACTGTTGCATTTTTAATGGGGCCAAGTGTATTTTCCTTGTATTCTGCACTGTTAAAATGCCCTCCATTATATCGTAATAGTGGAACCTTATCATTACACTGTTTATATCATCCTGTTTTCTGGTAGTACTGCTCTCTGTTGATGATAAAGCCTATTCAAGACATGGACTGTTTAAAAACTTGTTCTGGCCCTGCATGTCTAGAAAACATTTTCACCAACCAATGAGCACAGACGATGGTGAGCGAATGAGTGGCTAATTGCTGGTTTTAACTGCAGACTGCCCCTCTCAGTGTGGCGGTACAACAGCTGTCAGTCAAACTGAAGGTCCCGCCCTCCTGCATCCTGCTTTTGATGAAGGATCGGGAACTGCCGGTGGACTCTACTTCAAACGAGCTGGGGCTGAGTATCGCTGACATCATTGGTGAGATATCAGTCTGTCATTCATGAGCAAGTAGACCTTGAACATTTTATTTTCAATACCTAATTCTATAATCACTATGAAATTACTAAAAACTGCCATTTTGTGTCAAGGTGTTTGAATTTGAAGTCAAAAACACTTGATGGGTTGTGCACATTTACAGTAGTTTTGTATAACCGCTCTGTTGATAAATGTTGTTGACTACAGTTTCAATTGTCTGTGCCACCTGAACTACATGTGAGCCACTCATTGCCTACACTATACTGCTCCCCTGGCAGCCGGGAATTTTCTAGAATCCCTTGGTGTCTTACCTTTGGCACTTTTAGTAAACTTATTAATGCCAGAAAGGCCATTTTACTCTAATTGACTTCACCACTTTTTTTCCTAGACTGTGTGGTGATTACAGAAGAACAAGAGAAGAAGAGTGACAGTGACATCATCACTGTGCGACTTCAGGGCAAGGACAAAGGATCGGCTCAGGACTACTCCCTCCACAAGGTTAATATGAACAGAGCCGAACAGAACTTTCTTTCTACCCTGTTCATCGCGTACGCTTCAGCGGACTTCCATAGTCAGTTACAAGCATTAGCAATGTGCAGCTACCATTTTACATGCAGTGCCTGTATCGTACACAAACTGTAGGAAATAACGCTGTTGACCTCTGTATCCGTTCCTCTGTCCCATTCAGGAGGCTCCCCTGGGGTCCGTCCTCTCTCAGTACCTCTCCCATCTGGGGATCGCCTCCAGACGGAAGGTTCGCTTCCTGTTCGACGGGTCAAAGGTCGCGGACAGTCACACCCCCTCCCAGCTGGACATGGAGGATGGCGATGTCATTGAAGTTTGGACCTGACGGTGAAGTTGCCTGGAGGAGTGGACTGGATTAACTCTTGAAAGGAGGGAACAGAAGCAAATCTCTCGGTTCTCTCTCTTCGCGGTGTGTGTACAGCAAAACGGGTGTTTAGCAGCGCAACGTCTTCGCTGTACCCAGCAATATGTAGATATTACATTCATGCTTTTCATCAATTGATGATTTGCATTTCAATTTCAGGGCCTTTGAGTCTGGTGTATGTACAGAAATGTAAGTCTTTGGAATAAATTTGACATTGTGGTAAAGTGGCGGCATTTGGATTTTGTCACGTTGCTTGTGCTTGAGCCAAGAGATGGAGCACATTGTATTTTGTAGCTGCATTGTGTAAATGTTGTCAGAATGTAATTTGTTTGCAGAAGCTGTGAGTGTTTTTCTTGTGTAATGAGCCTGGCCTGCTGTCCTTGTTCAGCTGTAGACCTCATGTCATTTGAGCTTATAAGGATCTGAAAGTTTTGAACATTTTCCGAATAATTTTCCCCCTTCAAAACTTGTTTTATTGTTGTTGTTTTTATTTTCGCTGTACTTCACTGAGCAAGGCTTGGATGACAAGTTAATTTAAATGGGGGCATCTCGGTTAGTTGGTTGGTTTTTATTTTCACATTAAAATTGTGCCTATTTTCGGGCCAATAAATCTGGCTCAATTGGTAAGCTAATTGGCTGCTTTGATTGATCAGTTCAGCAGCAAGCTCTGAATGCACCAACCAGCTCTCCCGGGCCGCATGTATCCAAACAAGCTGAAACAAGGATGACCAGAATTTTTAGAGTAGTCGATATTAGATATTAGATATCGATATTAGTGGAAGTCGGAACTTATGCTGGTTGCATGTAGGCAAATCATAAATATCAAACATTGCAATCTATGCAATGTAACAATTTAGTGTATTATCAGCAGATACATATGTATGATTTCATTTATTAAGGGGAAAAAGCTATCCAAACCTACCTGGCCCTATGTGAAAAAGTTATTACCCCTTGAATTAACTGTGATTAACCACATTTCTTTAGTCCAATTTCACTAGCCACACCCAGGCCTGATTACTGTCAGACCTGTTGAATCAAGAAATCACTTAAATAGACCCTGCTTGACAAAGTAAAGTAGGATAAAAGATCTCAAAAAGCAACATCAGGGTTCCCACGCGTCCTGGAAAACCTGGAAAATGATTGACCAATTTTCCAGTCACGGAAAACGCATGGAAAATGAGAAAAAAAAAAAATGTCCTGGAAACGCTTGAGTTGTCCTGGAAAATTATTTTTCCTCCCTCTGCTTCTCTCTTCCTTGGGGGTGAATGCAAACGGGTTAAACATTTTATGCATGTGTGTCTGTTTTCAGCTGCCTTTAAAAATGGGCAATGCTGAGCTGTAGTGCTTCTCTGCTTCATTTCTGCTTCTAGCCGGCACGGCGCCCCACGTGACCCAAATCAAATTGCATATTCCCTTAGCAGTTCTGCTGCCCAGTGTTTGACTTTTTTGCTAGATTTACCGACTTTTCAGACCCAAGTAAGGATTTATTTTCTCCAAGGAAGCACCAAAACTAGCGACTTTCAGTTCATGAGTGATGCCATCGCTGTATATCGAGTGTGAGGTGTTTCTCCCTCTCTCTGTCTCTTCTGTTGAGTGACAGAGGAGCAGTCGAGAGCTGTAGTGGGCGTGCCGTCACTTTTGGCTGTGCGCTCTGAGATGAAATGCATCTCTGGTTTCAGTAGAGCCACAGCAACCATGACTACAGCTTTGAGAAAGTGACGGGTAACAGGTAGTCTTACTGGGCCACGTTTCACTCAGTATTTCATACTTGCTCCATTGTCCCATTAGGAATTCTATTAAAATACTGTGTTTGTGCACAGAGAGCAGAGCTCTGACTTCCATGCAGTTATTAGCGAGCTACTTTGCAATGAAAGTGATTTAGATGTCAACATCCAAGTGAGATCTTATATATCCATGTGTGAGATGCACACCCCATGGCCTAAATGAGGAACGAAGGCAGTGAAAACTGAAGACTTACATGTTCATTTGAACAATGTTGTTAGCGTAGTAAGCGTTTAGGGACGTCTGTCAGTCACACATACACACACACACACAGGTCTGTGAAGGTGAAGACGTATGAACACCCGCCAATCAGAGGCAGAGCAGGAAGAAGCGGCCGCACTTCACACTGGTCTGTTAATGTAAATAATGCGAGAAAAGAGGGGAAGGAGAAGAAACATCGGAGGAGAAATTTCTTTGCGAAGTGGAGGTTTGGAGACGGAGGTGTGCCCAGTATCTGAGATGTGACGCCGAGGCGCAGGTCAGTGGAGGTTTGGAGACGGAGGTGTGCCCAGTATCTGAGATGTGACGCCGAGGCGCAGGTCAGTGGAGGTTTGGAGACGGAGGTGTGCCCAGTATCTGAGATGTGACGCCGAGGCGCAGGTCAGTGGAGGTTTGGAGACGGAGGTGTGCCCAGTATCTGAGACATGACGCCGAGGCGCAGGTCAGTGGAGGTTTGGAGACGGAGGTGTGCCCAGTATCTGAGATGTGACGCCGAGGTGCAGGTCAGTGGAGGTTTGGAGACGGAGGTGTGCCCAGTATCTGAGATGTGATGCCGAGGTGCAGGTCAGTGGAGGTTTGGAGACGGAGGTGTGCCCAGTATCTGAGATGTGACGCCGAGGCGCAGGTCAGTGGAGGTTTGGAGACGGAGGTGTGCCAATTATCTGAGACGTGATGCCGAGGCGCAGGTCAGTGGAGGTTTGGAGACGGAGGTGTGCCCAGTTTCTGAGATGTGACGCCGAGGCGCAGGTCAGTGGAGGTTTGGAGACGGAGGTGTGCCCAGTTTCTGAGATGTGACGCCGAGGCGCAGGTCAGTGGAGGTTTGGAGACGGAGGTGTGCCCAGTATCTGAGATGTGACGCCGAGGCGCAGGTCAGTGGAGGTTTGGAGACGGAGGTGTGCCCAGTTTCTGAGATGTGACGCCGAGGCGCAGGTCAGTGGAGGTTTGGAGACGGAGGTGTGCCCAGTATCTGAGATGTGACGCCGAGGCGCAGGTCAGTGGAGGTTTGGAGACGGAGGTGTGCCCAGTATCTGAGATGTGACGCCGAGGCGCAGGTCAGTGGAGGTTTGGAGACGGAGGTGTGCCCAGTATCTGAGATGTGACGCCGAGGCGCAGGTCAGTGGAGGTTTGGAGACGGAGGTGTGCCCAGTATCTGAGATGTGACGCCGAGGCGCAGGTCAGTGGAGGTTTGGAGACGGAGGTGTGCCCAGTATCTGAGATGTGACGCCGAGGCGCAGGTCAGTGGAGGTTTGGAGACGGAGGTGTGCCCAGTATCTGAGATGTGACGCCGAGGCGCAGGTCAGTGGAGGTTTGGAGACGGAGGTGTGCCCAGTATCTGAGATGTGACGCCGAGGCGCAGGTCAGTGGAGGTTTGGAGGCGGAGGTGTGCCCAGTATCTGAGATGTGACGCCGAGGTGCAGGTCAGTGGAGGTTTGGAGACGGAGGTGTGCCCAGTATCTGAGATGTGACGCCGAGGCGCAGGTCAGTGGAGGTTTGGAGACGGAGGTGTGCCCAGTATCTGAGATGTGACGCCGAGGCGCAGGTCAGTGGAGGTTTGGAGACGGAGGTGTGCCCAGTATCTGAGACATGACGCCGAGGCGCAGGTCAGTGGAGGTTTGGAGATGGAGGTGTGCCCAGTATCTGAGATGTGACGCGGAGGCGCAGGTCAGTGGAGGTTTGGAGGCGGAGGTGTGCCCAGTATCTGAGATGTGACGCCGAGGTGCAGGTCAGTGGAGGTTTGGAGACGGAGGTGGGCCCAGTATCTGAGACATGACGCCGAGGTGCAGGTCAGTGGAGGTTTGGAGACGGAGGTGTGCCCAGTATCTGAGATGTGACACCGAGGCGCAGGTCAGTGGAGGTTTGGAGACGGAGGTGTGCCCAGTATCTGAGATGTGACGCCGAGGCGCAGGTCAGTGGAGGTTTGGAGACGGAGGTGTGCCCAGTATCTGAGATGTGACGCCGAGGCGCAGGTCAGTGGAGGTTTGGAGACGGAGGTGTGCCCAGTATCTGAGACATGAAGCCGAGGCGCAGGTCAGTGGAGGTTTGGAGACGGAGGTGTGCCCAGTATCTGAGACATGACGCCGAGGTGCAGGTCAGTGGAGGTTTGGAGACGGAGGTGTGCCCAGTATCTGAGATGTGACGCCGAGGTGCAGGTCAGTGGAGGTTTGGAGACGGAAGTGTGCCCAGTATCTGAGACATGACGCCGAGGCACAGGTCAGTGGAGGTTTGGAGACGGAGGTGTGCCCAGTATCTGAGATGTGACGCCGAGGCGCAGGTCAGTGGAGGTTTGGAGACGGAGGTGTGCCCAGTATCTGAGATGTGACGCCGAGGCGCAGGTCAGTGGAGGTTTGGAGACGGAGGTGTGCCCAGTATCTGAGATGTGCCGCCGAGGCGCAGGTCAGTGGAGGTTTGGAGACGGAGGTGTGCCCAGTATCTGAGATGTGACGCCGAGGCGCAGGTCAGTGGAGGTTTGGAGACGGAGGTGGGCCCAGTATCTGAGACATGACGCCGAGGCGCAGGTCAGTGGAGGTTTGGAGACGGAGGTGTGCCCAGTATCTGAGACATGACGCCGATGCGCAGGTCAGTGGAGGTTTGGAGACGGAGGTGTGCCCAGTATCTGAGATGTGACGCCGAGGCGCAGGTCAGTGGAGGTTTGGAGACGGAGGTGTGCCCAGTATCTGAGATGTGACGCCGAGTTACAGGTCAGTGGAGGTTTGCAGACGGAGGTGTGCCCATTATCTGAGACGTGATGCGGAGGCGCAGGTCAGTGGAGGTTTGGAGACGGAGGTGTGCCCAGTATCTGAGATGTGACGCCGAGGCGCAGGTCAGTGGAGGTTTGGAGACGGAGGTGTGCCCAGTATCTGAGATGTGATGCCGAGGCGCAGGTCAGTGGAGGTTTGGAGACGGAGGTGTGCCCAGTATCTGAGATGTGACGCCGAGGCGCAGGTCAGTGGAGGTTTGGAGACGGAGGTGTGCCCAGTATCTGAGATGTGACGCCGAGGCGCAGGTCAGTGGAGGTTTGGAGACGGAGGTGTGCCCAGTATCTGAGATGTGACGCCGAGGCGCAGGTCAGTGGAGGTTTGGAGACGGAGGTGTGCCCAGTATCTGAGATGTGACGCCGAGGCGCAGGTCAGTGGAGGTTTGGAGACGGAGGTGTGCCCAGTATCTGAGATGTGACGCCGAGGCGCAGGTCAGTGGAGGTTTGGAGACGGAGGTGTGCCCAGTATCTGAGATGTGACGCCGAGGCGCAGGTCAGTGGAGGTTTGGAGACGGAGGTGTGCCCAGTATCTGAGATGTGACGCCGAGGCGCAGGTCAGTGGAGGTTTGGAGACGGAGGTGTGCCCAGTATCTGAGATGTGACGCCGAGGCGCAGGTCAGTGGAGGTTTGGAGACGGAGGTGTGCCCAGTATCTGAGATGTGACGCCGAGGCGCAGGTCAGTGGAGGTTTGGAGACGGAGGTGTGCCCAGTATCTGAGATGTGACGCCGAGGCGCAGGTCAGTGGAGGTTTGGAGACGGAGGTGTGCCCAGTATCTGAGATGTGACGCCGAGTTGCAGGTCAGTGGAGGTTTGGAGACGGAGGTGTGCCCAGTATCTGAGATGTGACGCCGAGGCGCAGGTCAGTGGAGGTTTGGAGACGGAGGTGTGCCCAGTTTCTGAGATGTGACGACGAGGCGCAGGTCAGTGGAGGTTTGGAGACGGAGGTGTGCCCAGTATCTGAGATGTGACGCCGAGGCGCAGGTCAGTGGAGGTTTGGAGACGGAGGTGTGCCCAGTATCTGAGATGTGACGCCGAGGCGCAGGTCAGTGGAGGTTTGGAGACGGAGGTGTGCCCAGTATCTGAGATGTGACGCCGAGGCGCAGGTCAGTGGAGGTTTGGAGACGGAGGTGTGCCCAGTATCTGAGATGTGACGCCGAGGCGCAGGTCAGTAAAGGTTTGGAGACGGAGGTGTGCCCAGTATCTGAGATGTGACGCCGAGGCGCAGGTCAGTGGAGGTTTGGAGACGGAGGTGTGCCCAGTATCTGAGATGTGACGCCGAGGCGCAGGTCAGTGGAGGTTTGGAGACGGAGGTGTGCCCAGTATCTGAGATGTGACGCCGAGGCGCAGGTCAGTGGAGGTTTGGAGGCGGAGGTGTGCCCAGTATCTGAGATGTGACGCCGAGGTGCAGGTCAGTGGAGGTTTGGAGACGGAGGTGTGCCCAGTATCTGAGATGTGACGCCGAGGCGCAGGTCAGTGGAGGTTTGGAGACGGAGGTGTGCCCAGTATCTGAGACGTGACGCCGAGGCGCAGGTCAGTGGAGGTTTGGAGATGGAGGTGTGCCCAGTATCTGAGATGTGACGCCGAGGCGCAGGTCAGTGGAGGTTTGGAGACGGAGGTGTGCCCAGTATCTGAGATGTGACGCCGAGGCGCAGGTCAGTGGAGGTTTGGAGACGGAGGTGTGCCCAGTATCTGAGATGTGACGCCGAGGCGCAGGTCAGTGGAGGTTTGGAGACGGAGGTGTGCCCAGTATCTGAGACATGACGCCGAGGCGCAGGTCAGTGGAGGTTTGGAGACGGAGGTGTGCCCAGTATCTGAGACGTGACGCCGAGGCGCAGGTCAGTGGAGGTTTGGAGACGGAGGTGGGCCCAGTATCTGAGACATGACGCCGAGGTGCAGGTCAGTGGAGGTTTGGAGACGGAGGTGTGCCCAGTATCTGAGACATGATGCCGAGGCGCAGGTCAGTGGAGGTTTGGAGACGGAGGTGTGCCCAGTATCTGAGATGTGACGCCGAGGCGCAGGTCAGTGGAGGTTTGGAGACGGAGGTGTGCCCAGTATCTGAGATGTGACGCCGAGGCGCAGGTCAGTGGAGGTTTGGAGACGGAGGTGTGCCCAGTATCTGAGATGTGACGCCGAGGCGCAGGTCAGTGGAGGTTTGGAGACGGAGGTGTGCCCAGTATCTGAGATGTGACGCCGAGGCGCAGGTCAGTGGAGGTTTGGAGACGGAGGTGTGCCCAGTATCTGAGATGTGACGCCGAGGCGCAGGTCAGTGGAGGTTTGGAGACGGAGGTGTGCCCAGTATCTGAGATGTGACGCCGAGGCGCAGGTCAGTGGAGGTTTGGAGATGGAGGTGTGCCCAGTATCTGAGATGTGACGCCGAGGCGCAGGTCAGTGGAGGTTTGGAGGCGGAGGTGTGCCCAGTATCTGAGATGTGACGCCGAGGTGCAGGTCAGTGGAGGTTTGGAGACGGAGGTGGGCCCAGTATCTAAGACATGACGCCGAGGCGCAGGTCAGTGGAGGTTTGGAGACGGAGGTGTGCCCAGTATCTGAGATGTGACGCCGAGGCGCAGGTCAGTGGAGGTTTGGAGACGGAGGTGTGCCCAGTATCTGAGACATGACGCCGAGGCGCAGGTCAGTGGAGGTTTGGAGATGGAGGTGTGCCCAGTATCTGAGATGTGACGCCAAAGCGCAGGTCAGTGGAGGTTTGGAGGCGGAGGTGTGCCCAGTATCTGAGATGTGACGCCGAGGTGCAGGTCAGTGGAGGTTTGGAGACGGAGGTGGGCCCAGTATCTGGGACATGACGCCGAGGTGCAGGTCAGTGGAGGTTTGGAGACGGAGGTGTGCCCAGTATCTGAGATGTGACGCCGAGGCGCAGGTCAGTGGAGGTTTGGAGACGGAGGTGTGCCCAGTATCTGAGATGTGACGCCGAGGCGCAGGTCAGTGGAGGTTTGGAGATGGAGGTGTGCCCAGTATCTGAGATGTGACGCCGAGGCGCAGGTCAGTGGAGGTTTGGAGACGGAGGTGTGCCCAGTATCTGAGACATGACGCCGAGGCGCAGGTCAGTGGAGGTTTGGAGACGGAGGTGTGCCCAGTATCTGAGACATGACGCCGAGGCGCAGGTCAGTGGAGGTTTGGAGACGGAGGTGTGCCCAGTATCTGAGATGTGACGCCGAGGCGCAGGTCAGTGGAGGTTTGGAGACGGAGGTGTGCCCAGTATCTGAGACATGACGCCGAGGCGCAGGTCAGTGGAGGTTTGGAGATGGAGGTGTGCCCAGTATCTGAGATGTGACGCCGAGGCGCAGGTCAGTGGAGGTTTGGAGGCGGAGGTGTGCCCAGTATCTGAGATGTGACGCCGAGGTGCAGGTCAGTGGAGGTTTGGAGACGGAGGTGGGCCCAGTATCTAAGACATGACGCCGAGGCGCAGGTCAATGGAGGTTTGGAGACGGAGGTGTGCCCAGTATCTGAGATGTGACGCCGAGGCGCAGGTCAGTGGAGGTTTGGAGACGGAGGTGTGCCCAGTATCTGAGACATGACGCCGAGGCGCAGGTCAGTGGAGGTTTGGAGATGGAGGTGTGCCCAGTATCTGAGATGTGACGCCAAAGCGCAGGTCAGTGGAGGTTTGGAGGCGGAGGTGTGCCCAGTATCTGAGATGTGACGCCGAGGTGCAGGTCAGTGGAGGTTTGGAGACGGAGGTGGGCCCAGTATCTGAGACATGACGCCGAGGTGCAGGTCAGTGGAGGTTTGGAGACGGAGGTGTGCCCAGTATCTGAGATGTGACGCCGAGGCGCAGGTCAGTGGAGGTTTGGAGACGGAGGTGTGCCCAGTATCTGAGATGTGACGCCGAGGCGCAGGTCAGTGGAGGTTTGGAGATGGAGGTGTGCCCAGTATCTGAGATGTGACGCAGAGGCGCAGGTCAGTGGAGGATTGGAGACGGAGGTGTGCCCAGTATCTGAGACATGACGCCGAGGTGCAGGTCAGTGGAGGATTGGAGACGGAGGTGTGCCCAGTATCTGAGACATGACGCCGAGGCGCAGGTCAGTGGAGGTTTGGAGACGGAGGTGGGCCCAGTATCTGAGACATGACGCCGAGGCGCAGGTCAGTGGAGGTTTGGAGACGGAGGTGTGCCCAGTATCTGAGACATGACGCCGAGGCGCAGGTCAGTGGAGGTTTGGAGACGGAGGTGTGCCCAGTATCTGAGACATGACGCCGAGGCGCAGGTCAGTGGAGGTTTGGAGACGGAGGTGTGCCCAGTATCTGAGATGTGACGCCGAGGCGCAGGTCAGTGGAGGTTTGGAGACGGAGGTGTGCCCAGTATCTGAGACATGACGCCGAGGCGCAGGTCAGTGGAGGTTTGGAGATGGAGGTGTGCCCAGTATCTGAGACGTGACGCCGAGGCGCAGGTCAGTGGAGGTTTGGAGGCGGAGGTGTGCCCAGTATCTGAGATGTGACGCCGAGGTGCAGGTCAGTGGAGGTTTGGAGACGGAGGTGGGCCCAGTATCTAAGACATGACGCCGAGGCGCAGGTCAATGGAGGTTTGGAGACGGAGGTGTGCCCAGTATCTGAGATGTGACGCCGAGGCGCAGGTCAGTGGAGGTTTGGAGACGGAGGTGTGCCCAGTATCTGAGACATGACGCCGAGGCGCAGGTCAGTGGAGGTTTGGAGATGGAGGTGTGCCCAGTATCTGAGATGTGACGCCAAAGCGCAGGTCAGTGGAGGTTTGGAGGCGGAGGTGTGCCCAGTATCTGAGATGTGACGCCGAGGTGCAGGTCAGTGGAGGTTTGGAGACGGAGGTGGGCCCAGTATCTGAGACATGACGCCGAGGTGCAGGTCAGTGGAGGTTTGGAGACGGAGGTGTGCCCAGTATCTGAGATGTGACGCCGAGGCGCAGGTCAGTGGAGGTTTGGAGACGGAGGTGTGCCCAGTATCTGAGATGTGACGCCGAGGCGCAGGTCAGTGGAGGTTTGGAGATGGAGGTGTGCCCAGTATCTGAGATGTGACGCAGAGGCGCAGGTCAGTGGAGGATTGGAGACGGAGGTGTGCCCAGTATCTGAGACATGACGCCGAGGTGCAGGTCAGTGGAGGTTTGGAGACGGAGGTGTGCCCAGTATCTGAGACGTGACGCCGAGGTGCAGGTCAGTGGAGGTTTGGAGACGGAAGTGTGCCCAGTATCTGAGACATGACGCCGAGGCGCAGGTCAGTGGAGGTTTGGAGACGGAGGTGTGCCCAGTATCTGAGATGTGACGCCGAGGCGCAGGTCAGTGGAGGTTTGGAGACGGAGGTGTACCCAGTATCTGAGATGTGACGCCGAGGCGCAGGTCAGTGGAGGTTTGGAGACGGAAGTGTGCCCAGTATCTGAGATGTGACGCCGAGGCGCAGGTCAGTGGAGGTTTGGAGACGGAGGTGTGCCCAGTATCTGAGATGTGACGCCGAGTTGCAGGTCAGTGGAGGTTTGGAGACGGAGGTGTGCCCATTATCTGAGACGTGATGCCGAGGCGCAGGTCAGTGGAGGTTTGGAGACGGAGGTGTGCCCAGTATCTGAGATGTGACGCCGAGGCGCAGGTCAGTGGAGGTTTGGAGACGGAGGTGTGCCCAGTATCTGAGATGTGACGCCGAGGCGCAGGTCAGTGGAGGTTTGGAGACGGAGGTGTGCCCAGTATCTGAGATGTGACGCCGAGGCGCAGGTCAGTGGAGGTTTGGAGACGGAGGTGTGCCCAGTATCTGAGATGTGACGCCGAGTTGCAGGTCAGTGGAGGTTTGGAGACGGAGGTGTGCCCATTATCTGAGACGTGATGCCGAGGCGCAGGTCAGTGGAGGTTTGGAGACGGAGGTGTGCCCAGTATCTGAGATGTGACGCCGAGTTGCAGGTCAGTGGAGGTTTGGAGACGGAGGTTTGCCCAGTATCTGAGATGTGATGCCGAGGCGCAGGTCAGTGGAGGTTTGGAGACGGAGGTGTGCCCAGTATCTGAGATATGACGCCGAGGCGCAGGTCAGTGGAGGTTTGGAGACGGAGGTGTGCCCAGTATCTGAGATGTGATGCCGAGGCGCAGGTCAGTGGAGGTTTGGAGACGGAGGTGTGCCCAGTATCTGAGATGTGACGCCGAGGCGCAGGTCAGTGGAGGTTTGGAGACGGAGGTGTGCCCAGTATCTGAGATGTGACGCCGAGGCGCAGGTCAGTGGAGGTTTGGAGACGGAGGTGTGCCCAGTATCTGAGATGTGACGCCGAGGCGCAGGTCAGTGGAGGTTTGGAGACGGAGGTGTGCCCAGTATCTGAGATGTGACGCCGAGTTGCAGGTCAGTGGAGGTTTGGAGACGGAGGTGTGCCCATTATCTGAGACGTGATGCCGAGGCGCAGGTCAGTGGAGGTTTGGAGACGGAGGTGTGCCCAGTATCTGAGATGTGACGCCGAGTTGCAGGTCAGTGGAGGTTTGGAGACGGAGGTTTGCCCAGTATCTGAGATGTGATGCCGAGGCGCAGGTCAGTGGAGGTTTGGAGACGGTGGTGTGCCCAGTATCTGAGATGTGACGCTGAGGCGCAGGTCAGTGGAGGTTTGGAGACGGAGGTGTGCCCAGTATCTGAGATGTGATGCCGAGGCGCAGGTCAGTGGAGGTTTGGAGACGGAGGTGTGCCCAGTATCTGAGATGTGACGCCGAGGCGCAGGTCAGTGGAGGTTTGGAGACGGAGGTGTGCCCAGTATCTGAGATGTGACGCCGAGGCGCAGGTCAGTGGAGGTTTGGAGACGGAGGTGTGCCCAGTATCTGAGATGTGACGCCGAGGCGCAGGTCAGTGGAGGTTTGGAGATGGAGGTGTGCCCAGTATCTGAGATGTGACGCCGAGGCGCAGGTCAGTGGAGGTTTGGAGGCGGAGGTGTGCCCAGTATCTGAGATGTGACGCCGACGTGCAGGTCAGTGGAGGTTTGGAGACGGAGGGGGGCCCAGTATCTAAGACATGACGCCGAGGTGCAGGTCAGTGGAGGTTTGGAGACGGAGGTGTGCCCAGTATCTGAGATATGACGCCGAGGCGCAGGTCAGTGGAGGTTTGGAGACGGAGGTGTGCCCAGTATCTGAGATGTGACGCCGAGGCGCAGGTCAGTGGAGGTTTGGAGACGGAGGTGTGCCCAGTATCTGAGACATGACGCCGAGGCGCAGGTCAGTGGAGGTTTGGAGATGGAGGTGTGCCCAGTATCTGAGATGTGACGCCGAGGCGCAGGTCAGTGGAGGTTTGGAGGCGGAGGTGTGCCCAGTATCTGAGATGTGACGCCGAGGTGCAGGTCAGTGGAGGTTTGGAGACGGAGGTGGGCCCAGTATCTGAGACATGACGCCGAGGTGCAGGTCAGTGGAGGTTTGGAGACGGAGGTGTGCCCAGTATCTGAGATGTGACGCCGAGGCGCAGGTCAGTGGAGGTTTGGAGACGGAGGTGTGCCCAGTATCTGAGATGTGACGCCGAGGCGCAGGTCAGTGGAGGTTTGGAGACGGAGGTGTGCCCAGTATTTGAGATGTGACGCCGAGGCGCAGGTCAGTGGAGGTTTGGAGACGGAGGTGTGCCCAGTATCTGAGACATGAAGCCGAGGCGCAGGTCAGTGGAGGTTTGGAGACGGAGGTGTGCCCAGTATCTGAGACATGACGCCGAGGTGCAGGTCAGGGGAGGGTTGGAGACGGAGGTGTGCCCACTATCTGAGACGTCACGCCGAGGTGCAGGTCAGTGGAGGTTTGGAGACGGAAGTGTGCCCAGTATCTGAGACATGACGCCGAGGCACAGGTCAGTGGAGGTTTGGAGACGGAGGTGTGCCCAGTATCTGAGATGTGACGCCGAGGCGCAGGTCAGTGGAGGTTTGGAGACGGAGGTGTACCCAGTATCTGAGATGTGACGCCGAGGCGCAGGTCAGTGGAGGTTTGGAGACGGAAGTGTGCCCAGTATCTGAGATGTGACGCTGAGGCGCAGGTCAGTGGAGGTTTGGAGACGGAGGTGTGCCCAGTATCTGAGATGTGACGCCGAGGCGCAGGTCAGTGGAGGTTTGGAGACGGAGGTGTGCCCAGTATCTGAGATGTGACGCCGAGGCGCAGGTCAGTGGAGGTTTGGAGACGGAGCTGTGCCCAGTATCTGAGATGTGCTGCCGAGGCGCAGGTCAGTGGAGGTTTGGAGACGGAGGTGTGCCCAGTATCTGAGATGTGATGCCGAGGCGCAGGTCAGTGGAGGTTTGGAGACGGAGGTGTGCCCAGTATCTGAGATGTGACGCCGAGGTGCAGGTCAGTGGAGGTTTGGAGACGGAGGTGTGCCCAGTATCTGAGATGTGACGCCGAGGCGCAGGTCAGTGGAGGTTTGGAGACGGAGGTGTGCCCAGTATCTGAGATGTGACGCCGAGGCGCAGGTCAGTGGAGGTTTGGAGACGGAGGTGTGCCCAGTATCTGAGACATGACGCCGAGGCGCAGGTCAGTGGAGGTTTGGAGACGGAGGTGTGCCCAGTATCTGAGATGTGACGCCGAGGCGCAGGTCAGTGGAGGTTTGGAGACGGAGGTGTGCCCAGTATCTGAGACATGACGCCGAGGCGCAGGTCAGTGGAGGTTTGGAGACGGAGGTGTGCCCAGTATCTGAGATGTGACGCCGAGGCGCAGGTCAGTGGAGGTTTGGAGACGGAGGTGTGCCCAGTATCTGAGATGTGACGCCGAGGCGCAGGTCAGTGGAGGTTTGGAGACGGAGGTGTGCCCAGTATCTGAGATGTGACGCCGAGGCGCAGGTCAGTGGAGGTTTGGAGACGGAGGTGTGCCCAGTATCTGAGACATGACGCCGAGGCGCAGGTCAGTGGAGGTTTGGAGACGGAGGTGTGCCCAGTATCTGAGATGTGATGCCGAGGCGCAGGTCAGTGGAGGTTTGGAGACGGAGGTGTGCCCAGTATCTGAGATGTGACGCCGAGGCGCAGGTCAGTGGAGGTTTGGAGACGGAGGTGTGCCCAGTATCTGAGATGTGATGCCGAGGCGCAGGTCAGTGGAGGTTTGGAGACGAAGGTGTGCCCAGTATCTGAGACGTGACGCCGAGGCGCAGGTCAGTGGAAGTTTGGAGACGGAGGTGTGCCCAGTATCTGAGATGTGACGCCGAGGCGCAGGTCAGTGGAGGTTTGGAGACGGAGGTGTGCCCAGTATCTGAGATGTGACGCCGAGGCGCAGGTCAGTGCTGTACCGGATGTAGTCGGTATGCTAACGAAAACGGCAGAAACAACTCGTTTGTTGTTGGTAAGAGAACTATGAAGCCTGAGAACATCGCGACCACGAGCGTAACAAGTGCCACAACACTTACATGTGTGCGTCCCGGGCCCAGTCGGAGCCTCTCCTTCAAGCTGCTCAAGGCTGCAGGTGGAGGATGATTGACGTTTATTCCTCTCTGCTGTGCGTCCCTGCATCAGGTGTCTTTGTGCATCAAAAACACAGACTCATTGTTCCCAGTGAAGTTGAGGTTGTAATGTGAATATAGGCCACTAGATGGCAGTATTTACCTTTTTTTTGTTAAGCTCAGACTGGAGTCATGTTTAGACATGTCCTGGACATGTCTGGGGCAAGTCTTAGAAAATTTAAAAAAAGAGGTCTAAGTGTGGGTGGGGTCTGCAAAAGAGTATATAAGGAAAAGAATTGAGACAGTAAAGTAGTAGGAGAAATTGCAAGAAGATGACCAGACCTGCCATTCTGTTCAAGACCTGTGACGTTTCTTTTGTGGATTTCTTTGCCTGTGTTTGAGCATTTTCATTATCCAGGACATCACCAAGCCACCCCCACAAAAAGGGACTGTAAATATTTTTTTTTTTTCCTATTCAATCTTGGTCAGTTTAGTTAGTTGTTGTGTTTAATTAAATGTGTTTAAGTTTTTAAAACTGTGTCTGTCATCCCTTGCTGTTGCTGTTGTGTGTAAATGTACTAACAAATTGGGGCCATAACAAGGTGAACAAAAGATTTGTCTGCTTAAGGCCCCCAAACATTGTAGAAAATTCTGTTAGTTAAAAATGGTAATCTGACTTTGAAATCCATGATGAAATCTGCTGAATAACAGCTAATTAGCGAACTAAACGAGGTGCCAAGTTTACGTTATGATGTGTTCAAGGTCGGCTCAGAAAAATGCCAATTAGGCGATGGTGATGAACATGGTGTGTTCAAATGCAATTTCAAGAAAAAATAAATGTAGACACGCAACAATAATATAGCTGTGAAGTGCACATTAATGATAAAATTAAAGCAAATGTTTAAAGTAAAGTACAAGTTAATATTATCTCGTAATAGATAATATAATTATTTTATCAATTACTGCATGTAAAGGTGATTACACTTTTACATGCAGTAACTGATAAACTAATTAAGTTTTTAGTCAAGTGAAAATAATTTGCATGAATAAGGGTATTTTAAAAATGCAATTAATTTTTACTTTAAGAATGCAGGTGTCGGATGCACAAAGTAAACAGTAAACAGATGAACTAAAGGAATATGTTTAGGTGATTTATTGAACATATAACAATGTTTTGTGGAGAAAGTAGGAGAGAGAAAGAGGGAGAGGAATAAACATTGACGCAATCTGGTTAAATGTACAAAATATAAGGTACAAATGTAGAAAATGACACTTCTCCAAAGCTTGGGGGTGGAATTTATTAGTGTATGTTGGGATAACTTGACTCGTACTGTGGCAGCTGAAAAAGTCCTGGAAAAGTCCTGGAAAAAAATTTCAAGAAAAGAGTGGGTATACTGAACATGTTATGCTGCAAACTTAAGAAATTGAAGAACAGATGAGAAACAAAGAAATTGACATTTTTCAGTCTGGAAAGGGTGGCAAAGCCATTTCTAAGGTTTTGGGACTCCGGTGAATCACAGTGAAAGCCATTATCCACAAATGGAAAAAACTTGGAACAGTGGTGAACCTTCCCAGGAGTGGCCAGCTGACCAGAATTACTCCAAGAGCGCATCAACGACTCATCCAGGAGGTCACCAAAGAACCCAAAGCACATCTAAAGAACTGCAGGTCTCACTTGCCTCAGTTAAAGTCAGTGTTCATCATTCAACAATAAGATGGAGACTGGGCAAAAATGGGAGAGTTCTATGCCAAAAACCACTGCTGACAAAAAAGAACACAAGGGCTTGTCTCACATTTGCCAAAAAACATCTTGATCCCCAAGAGTTTTGGGAAAATATTCTGTGGATTGACAAGACAAAAGTTGAACTTTTTGGAAGGTGTGCGTCCCATTACATCAGGTGTAAAACTAACTATCATTTCATAAGAAGAACATCATACCAAAAGTCAAACGTGGTGGTAGTGTGATGGTCTGGGGCTGCTTTGTTGCTTCAGGACTTGGAAGACTTGTCGTAATTGATGGAACTATGAATTCTGCTCTCTACCGGAAAATCCTGAAGGAAAATGTCCAACTATCAGTTGTTGACCTCAAGCTCAAGCGCACTTGGGTTATGCAGCAAGCCAATGATCCTAAACACACTATCATGTCCACCTCTGAATGACTTAAAAAAAAATGAAGGATGTCAACCGTAGGTTGAACAGTATCTTGCCAAAAGGGTTGTGTTTTTTTCAGCGAGAACCATGAAGGTCAAGGCCGATCGCCACCAAAAACTAACCAGCTCAGCGCCTGACCATACACTGCATTCACATCAAGTTAGTAGTCGATCCGATCAAAGCTACTCAATAATAAGGTTTTCGTCAACCCCTCAAATTGACCAAAAATTGACCTTGACCTTTGACCTTGACTTTGATGGAGTCCCCCGAATGATGGGAATCGTGATGAGTCATTGGTAGGCAACTGTACAAGAGATCACAAGGAGTGAGCATCATGCAGAGCAGAGAAAACTGCTCAAGAAAAATATCTGGTAAAAAATCAGTTTTATCGTCATCACGTCAGCAGATGACGTCTCTTGTATTGGCATCAATACAAGAGATCACAATGAGTAGGCATCACGCAGAGCACAGAAAATCGCTCAAGAAAATTTTCTGGTAAAAATCAATTTTTTTGTCATAACGTCACCAAATGACCTCACAGTGCAGAAATTTTGACTGATCTGGAAATGAGTCATCAAGGACTTTCATATGAGGTATTACTCGACATAGTTCCTGCAAGTTCCAAATTTGACCTTGGGGTAAAAAAAAAATTTGACCTTCATCAAGAACCATGAAGGTCAAGGCCGATCGCCACCAAAAACTAAACAGTCGAGCGCCTGACCATATGCTACATTCACACCAAGTTTGAAGTCGATCCGATTAAAGCCACTCAAAAAAATAACGGTTTCATCAAACCCTCAAATTGACCAAAAATTGACCTTGACCTTTGACCTTGACCTTTATGGAGTCCCTCGAATAATAGGAATCGTGATGAGTCATTGGTAGGCAACAGCACAAGAGATGACAAGGAGCAGGCAACACGCACAGCAATAATAAACAAAGTTTTGCAGCGGCCTAAGCAAAGTCCGGACTTTAATCCGATTGTGATGCTGTGGCATGACCTTAAGCAGGCCGTTCATGCTCAAACACCCTCCAAAGTGGCTAAATTAAGACATTTTTCAAAGAAGAGTGGGCCACAATCCCTCCACAGCAATGTGAAAGACTCATTGCCAGTTATCGCAAACTCTTGATTGCTGTTGTTTTCGCTGAGGGTGGCACAACCAGTTATTAGGTTTAGGGGGCAATTACTTTTTCACACAGCGCCAGGTAGGTTTGGATAGCTTTTTTCCCTTAATAAATTTAATCATTTAAAAACTGCATTTTGTATTGGGTTGTCTTTGTCTAATATTAAAATTAATTTTCTGATCTGAAACAGTGTGATAAATATGAAAATAAAAATAAAAAAATTCAGGAAGGGGGCAAATACTTTTTCACAGCACTGTATATACACAGTCGCGCCAAACATTCATACCCCTTCCAATTTGGTTTTTTTTTCAATATTTTTTTGACAAATCAAATTTATTCTTGCAGAAATGACAGAGTATGAATATGAATAATTATGAATGAATAATTCTGGACATGACATTTTTTGTAAATCTGTCAAATAAAATACGAAAAAGTATTGTATTTCTTTTAATTTTTTTTACTGTACTTCTTACAGCCTTATGCCAACTTATTGTGTCATTTGTGCAAGAATGAATTTGATTTGTCAAAACATCACAAAAAAAAAAAAAAATTGGTAGGGGTATGAATAATTTTGGGCATGGCTGTGTGTGTGTGTGTGTGTGTGTGTGTGTATATATATATATACAGGTACTACTCGGAAAATTAGAATATCGTGTAAAAGTCGGTTAATTTTGGCAATTCGACATAAAAGGTAAAACTAATACATTTTATAGACTCATTACATGCAAAGTGAGATATCTCAAGCATTTGTTTGTTGTAATTTGATGATTATCATTTACAGCTCATTAAAACTTCAAACACAAAAACTCAAATAAAAACTTCAAATAAAAAATTAGAATATTGTGAATATAACCAATATTGTGTGTGAAAGAACACACAGGTGGATGCTGGACATGGGCTTTAAATGTCGAATTACTGTTGTCAAGCCACTCCTCAACATCAAGCAACGCCAGAGGCACCTTCGCTGGGCTAAAGAAAAGAAGAACTGGTCTGTTTCCCAGTGGTCCAAAGTCCTCTTTTCTAATGAGAGCACATTTTGCATCTCATTTGGCAACAAAGGTCCAAGAGTCTGGAGGAAGACTGGAGAGGCGCATGATGGAAAATGGATGAAGTCCAGTGTTAAGTTTCCCCAGTCTCTGATGACTGGGGGAGCCATGTCAGCTGCTGGTGTTGGTTCCCTGTGCTTTCTCAAGTCCAGAGTAAACGCAGCAGTCCACCAGAACATTTTAGAGCACTTCATGCTTGCTTCAACGAGCCAGCTTTATGGGGATGCAGACTTCATCTTCCAGCAGGACTTGGCACCTGCCCACACTGCCAAAAGTACCAAATCCTGGTTCAACAACCACGGGATTACTGTGCTTGATTGGCCCGCAATCTCACCTGACCTGAACTGCATAAAAAATCTATGGGGCGTTGTCAAGAGGAAGGTGAACGAAAAGAGACCAAACAATAAAGAAGAGTTCAAGGCCGTGATTGAAGCATGCTGGTCTTCGATAACAGCCGAGAAATGCCACAGGCTGGTAGCATTCATGTCACGCCGGATTGAAGCAGTCATTCGTGCAAAAGGGGCCCCAACCAAGTACTAATTACAGATGCAAGATTTTCCTTTCAGAGGCCAGACATTTTTGTATTTAAAATCCTTATTTGTTTATTTATTTATTTATTTTAAATTGATTTCATATGATATTCTAATTTTCTGAGTTTTTGAATTTGAGGTTTTCTTGAGCTGTAAGTCCTAATCGGCAAAATCAAAACAAATAAAAGCTTGAAATATATTGATTTGCATGTTATTTGTCTATATAATATGTGGGTTTCACCTTTTAAGTTGAATTACAGAAATACATGAACTTTTTGAGAATATTCTTTTTTGGGTTTTTGTACTTTTTTAGGGTTTTCTTTTCCGCTAGGGAACCTTCTCTAGAAAGAGCCACTGTGGGTGCAGCTTTCATGCCAACCAAGGTGCTACACACCTGATTCTACTAATCAACCTCTGGAATGTTCGTTAAAAGGCCTTGATGAGTAGAATCAGGTGTGTAGCAGCTTGGTCGGTAAGAAAGCCTGCACCCACAGTGGCTCTTTCTGGAGTAGGTTCTCTCCCTTGCATCAGAGCAGGGGTCCCCAATCTTTCCCAGAGAGGGCCGATGTGGGTGCAGCTTTCATTGCAACCAAGCAGCTACACACCTGATACTACTAATCAAGCTTATTACCAAAGAGTCCAGGAATTGATTAGTAGTATCAGGTGTGTAGCTGCTTGGTGGCAATGAAAGCTGCACCCACACTGGCCCTTTCTGGGAAAGATTGGGGACCCCTGCATTAGAGGATAGTACCTCCTCCGTGGTACCTGCTTGTCGTTGCGACGCAGCATGTTACTGCCGCCATGGCATCCTCAGTTACATCAAGTTTACTTTTATTCCGTCAATTTTGGTAAATATTTGTGTGTTTAAATGAAAGGACGAGCACTACCGTCACCACGTTATGGCACTAAAGTCTGCGAGTTTTTATAGTAATTTCTGTGTGACATTGTGCTGATGGGCGATTCCACGCGGCGTACGGGACATTTACGCGACGTTTTTGGACCCTGCTTAATAAGCACAACTTGGCAGTATTACTGTACCCCATGGTAATGTAGGGCCCCCTGACTGTTACATTATTAAGGATAATTTCCATTAAATGCCAACTACAGAGAGGATATTAGTAAAAAAAACCTGCATATCGTACGGGACGCAGAAAATTCAAGATTTTTTCAAGAATTATTTCAGCTCAAAAGGACTGCGAGTTGGTCAGTGGAATACTATCCTCGCCGCTCTTAAAAAAACAAAGAGAGCCTTAAAGCAACTAACAGCACATGGGTACAAGTCAAACAATTATTTTTTATTAAGAAATGACATCTTGAAAATTATAAGTCAGTGTGGGGTACAGGACAGTGAAAATGTGACGTACGGGAAACTCTAAACAACTCCAAACAAAAAACTGTAAATCAGTATTTTTTGGTAATGCAACAAGCTGTATGTAGTTTGATTCATACAAACAAGTGTTCTAAAACAAATCTCACTATTATGTGACAAAATAAAATACTTATTTTTACTTGATACGCAGGCCTGTGGCGTACGGGACATATTGTGTGGCGTACAGGACACACTTCCTCTTGCTCCTACCAACCCTTCCTGTACATGTAGTTATGACATAACCGACCGGCTCTGCTTTATTTTTTGTAGTTTAGGTGTAGGATGTGTCTTCTACTTAACTAGTTAGTAGCCTAAATGTGAATCAAAATGAATTTGAACAGATTCAGAAACATCAACACTTAAACTCAAGACTCGACATAAATGATGGACAGTGCTCTCTTCAGTACATGTTAACTATGTTTGGTTATGCAAGGCTACTGATAGTCTGAAAACGTTTACAGAATCCGAACAGAGGTTGTAACGGACCTCTTGGCCTTCTAACTACTGAACTCTTCTCAGAGAAACACACCTTCATTATCAGGCCACTGAAAATATTTACCACATCGGTACGTCACTGTAACCCTGTAACAACCATTTTCTTTACTCAATATCTGAAAAGGAAATTCTTCATCCTCATAGATGACAGCACACCAATCCCCAACAACTAAATCTGGCACAGAGTTAGTTGATTTAATTGTTGGTGACTGGGTGGATCTGAAGTTGCTGATGTAGATGGTTGTGCATTTTATTTTTGTTGCGCATGAACTCCACAAATTTAATATCAAATTGGATAGTGGCTCAGACCGATCGATCATTTGCACAGATTGCATAAAATCGTGTGACATAGCGATGAAAAGCAACCAGTTTCATCATAGTGCAAGTGAATAGTGATGGATAAGCTTCAGTTTATATGGACAGCTTCTTGCAGGTGGCACGGCATGTGCCGACCGCTTTATCGAGTGGAGTTGTATTTGGATGGGTGAATGGCTCTTAGCCAATCTAATTGTCGTTCATAGTAATTTATTCAAATAGCTCAGCGAACCAGTTTCAGAATCCACGTTGGACGTTCATAGATATTAAAATTTATATAGACATTTAGACTGTATAACTTGTGCTCAACTCTCAAGTTGATTCATTCTGTGATTGTCTTCAAACAATCCAGTGTTAATAACATAAGAGTGAATTCAATTTGACAGAATTATTTCAACAGTGCTCAGTGGTGTGGTGTAGTGTGGTGATGGTGCTTTTAACAGGTTTACAAAATAACGTTTGTAGCATTACCAGGTAGATAGTATTTCAGTACTAGAAAATAACCATTGAAACATAACATACTTCTGCAAAACTGCTATAAAATTGTATTAATTAAAATAATAAAAAGTGAGGCAAATATTAAAGAAAATACATTTTCATCTTCATAAAAATCTTACAATAATGCAAGGGAGTCATGTGAATTGTACTTTTGGACTAGGGCAGTTGGAATAAATTTCAGGGCTCGACTATTATTTGAATATAAAAAAATAGGCGTGCAATGCACGGAATACCCCTCAGCCCGATGTCGAAGTTTTTGGAGACGCCCGCCCACCCGCCCTCCCAACCGCAAGAAGGATAGCAATACCCTGTCAGCCTTGAAGGTTGAGGGGTAAAAAACAAATTAATTTTCAAAAGCTAAATGAAGTATTTGAGTGTGTGTGTGGTTTTTAGTTTATATCCGTTTTTTTATCGTTCCTAAATCTCACCCTCCTGTACACCCCCCCCCCCCTTCTGACAGTGCACCCATTACTTGGCTTTCCAATGAAAAGCCAGCTAAATATCATCATGGTCCCCAAAATAGGCCATAAGTGTTTGACTCGGTGGCATAACCAGACACTGTGACCATGGACTGTCAGTAATGACATGTCAATTAGTATCATCTGCTTGTTCTCGTTGTTTTCAGCATTTTCCTTGTTGGTGACAGTTATTTTGAAATGTCAAGGACCTACTTCAGTCTGAAGTCACCTCCTGTTTGCTAGAGGAATGTAAATTCCTTCTGGAAATTTTCTAGTGCCCCCCATTGTTTGACACTAATTGGTCAATTAACAAAAGTGACCTTTTTTTTTTTTTACTTGAAATTATTCACGTCAGTTTGACTTTAAAATCCCATTAAAAGGGAGGAAATGGCAGTGTGGCGTCAAATGCGTGGCGTACGGGACAAGGTCTAACTACTAATTAACACATAAATGAATAATCAGATGGCAAATAGATGCACCACATCTCAAAGACAGAGAATATTGAGTATGAAGATTCTTGTTTAAATATGGATGTTGTGTTCTGTGGGTCTGTGTGTTTGGTTAGTTAATTTTTGGTTTTTAATATTTTTGAGATCCCGCTCAAGGCTGCTGTCTGTCCTGGCACCTCGTTGGTGGAATGATCTACCTATCGAGGTCAGAACGGCAGAATCCTTTAGCATCTTCAAGCACCGCCTGAAAACCCACCTCTTCAGGCTCCACCTTTCCCCTACTCCACTGCCCTGAATCCTGTCCCTACATCCTTTTGATTTGTTACACTTAATTCTGTTTACCTTACTTCCTGACTGTATCACTTGACTTGGTTTCCCTTCATTTTGTTGCACTCTATTGTCAGTTTACTTGATTTTCCTGCCCCTTTGTTGCACCTGACCTGTTGCCCTTTTATTGCACTTATTTTATTGCTCTTTGTTGCACTTGCCTCTGCACTTAACCTTGTTGCCATTTTGTTCACTTGCCCCTGACCTTGCCTTTTTGTTATTAGTCTAGATCTGTAACAATGGAACGTGTTCTGTCACTTACTGTTTGCACTTTTACTTGTCTCCTAGGAGGTCTGCACTTTTGTACTGATCTTGTGCACTTTTGTTCGTCGCTCTGGATAAGAGCGTCTGCTAAGTACCTGTAATGTAATGTAATGTAATGTTGTGATGTTGGTTTTTAGTCCATGTCTTAGTGTTTCACACTTCATTCCCTTCCCGTGTTAATCCAGTCCACGTTTTACCCATGTACTGTCTCTGCTTTCTCCCCGGTCGCCTCATTGTTTGTAGCAGTTTCTGTCTTAATTGATTGTGACACGGTTTCGGGTGATTTAATGGATTCAGGGTTTCAGCCTTCCTTCTGTTCTCGTTTACTAATTTCCCCTTGCTTTTCTATATTACTAACCCCTACTAACAGTTTGTTATTTTCTAGAATTTACTTACCAAACTAACATTGTATATTAGACTAACCTACTAACGAGCACCCGGGATTGTATAGCTGCACTTACTAATTGACTAATAATCTCTCAGCAGTCGCCCTGTTCTAGTCTCCGCCTCTTGCTTTTCATTCACTGGCTCTGCTAAGTTTTCCTGCAGAACCTCTGCATTTCTTATCTGTCCTGCCTCTTTCTACTTCACTGTGAAATATTTACCCAGTTTATTTATCCCGTCTTTGGGATTGTCTTGTGGTCCTCGTCTGTGTGTTAATGTTTATCTGTTTCATGTAATTAGGTTTCCCTTATGTTCCCCCCCTTGTTAATTATATTAAGTTCCTGCACCTGTCTGCCCGTGTCCCCTGCCTATATCAGTTCCAGCCTCCTGCACTTCAGATCAGATCTGACTTTGGTCCCGCTACACTCCCTGCCCTGTGCACCTTCCCTCTGGTCCCCTTACCTTCTGTGTTTCATCAGCCTCATTTCCCAGCCCAGCCTGCCCTACCTGCCGCCTTCTAGCCCCTGGTGCCCCCTTCGCCTTCCTGCGCCCCAGCGTGCCAGCGGCCTTCGCCTTCCTGCGCCCCAGCGTGCCAGCGGCCTTCGCCTTCCTGCGCCCCAGCGTGCCAGTGGCCTTCGCCTTCCTGCGCCCCAGCGTGCCAGCGGCCTTCGCCTTCCGGCGCCCCAGCGGGCCAGCGGCCTTCGCCTTCCTGCGCCCCAGCGAGCCAGTCGCCTTCGCCTTCCTGCGCCCCAGCGTGCCAGCGGCCTTCGCCTTCCTGCGCCCCAGCGTGCCTGCGGCCTTCGCCTTCTTGCGCCCCAGCGGGCCAGTGGCCTTCGCCTTCCTGAGGCCCAGCCATCTCCTGAGCCCAAGATGTTTCCCCTACCCTTCTCTGCCCTCTGCCTGTTCCCGAGTGTTCCTCTCGCTCCCTTGTCCCAAGTCTGCCCCCTAGTGTCTCCGGTTGTTTTGGATTCCTGTGTTCTCCTCCCTTCAGTGCAGTTGCAGCGTTTCTGTTGGCCGTAGTGCCCCGTGTGTGTGTGGGGGTTTTTTTTTTTTTTTTCCCCTCCTTTCTAGTTTTCTGTTTATGTAATAAATTCTTTTGGACCCCTGCTTCTGGCGTCTCTCCCTCTTCGTCTCTTTGTCCCAGTGTTTTCCCTCCAGATCATAAATGGAAATACATAACTTTTGTCATCCTGTGTGGCGTACGGGACATGGCGAAAAACACCTTAACAATTATTGCCTGACTCAACCCTCCGACCTGAGTTAGCTGATCGGAATTGTGCAGGAGTGAAATATTCATCCTACCCTATTGACTACTTAGATCAAAAATTCTGTGAAAGTTAAACAATTAGAAGAGAAGTTTGCATTTCACACTTATCAGAATTTGCGAAAGTCAAGTGGTTTTTTTATTTTTTCGAATTAAGAAAACATGTTCTCCTCCAATTATCCGAAAAACATCATTTGGTCCTTGAGGCTTGGGTATCAAAGAAGATAACAGGCAAACAAAAAGTTACTTTAATCAATTTTATGCAAAAAAATCTATTTCTAGTGTGGAATCGCCCTGATGCATAGGATAGCAGCTGGTGTTGTGTCCGATTCGGTTACACATTAAATAACGTACCACCTAAAAACGCAAAGCAATGATATCCGTAGGCATAGAGTATTCATAGAAAAAGGCAATATATTCTCAAGGCATTTGTGTACCATGAGTCTTCTATAATATAACTACAACCCTCTGGCAAAAAATATGGAATCACACACACCTTTTTTCCTTTATAACAAAGAAGCAAATACATGAATGACAAAACAATTATTGTTCATTAGCTTGACATTCAGGCTTCATGAAACATTTAACTTTGAAATTCAAGGCAAAACACGTGGCAAACGCACAAATTTGCAGGAGATGGCAGAGTATTAGAATTAAACACTTTTTACGATGTGTCATCTCATCTGTGATACCTTTCCAAAGAACAAAGTGCTTCATCGCCATCCGTATAGTTATTTTCCGCGCAATTTTCATGAAATGGGGGCAGCAATGCCGCAGCATAGTTACTTTCTCAAAGGGAATTAGGGAAACAAAATTGGACACCTACGCCATTGCTTCTTATATCTCTACAAACAGGGTCACAGGCAAAGAAACACATTTCATAAATGCAGCAGCTTTGGTGAATAAACGCCACCTTGTTTGAAAGGTAAGGCAACGCACATACTTATCAGGCAGCCTAAACACATGGTTCAAAACACAGTTTGAAGACCTGTCTCAATGATGGCAAGTGAAGCCAGTTTCCTAGCGATAATGCAGAAGCGATTTGTCTTTCGCAGAGACGATTCTCTCGGACCAATCTCTAGCTGCTGTGTTGTCACGTCACACTGGACCCGTGAGCCGAGCGGGTACTTTTTTTGGAACTACAAGACAACAGGGACCTGAAAATCTAGTACCAGGTACTTTTTCCTAATGGAGAAGCAAGGGTGGAGTAGAGTAGAGCCAGTACTGCGTAGTGGAAAAGCGCCATTTTTAGAAATGGTCAAGTCATTAGAAGGAAGCCACTATTGTACCAAATCCACAAAAAGCTCACCTAAACTATGCAAGACAACACCTTGACACACCTCAGAACTTCTGGAATACTGTCATTTGGAGTGACTAGACCAAAATAAAACTTTATGGACACAATCATAAGCGCTATGATTGACGAGGGCCATGGTGAAAAATACTTCCTGCGCGAAGCACGGTGGGGAGTCTCTGATGTTTTGGGGGTGTGTGAGCTCTCGAGCCACAGGGAATCTCGTGAAAATTGATGGCAAGATGAATGCAGCATCATTATCAGAAAATACTGGCAGACAATTTGCATTCTTCAGCACGAAAGCTGCACACGGGACGCACTTGGACTTTCCAGCATGACAATGATCCAAAGCACAAGGCCAAGTTGACCCTCCAGTGGTTACAGTAGACAAGTTGGCTTCAAAATCAGCTGCCAGCTTCAAAAAGTAAGGATCAATGAAATCAGGTCCAGAAGATTTTCTATGATCTAGAGTTTTAAGGGCTTTATGAACTTCCTGAACAGAGAAAGGTAAAAAGTTGAAATGTTGACCAGTGTAGGTTGGGAGACCTGTGCAGGGTTTCACAGAGACAGATCCTACGGAGTCAAACAAAGAGCCAGAAGATATAAAATGCTTGCTGAAACAATTCAACACCTCCATCCCAGTATAGACAGGGACAGAATCCTTGGCCCAAGCCAGGTTACGTTCATGAAGAGTATCTGCCAGCTCTGGGGAGAACCAGGAGTTATCTCGCTCCTTTACCCTGTATCTCCTTAAGGGGGCAAGTTTATTTACTATTTGATTAAACCATCCCTAAAGAATGTCCAAGCTATCCCTACATCAGGGGTTAAGTCCCATTTTTCCAATCAAAATTGGACAAAACGTGGTGGTATGCTTGTTCATTAAAGTGTTTAAGAGTCCTCTTATTAATGATACGGGGTTTTGATCTGAGCACCTTAGGGTTTCTAATAGCAGCAACAACATAGCGATCATTGCAGAAGACACCAAGAGATAAGAATCTATGAGGAACATTTGTCAATTCAAATCAAGCAACGTGCTTTGCCAACAGGGAAACCGAAACCCACCCATTTCTGGCGTCAAAACATCTCTGGGACAAGCCTCAGTCATAAATTTATGATGTCAAATAAGAAGTATTTTGTAATTTTGCATTCATGAAAATAGAGTCTTGCATATAACATGGGCATAAGACTATCAGACCCCAGTCAACGGATCGATGCTGCCAAAAAAAACAAAAAAAAAATGCGTGACCTGCGGTTTTTATCCCGTCTCCTGATGTCAGTGGTGTGGCAAGACTGTCTGGTCATGTGAGCCGAGCAGTGTTGACACACATGAACCATGGCGTCAGTCAGGGCTCCTTAGGCACCGGAGTAACGTTAACTCCAGAAACACGCCGATGCCCCCGAACCGAAACACACCCGCATCGTCTAAAAACAACTGAACTGGTGTAGAAGGAAGGGCGAAGTAATCCGAACCCGTCCGGTTCCGCAGATCACTGCTCTGATCGTCAGGTAAGCAGCAGAAATGCTCATCACTACGCCTGCTCTCTTGCTAGCTGGCTACAGCTAGTTCGCAAACTGGACAAACAATTTCAAAGGTTATTTGAGGCTTTTAAAAACATTTTTGGTGGAGAAATGAGTTATCTGATTTGTACATTGCGGATTAATGCTCTGAGGTTCTTGGATTTTTAAGAACTTAAAATTTTTCACCCAGTTTCTGGCTAGCTAGCCAGCGCTAACAGTTAACATGGTTAGCAAACGCGATGAGTGAATCCTGCTGTTCCCCTGCCCAGGGACTAAATCTAGTCCGATCTCAGATTTGAACGTTTGTTTGCTGCTTGACTAACTTGATTGAGTTTGCTGTTAATACACTGCCAGCTAACTAACCACATTATCAGGTATGACTCAGTTGGGATGCCATGGCAGGACTGCTATTCTCATTTGTTGGACAAGACAGCGCACATAGCGGTGTTGTCCATGAACCACTCGGCAGCGCATTCGCTAGTCCGCGTTGGCGTAAAAACTGGGGCCGTCTGACGCGCCGTGACTCCGCAGCTCTGTATTCTTTGGTTGCTGAACACTGGCTGGCTTTACAACTTTTACGCGCAAGTGGCTAGCAGTACTCAAATTGGAGAGCCCTGTGATCCGGGGGCGGTGGAACTGGACTTGCTCGCAAGTTTGACTCAAGCCGCTTTCACACTGGACGCGAAACGAATTTTTCGCACGACAGATTACATTCAAAGTCAACGCAAAGACGCGTGCGGACTTAATCTGCCGTGCGAGTGCTGTTGTAACTTTGATATTTTCCTGGAATTGGATAAGTCGGCCCAATTGAGTATAAACAGTCATACAACTCATTCATCTATGTTACGAACAGGGAACTATGCTTTTTAAAAGAGTTTATGAAATATGTGTATGCTTGCTCGCATGTTTCCTGGCGGATAGGCATGTTGCTCATTTACATGCCTGTGGTCTCTCTCTCCCGTACATATTTGTATACCCGGCACTTCCTCATGACTGCGATAGTGAAACACGTATCACGAGTTTTCTTATTGACCTTTAAGTTCCCAATATTTGTATGAGAAAAATGGACAAACATTTGAAAGTAACACATTGTGAATAGGGTTGTAACGACTCTGAATCGATGTTTTTTAAGGCATGGGAACCCCATAGGGCGAACATCCCAGCTTTTCCTTTTGGAAGTGGCTCCGTTTACGGCGCCGTACACTGTCATTCGGGGCTGTATTTACGTTGCGCGTGCGCACTGACGTTTCTTCGCTTGTGTTGGCAGCTTCCAAGCTCAGCGCACTGAACAACGGTCTACGGCGGAGTGTTTGTTTTTAATACTTTCGCCCAAGGTACAATTGTTCGGTACCGTGCCACATGGCGACTGTCCCCTCTCCCCGCAGGTCAGCTTTGTCACTAGTAATAACGTACCCGAGTACACATATGTCAAAATTCCAATACAGCGCGTTGCAGTATGCACCTAGGTAGTTTTAAATGGGGAAATATACAGAAAGGAGTAGTTAACTGTTGTAGAAAGAATGTGTGCCATCACTCAGTAACATGGATTACCACTTATAGCAGCACAAGAGATTAAATTCTTACCCCCAAATTCATAAAGGGTGTTTTTCCCTTAATCACGGTTGACTTGGCTGAACGGTGTATAAACAGGTGATGATCAAGCGGACAAATTTAGGCCCGAATTCATGAAGAGAGATCAGATCAGCTGCTGTTTATCCAATGTACATGGTTAGTCACACCTGTCTGTGTAACAAAAGAAATTCTAATCGTCAGAAGGGACTTGTTTATCTCGTGTACAAGCTAGCAATTCTCTGTTGGCTTGCTTGTGTGGCTGGACGTATGACTATGGATATCTTGCGCATAATTGAAATGGCACAGGAAGAGATGGCTGACCAAAGGAAAGGTGCCGAATTGAGCGCTTTACTTTTCAAAGACAGGACGAATCCTTTAGAAGAGTATAGCAACACAAAATTTGTCAAGCGATACAGAATTTCCAAAGAATCGTACTGTTATATTCTAGACCTAATCGAAGCAGACATTGACCATCCCACAAGAGGAAACCATGCCCTTCTTCCAGTACACCAACTATGTGTTGCCCTGCGCTTTTATGGATGTGGTGCATTCCAAAGGTTGTTGGTGACACGTGTGGTGTATTAAGGGTGCCTGCTGTCGAGTAGTTTGTCGTGTTACCGAGGCAATAGGCGCGTTTCCACTAGGTACTTTTTGCCCTCGTGAACCGCTATGGGTGTGGCTTGGGCGAAAGGATCCGCCCATGATCCGCCCACATTCACCGAAAAGCGGCTCACGTAGCGGCTTAGAATGTACCTTCCTCGGGTAGATACTTCGTAGGTACTTTCTGAGCCGCTTTCTGAGCCGCTACTCACTAGTCGATGCTGATTGGATACCATTGAGACGGGATATGATGTGAGTGGAACTCGACACAAGCCACAACATAAACATCCCCAAGAAATAAGCAGAGCAACATTTGAGAGAATCAAATTCAAGAATAGAAAAAAATAATGGAAAAAGTTAAAAAAAAGACCGCCATCAAGTGGGTTGACTGCGAGGTCCAGGCCTTGCTCGTCTACTGGGGGCAAGAGAGGGTCCAGACAAGCCTGGAAGGATCCAAACAAAAAGAAAGTGTCGCTGGAGTATTGACGTCGCTCTCAAACTCCGTTGGTGAGCCGCTACTAAAGTACTTAATGGGAACGGAGGGACGAGAGGAACTAAAAAGTGGGCGTAGCCAAAACACTCAGCAGCTTTCCAAAAACTACCCAGTGGAAACACGCCTAATGTGCCAGGAAAAACCACTTCATACCATGCAGAGTGTCACATGACACCATTACACATCGGCTAAGCGGGGACTTGTAGACGGATGGGTAAACACACGATTATGTTCTACCTGAATTGCGCTAGTCACAGGAGTTTATCCACACGCTGTTTTAGCTACCGTACAGTAGTTGTACGTGACTAAAACAATCGGGTGATCGTCACTCTTAATGGATTCGGGCATACATTTTCTTGACTGAATTTCAGTGGCTAAATCATCAAAGTTGCTTCCTACAACTGTCAAACATGAGTCCGTCATCTTAGATTTGCCCATAGACGCCTCAGCACATGCCCGCTCCACCTTGCTGCCCCGAATCACCGTTAACGGCACCGTAAATGGAGCCACTGTCTTTCCTTTATTAAACCCGACACAGTCTTGAACTAAAATGCCAAACATCAGAGGGCATGAGAAGTGCTTCCGGGAAAAAAAAACTTGACTGATATCAGTATTTTTCTGCAACATGTTGCATGGAGCCAAGTGAAGGACTACAGAATTGTCTCCTTTTAAGCAATTAGGTTACTCTAATCTTTTCACTGTTTACTTTGCTCACTTAGGGGTCTATTCTCCCATTAGCGCGTAAGTCCTTTTTTACGCGCTTCGAGTTAAGCGCTTTTGAGTTACGCGTATTCTCCCCTACTCGCTTCGATCAGGCCCACAGCGCTTAACTTCAGAATGTAGGCGGCCTTAAGAAAGGTGTGACTGATCCAAAACAGAGGCAGACTCTGTTCAAAGCTCATTGATTATGGCTATCAGGAAAACATGGAAAAAGGATTTTCTGATCAACCATGAAAACGCATTTGTGGTCCATGGGAAACGCAATCCAGACTTTAAATTTGAATATCGTGGGCCTGCCGATAAAACCTCGTATCTCCAAACTGATTAGAAACGAAAACTCGTATGTCCACTATTCTTACATGCAAAATTAAACATTTTTATTTTAAACTATATTTATCCATTTATATTATTTTATTGTTATTATTATTATTTTATTTTATATTTATTTTTTATTTTCCTGTGAAGTTTGTCATTGTGAAGATACGAGGTTTTATATGCCGCTGTAATAGTAGGCCTATGTATGTCCGTACCAATTACAAGACGTAATTCAGACATCTCTTCATTCATTCCCCGCCGCGCGATTAGCGCGAAGCGGGGGATATAGCATTGGGCTCCGTCAGTACGGACACATAAAATTGCGGCGGCGCGGGATATGTTAGTGACAAACACTTGTTATTTCTTACTCTAGCCACCATGGCATTAAAGCTATGCATTCAAACAAATTGCCGCGATAATGAAATAATAAATAAAGAATTTAGCGCTTCTCAATCAGCGCAATCAGATCATTGAAAATGTGCCCCTCCTACACCAGCCTGTTTGTTCCGTGGAAGACAGGGAAGAAGACAAAGGGAACATTCTAGTCACACAAAGACAATCAAAGACAGTTTAAATGATCTCATTTAGAAATTGCGCACTTGAAAACTACTCCGATGTCAGGTTTGCAACTAAAGGACATGGAAACGCTTTAACAAGGATTCTTACCCCGCACGCGGTCATCTCCCCGCCCCGAAACCGCCTCAGTAAAGACAGAATTCCATATCCATAACCTATCATCCTATTTGATTTGAGCGACACATTCACTTGAACTTGTGCCTAATACTTTATTATAATCAATTATCCCATTTACTGATAATGATTCTTCCCATGTCGGCTATTCTTTAAAGGCTAAAATTGATTAAAAAATGGATAGTGCTTTGGTATTGGCCAGGGTAGGGCTCAATCTAGAGTAGCCTATTTAATAATATCTTTATTCACACATTAAATTACACAGTATTACCAATGGTAAAAAATTACTAGGCCTCGAGTTGGTTTATACAGATATCCTCAATTAGAAAATCAATCCCCCCACTCGTGAGAATATCCCAACTTTTTAGATTATCACGAACATACAGGGCAGTCGCATTTGTTAATAGAACATGGAAGACAATGATGGCGACGTCGAGCCTAAGCCGAAAACCGAATTTCACAGATGTTGGTGTTGTATGGCAAGCAAGCAATGAAGGCTGATCCGAGGAATTAAGCTGCGAATCGTTCTGGATGTGGCTTCGGTGGGGAGATGTAAGCGCAGTATCCCCGATTTAAAGCATAAATGGAGAGATCTGCGGGGCGCTGTAAAAGCCAGGTTCTCTGCACACCGGAGAAGTGTACACGCAACAGGTGGTGGGCAGCCATCATCCCCTGTGCATTTCACTGCACAGCAGGAGGGGATGGCATCCACTCTTTCTGCAATGGAAGTGCAAGGAGAAGAACTTGAAGCGCCAACGAACTGCGTCAGACACCTTGACACAGACGCCTGTGATGTGTATGACATCACCAGCCACTCTCTGGAACGACCCAGATGCCAGGAGCGACGGCGCAGTTCTGACGTTGATGACCACGGGTATGTTTCGTGGATAATTGCTGCGGCTGGATAGCTGTTCATCCAGAAGTCGGCAAAGATAGATGATTTCCTCATGCAAGGTCCAGACGAAAGCGCTGGATGTACTCGATGTTTGTTTGTCTCAGGATGTCCAAACGAAGCTGATATATGTGTGTTCGTCTTCGAGCTCGGCGCGCTCCTCTACTCTTTCCCAATCACGCAAGAGTGAAGGCAAATGCAGGGCTGGCATTTTGGCTTTAGATTTTGAGGGCATGGTAGAATGATGGTCTTATGTATACTCGTATTAATTAATTGTTTTGCGTTTGTAATTTAACTGATTGGAGAAGAGGCTGATGCGTAATATCATGTGATGATTTTGTTTGATAAATTATCATGGCTTTGAGAAATGTAGTTTAGAAATAAGGAAGAACAATCGAATATTAAATGTCTCAACCTTTACCATGTTAAATAAAATAAAAGTAATGTTAAAATTCGGCCTATAACCGACATCAAACGCAATATTCAATTTCGCGTAATGTTGGCGCTTGACCTTAATACAGCCCTCAAAAGCGCTTAACAGAAAAAGCGCGCAAGCCAGGGGGAGAATACGCGTAAGTGTTATTTGCATGAGAAACCCCCGGAAACGCCCCGATTTTGGCCTTGCTCCGCCCCAAGCGCGTAACTGCCTTCAAGGCGCGTAATGCACAGACTTAAGTCGAGGGGAGAATACGCGTAGGCTGAAAAGGGCGTAGCTACGCGCTTTTTTCGACTTAAACGCATGGGAGAATAGACCCCTTAGTGATCAAACAGGGGATTTGCTTATTTAGACTTTACTGAATGAGTAGAGCTGTTTATTAAGACAGAATGTTCGATCGCCGCATTCTGAAAGTTATATGGGCATAGATTTGCAAGAACGCGTATTTGGCCATTTCATGTGATTGTGATAATTTATTGCTCACTTTCACATTTCATTTGCTTTAATGTTTTCCACCTTGTGTATTTTTTAGACTCTTAGAATCCAGGGCGATCTGAAAATAAATCTCTTTTTATTTTATCATATTGATCTCCTAAAAATATTACAATAAGAGATGAAATGCAGAGTTGGGATGTGGCGATGTTGAACAAGGATTTTTTTTAAAAGTGTGATGAGACCACTTGCCGTCATAGGGTGTCAGCAGTTGTATGTAATTTCTGGAAGCATACACCTTTTAAATGATTTAAAATGCCTGAAGGAACATGGACTGTATAAAAAGATGGACAAAGCTACCGTGACGTCACCCATTGGTTTCAGCATACCATAAAGGAAGCCTCGATTTTGGCAATATTGCGCCATGTTGTCATTTTGAAACCAGATGTGATTTCTATTGGACGAGAACATGTAATGAAGATCTGGGGAGGACCCTGGCTCTGGATCTGACCGTATCGGACGAGGACCAGAGGATGGCCACGCCCCTAAAGCATATTCTGGCTTTGTCCTTTATTCTAGTCTATATGGGACCATAATTTACAAAATTGAACATTATGATATATCAAAGGAGACTTGAAACTTGCTATAGCTACCATAAAATAATGGGAAAAATCATTATTTAAATGAAAAATCAAGTGGGAAAGTAGGGTAATTTTCTCTTACTTCTATAGAATTGACCTTCTTTCTGCAACCACCGACGTCGCCATCTCCTGGCCATTAAATAGAATGCCATTTTAAGGTACTTCTGCATGGGCTTCATTTTTTAGACCAGGGTGCTGTGTCCTTCTTTTGATACAGTCTATGGTCGGGAAGATGCCTGAGTTTAGATTTCGCTAATTGCAGGTGCTCTGCCCTTCCTTAAATCTCCTCCCGTGCACTTGGCCTAAATAACAATCAAGGAATTTAGCCAGAGTAGCCTATAACGATTAAGATGTGATGATGAAAAGCAAACAAACCTAACTGGGCTATGGTGTTAGATTGAAAGAATGCCAATTTGAATAATTAGAAATAAATCTTCATCCTGAATTACATCTCTCATTGTAGCATTTTAGGACATTATTCAAGATTAATTTAAAACAGATTTGTTATAAGATCGCCCTGGAGATTAAGCGTCTGAAAAATACACAAGTTGGAAAAAATTCTGAAAAGCGGATGAAATACGAATTTGACATTTAAATGATCACAGTCGCACGAAATGGCGTGGCAATGGCAATCATGTTCATGCAAATCTGGGCTATTCTATAGCCATTTAAATTTCTAAATGCAGCAATCAAGCGTTGTCTTAATAAACAGCTCTGCTCATTCAACTTAGAGTAAACAAATCCACCATTTGTTTGCTAATCAAGCAAACGGGAATGGGTATACTTTACTTTGAGTTGCCTAATTGGTTAATAGGAGACAATTTTGTTTTCATTTGCACGTAGCTGAAAAATACTGATGTCAGTCAAGATTTTCCCTGAAAGCAGTTCCCATGCCCTTTGTCAGGCACTTTTGTTCAGGACAGCACAGGGGTTAATAAAGGAAAAGGGAACGGTTGGATGTTCGCCCCCTGGTAGCAGGTGGTGTTACTACGCTTGGAAAAAAAATATCAATTCAGAATTGTTACACCCCTAATTGTGAAGCCATGTTTCTAAAGTTTTCATGTCTGAACAGTCCAGCTTGCAGTGTTTGTCACTAATTTAATAATAT
The DNA here is from genome assembly GCA_029721435.1 of Gymnothorax reevesii. Classification (NCBI taxonomy): domain Eukaryota; kingdom Metazoa; phylum Chordata; class Actinopteri; order Anguilliformes; family Muraenidae; genus Gymnothorax; species Gymnothorax reevesii. The sequence continues at coordinate 75,568,711 of CM056584.1, forward strand.
ACAATGTCTTCTTGGGCGGGGGCAACTTTCCTTGTGCTCAGCAATCTCAGCATACATGTGCCATAAGATATGGTGATGCATATCTTAGATGCTATGTAATTGTCTTTTAAAGATTACTAAAATACATCACCTGCCTGCATTACATCCCTGTAACTTTCGTTGACTCCTGGAACATTTATCGGGATAATTGAAATCATTTAGACCACACGCCATGGCATAAGGCCTCATGCTGGGAACCATATACTGTGGATATCTCAAATCTCTGATCTCTCTTAAAGGTTCTTGGCCATCTGAAAATATATGCTGGAACCAAAATACCATCACATCATGGAAGCAAAGAACTGCATCTTTAATGTCATTTTCATGTGCATTTGCTTCAGTGTGTTGTCTTTGTTGAACCCCATTAAACCTATGAAGTCAAATAAGGGTCCGTCAAACGTAACCGCTGTATTTAAACCTGTTTAACTGAAGGCCCATTTTAAATTCTTGTAGAGAGCCCAAGGTTTCCAAAGATCCCAAATATGTCCTGACGAGTCGCAGGGAAAGTTTTATGAAATAATGGACAATATCAAGATATTTTCTGTTTGGTGTAATGCAGCGGCCATAAAAACATGATGTCCTGGGATTGAGTATTTCTCTCAGTATGAGTGTGGTGTAGCTTCAGTGAAGCGCTACAACCATACTGAGTATGTATGCAGCATAGTCCTGCAGTATGGGAAAAATGTTTTTTTTTTCTCTCTCTCATTTTGAACCAACTTAAGGGAAAACTTGAGTGAAAAGTAAGAGTTTAAGGCGTTAATGTTTGGAGTGTGAATGTGTTCAGCCAAAATTTCTTGCCCTACTCTCATTAACGGTGGAGACAGCACCTCGGCAAAGTACATTTCAACGGAAAGTAGAACTTTTGAAGTGTCTGAAACATAGTTTTATCACTTTTAATTTGGCAATGATCCAGTGCGACTCACTCATAAAATGGCAAGTCTTCAAATTGGCATCAATATCAGGGGGCAGACATTTTTACCTGGTGAATTTAAGGCTGCGTTTGGAATGTACACTTGTCCACTCGCTCACTCACTCTCTTTATATTGTTTTTAATGTGAAACATTCACTACATGGTGCCCTATATAGTGGGTGAGTGTGCATTTCGAATGTATTATCCAATCAAATGCTTGTGCTGCAGTGCATGTGGCGTCAAGTATTCTCTTTTGCGACGTCAGTTGTTCTTTCTTTTCATCCGGGCCATGGAGTAGTTCAGAGGGCCTTCAGTAAGCTCTCCCTCTATGGCTTGACTGCCCCAAGCAGTTTTTATTTAAACTGGCATGATTACCAATCAAACAATTTATCGACTGAGCGACCAAGACCAATACATGAACTATAATTAGAAATGGTAATGAAATGTGAATTCCCATTGCCTCCATTTATATAATTGACATGACACTGTAAATCCAAACCTTTCGCTGGCTTTGCAGCATTTATTTTTGCCGTCCTTGGGATTGTCACACAGCTGTGCAACTTGCCCTAGAGCATCCTATAGCTGTGACAACATTCAGAATAAAGAACGGATTCTCGCAGCCTCGCAAACTAATTTGCGCAAATCTGTGCCACGTAACGAGCAACGCAAGTGCTGAAACTATAAAGACGTTCGATATTTTAGGTCGACATTTATGCGCAGAAGAGGACCCCCCCATAATTTTGTGGTGCAATGCATAACAATGCAATCAAAAGTAAATTAGACTGTCGTCGGTTTTTACCAATTAGTCTGAGCAACTGTGTCTAATCGGGAGATGTAAACTGCGAGAGATTTAGGTTATTAAAAGCATTTTTAAAGGTGACGTAGAATGGTTGAACGGGGTATTTATCCTTGTTCTGTGATGTGACGTATACACAACAAAATTTTGGTTGGGTTGGTCATGCCTCAGAAGCTTCCAAAAAACCTCTCTCAAAAAGCTATGTTAGGGTGGGGGATTTTGAACACGTTGTTTTGCACCCATTTGGCGACCTTTCGGGCTTTACTGGCAACCTCATTATGAAATGCAAGCTCTTGACGCTGATTGGCTGGCTTTGCTGCCTAAAGCGAAGCAAGTAATAATCGCTTTCCATGTTATTTGCGCTAGTGATACTGTAACTTCAAGGCACAAGGATTTCAATTCTGAAATGTTGTGCCCGGTTAGTAAAACTGTCAGAGGTGAAATGGGCTGAGCAAAGTAACGGTCTGTGGTTGAATGTAGTGGGAATCTGATTAAAAATGAACAGCAGCCCCGCATCTTGTGCATTTCTTTTGGTTAGAAGGTAATGGAACGTTTGCACACCGCTTCCACAGCCTGGAAGAGCACACCTTGGTACGCGACTCGCCATTTCGCCTTGAACTTCGCAAATTTTGCTGCAATTACTTTCCGTAGGGGGCAGGAGAGCGGGTGTATGCAAATTATTTTGAAGGGGAGGAAAAGGAATGAGAGTGGGGGGGGGGGGGTGTGAGATACGTAACATCTTATGTATGCGTTGTTCAGATTTTCCCGTTTTCTGGCAGTCCTTTTTAAAAGAGGAATTTCTATGAAACGGAGATGTTCAGAATGTCTAGCAGTTTTCGTAAGTTCTTGAATGGGGGTAGACTACCATTTTTCACCTCAGACCAGGTAAAAACGGTTTCTGATTCTATGTCACCTTTAAAGGTAAGGTTTCCGAAGATCGAATTTAAAATCAGAAGAATCCTCAAGTAAAAGTGTCTGCCCCCTGATATTGAAGCCAATTTGAAGACTCGCTGGTATAAAAATGCAAGGCACTGGATTATTATCAAATTAAAATATGCGTTAGACACTTACAGAATTCTACTCTCCGCTGAATTATACTTTGCCGAAGTGCGGTCTCCTCCTTTAATTTATCATGCCTATAAAGTTCCTCAGGTGATTGGTTCTCAAAATATCTTGGACCTTGGCCAGGCAACTCTGAGCCTTAAGTCCACGTTGAAAGCCGAGCAGCATTTGTATTTCGCTGTTATTGGCTGTAATTGCTGGGGAGCGACGGCCATTTTGCCATGAGATTGTTGGCCACCCAGGCCAGGATCGAATGCATACTTGCCTTAGATTGCTTTTTCTGTGTTCATTTGATCTTGCCTGTCCAGGTCTATTTGGAACTGTGAACCATTTGTTTTGTCCCTTCCCCAACAGTGATGGCCCTTACCGACCCAAGTTCTGATGCCACGCCCTTCCTCAGTGATGATAATGAGGGGGAGGGGTCAGACGAGCCGGTGCCCGGGCTTGGTGGGGAGGAGGAGTTGGCCAGTGGGGTGACGAATCGGAGGGCTTATCTGACAGTGGGCGTGCTCTGTTACGTCAATCTGCTCAACTACATGGACCGATTCACTGTGGCTGGTATAGCTCTCCTCTTGACTGTGTCTTTCTATGGAGTCCATTTATAATTCACAGTTTCAGCTTTCATGTAGCGTTTGTAGGGAGAGTGCAAACCTCCGCCAAGGCCGTGCAGTCGATCTTGCTGAGTGAACTTGGCTCAGAAGAAATTTAAGGACAGGTTCCATCTAGGGCTGGGCGATGTGGACAAAATCTAATATCCCGATATCTGTGACCGAATACCTCTATCGATATTTTGCTGATATTATCGGGACAAATGTTGGTGCTTTTTGCAAAATATTTACACAATAATATTTTTTATAACCATTTATTAGTAATGTGGAATATAACGATGAAACAGGTGCAGGCAACAGCTTCAACAGTCTTGCAAGTGCAGAAAAATGCAACCCATTACTGTAATTCAGCTTTTAAAACCAGAAAAGCCAACACTTATTTCATATCATGATATTACGATAGTCAAAATCCGTGACTATATTTTACTTTGCATCGCGATATCCATATAATATCGATATATCGCCCAGCCCTAGTTCCATCCCTGATTGGAGACCAATCAACCCAGAAAATTTGTGTGATATAACTGGGAGCAAAGTGCAGTTATCGCGTGTCACAGGATTTCAGGATGGCTGCCGTGGCGACTATGTTGTTTGACTGGTCACGGTCAAAATTAAAAGAGTCTGTCCCTGATGTAATAACAACTTGCCCACAAAATTTCGGAGATATCCGTTCATTTCTTTTTGAGTTATTCAAGCAGACAGCCAAGCTAACACAGGCAAAAACATAACCTCCTTGGCAGAGGTAATCAACTACAGTAATGTTTAGGGGTTTAAAAATATTTGGACAAACAAACGCAATCATCATTTTTCATATTTGTCCTTCTCTCCCTCCTGCTCAGGTGTTCTTCCGGACATTGAGGAGTACTTCAAAATTGACGACAGTAAATCAGGGCTATTGCAGACTGGTAGGTTTCAGATCTCATAGTTTAAAGTTTTGGGGGTTATTGCGCCTGGTTTAGCTGAGTTTAAGTGATTATTCAGCCAGTTTAGGGGAAGATTAGGGGAGGGAGGGTGGTGAAGATGGGGATGAGGTTAATTGGGGATGATTAAAGTTGAGTTAAGCGGTAAAAAGTGAAGACCGTGGGGAGAATGAGCACTTCTGTCCCCTCGTTAACCTTTGAGCTGAGCTCTGGTTGCGGTACGCCGCTTTGTGGTGCATTGTGGGTAGGGCCTGTTGCTCTGCCATTGCAGTATTGGTAAAAGGCTGAAGCAGGGAGAGCGTGAGCCTCTTCTCTGACGTCTCCCTGCTCCTCTTTCTCTTACACTATCCTCCCCCTCTCTCTTTCTCTGTAACCCCCTGTCTCCTCCTCTCAGTTTTTATCAGCAGCTACATGATTCTGGCGCCAGTGTTTGGTTACCTCGGCGACAGGTACAACAGGAAGCTGATCATGTGTGTGGGGATTAGCTTCTGGGCTATGGTCACTTTTGCCAGCTCCTACACTCCCAGTGAGGTGAGTCCTCATCAGTGCCTGTCCCACTTAAACCGTGCACGAACAGACAAGTGTGCAAAGGTATTATTATTAGCTGACTGAGTGAAATGACCGTGTATATGATGTGTTCTGCTTGTTAGAAGTAGTTTCACCAAGCTTGACTGAATTTGGAGAATATTTATTTTCATAATGGGTGAAGAAGCCATCTTTGGTGTAATTGATGAGGTAACAGAGAGGAGCACGTACAGATGGTAAACTTACCGAGCGTTAAATTTACTTTCACCCCATTTCTCGCTGTGTGCCTGACAGTATTTTTGGGCACTGCTCCTCACGCGGGGTTTGGTGGGGGTAGGAGAAGCTAGCTATTCCACCATTGCGCCCACCATCATCGCCGATCTCTTCGTGAAAGAGAAGAGGACGAGGATGCTCTCCATTTTCTACTTCGCCATCCCTGTGGGCAGGTGAGGGCAGCTCTGTGAGAATGCTTCTAGTGTTGCGCTATCACACTGCATAAAGGTACTTCTCTTTAGCCTAGCACACTGCAGTATTTCCCTTTAGCCTAGCATGCTAGATATCAAGTACTTCTCTTTAGCCTAGCACAGAACAAACAGAGTACCTCTCTTTGGCCTAGCATGCAAGATATCAAGTACTACTCTTTGCTTAGCAGAGTACATATGAAGCACTTCTCTTTAGCCTAGTACACTAAGTATGAAGTACTTCCTTATAGCCCAGCACACTAAATATCAAGTACTTCCCTTTAGCCTAGCACACAAGGTATCAAGTACTTCTCTTTAGTCTAGCACATGAGATATCGGGTACCTCCCTTTAGGCCAGCACACTAGATATTAAGTACTTCCCTTTAGCCTAGCACACTACTCATCAAGTACTTCGCTATAGTAGTATGTATAAAGTGCATGAAATGAACTGAAGTCATTTTGTGCAGTTGGTATTCTGGTGCAATTTATTTGATAAAACTGCATGCATATAATAGTCATTAATATTTCCAGCACTCGTGTATAAATAGTTTTAATGTCCGATGCGTAGGCTCACTTTGAAATGTAATCAAAAAGCGAAGTGTCCACACACTGTTTTTCACTGGCTATTTATTTGATAACGTTGTGGTCATCTCATAAAGGGTTTGTGCTGCCTCAGTGAGACTTGGGGCTTCAGCTTAATCTTTGAGTCTGAGGCAAAACTGCAATGTCCTTCTGTGACACTGGTATTTTTTTTTTTTTTTTTTTTTTTTTGGTTGAAGTATTGACACAACAAACATTTTTAACTGATTTTAGCCTCATCGGGAAATGGGCTTTTGATGTGAAGATGGAAATGGCTTTCAGTAATTGTATTTTTAGCTCCGCTTTGACGATAAGCTCCGCTGACTGCAGACTTTCTCATGCCGAGTCGTCCAGCGTCTCTGTCTGTCTGCCGTCAACTTTTCGCTTCAAATCTGAATATCTCAAAAACTTTCTGATAGCCTTTTTTCCTAAATTGGGGCGAGCCTTCCTCATGATATTCTGAATATTCATTGTGAAAATTAGAAAATTTTATGTACCAGTTTTTGAGGAATTCAGCATTTTGGACTTCAAAATCAGTGTTTGTGCTCAATTTTTTCAGTCTCTCGTTAATATCTCAAAGACTCTCTGATAAATTTTTGTCCAATTTGTTGTGAGGCTTCCTTATGATGTTATGAATATTCCCTGCGAAAATTAGAAAATTGTATGTCACGGTTTTTGACAAATTCGGTATTTTGGACTTAGAAAATCAGTTTTTGTGCAACTTTTTTCAGTCTTTCTTTAATATCTTAACAAGAGGCCTGGGGGGTGTTTGTTGGTTGTTAGTATTGCTTGCTGGCAAGATGATTGAAATAAACAAGGCAATCAGAGATAGCAGACCTGGCCCCAGCCACGGGCTGACAGACAGCGTGACAGAAACACACACACACACACACACACACACAGACATGATCATTGCTTAACCTGGCCCCCTAGGGGAGGGGCCAGGTAATGATTGCAATTTGCAGTGTGGTTATATTGTTATACAACATAAATTGAGACACCAAACTGGTGCACAGCATATTCTGGTTACCAAATATGTCGTAGTTTTCAAGGATTTCTTAAATTAAGTTCGCTATGATATGGACATTTCAGTCATCCTCAGTGGAGCTCTCTAGGCCGACAGGCCTCTTGTCTAATGATGTCTTAGACCCATTTCTTCGCCTGATTTGTGGTCATACTGAATTGCTCAATTTCCACAATTGCTGGTCTATTTTGGGATGTCATTCTTGTTCTTTGTGTCATAAATATGCGCTGTAGGCTGTTTCCCTCAGCCCATGCTTGAGCTAATGAAAATCTCACTTGGAGATTTTGCAGTTTAAAAAGGAAATGCTTATTCACTTGTTTAACTTTCGCTAAAAAAAGTTCATCTCTCCTCTATAGTGGCCTCGGCTACATTGTTGGCTCTAAGGTGGATGATGTGGCGAATGACTGGCACTGGGCGCTCCGGGTAAGTCTGTATCTCATGGTGTGTGTGTGCAGTTTTGTGTGCACGTTTGTGCTTGCTCGTTTGTTGTGTCTGTCCATGTCTGTGCCAGTGTCTGCAGTCTCAATGTGTATGTCTTGGTGATTGTGAATGCCTGTGCATCTGTAAGCATGTGTGCATGCGTTTGAGTGCGTGTGTGGGAGAGGCTGTGTATAGCTGTGCTTGTTGTAATAACCCACTCTTGGTAAAAAGAATTTTGTTGGGACATTTAGGGATATGTGGATATTACTGGTGGCCCTCGCAGAGGGTTGTGGCTAAGCACGGCTAACGCTTGAAAATTAGAATTACAGTTGGGGTTAGATTGAGCTTAGGGTTTGGCATAATTTGGTTTCAGTTAGAGTTGGGGAAAGGCTGTACAGAATGAATTTAAGTCTTTACAATGTCCTCACAAGAGTAGGTATACAGACGTGCCTGTGTGTGAACCCTGTGATGACTGTAGGTAACTCCGGGGCTGGGAGTGATAGCTGTGCTGCTGTTGCTCGTGGTGGTGAAGGAGCCCAAGAGAGGGGCGATCGAGGCCCGACCGGAGCACACCCTGCAGAGGACCAGCTGGGTCACCGACATCCGGGCCCTCAGCAAAAAGTAGGGCTGAGCCACCCCCAACAACCTCCCCAATCCTGAAACCACCCCCACCATACATTTTTTCTGCAGTTCTGTTTTGTATATTTTACATTTTATATGGTTTTTTATTGTTTGTTTTTGTTTTCCGGCTTTGTTTATGTTTGTATTTGCTGTTGTATTTGTTTTGCTTTTGTCATCTATATTTTTGATTAATGTTGGCTGCTGTGTTTGGGGTTTATGTTGGCTGCTGTGTTTGGGGGTTATGTTGGCTGCTGTGTTTGGGGTTTATGTTGGCTGCTGTGTTTGGGGTTTTTTTTCGTCGCTGTGTTTGGGGTTTATGTTGGCTGGTGTGTTTGGGGTTTATGTTAGCTGCTGTGTTTGGGGCTTATGTTAGCTGCTGTGTTTGGGGCTTATGTTAGCTGCTGTGTTTGGGGCTTATGTTAGCTGCTGTGTTTGGGGTTTATGTTAGGTGCTGTTTTTGGGGTTTATGTTAGCTGCTGTGTTTGGGGCTTATGTTAGCTGCTGTGTTTGGGGCTTATGTTAGCTGCTGTGTTTGGGGCTTATGTTAGCTGCTGTGTTTGGGGTTTATGTTAGCTGCTGTTTTTGGGGCTTATGTTAGCTGCTGTGTTTGGGGTTTATGTTGGCTGCTGTGTTTGGGGTTTATGTTAGCTGCTGTGTTTGGGGTTTATGTTAGCTGCTGTGTTTGGGGCTTATGTTTGCTGCTGTGTTTGGGGCTTGTGTTAGCTGCTGTGTTTGGGGTTTATGTTAGCTGCTGTGTTTGGGGCTTATGTTAGCTGCTGTGTTTGGGGTTTATGTTAGCTGCTGTGTTTGGGGTTTATGTTAGCTGCTGTGTTTGGGGTTTATGTTAGCTGCTGTGTTTGGGGCTTATGTTAGCTGCTGTGTTTGGGGCTTATGTTAGCTGCTGTGTTTGGGGTTTATGTTGGCTGCTGTGTTTGGGGTTTATGTTAGCTGCTGTGTTTGGGGTTTATGTTGGCTGCTGTGTTTGGGGCTTATGTTAGCTGCTGTGTTTGGGGTTTATGTTGGCTGCTGTGTTTGGGGCTTATGTTAGCTGCTGTGTTTGGGGCTTATGTTAGCTGCTGTGTTTGGGGTTTATGTTAGCTGCTGTGTTTGGGGTTTATGTTAGCTGCTGTGTTTGGGGTTTATGTTAGCTGCTGTGTTTGGGGGTTATGTTAGCTGCTGTGTTTGGGGTTTATGTTAGCTGCTGCGTTTGGGGCTTATGTTAGCTGCTGTGGTTGGGGTTTATGTTAGCTGCTGTGTTTGGGGCTTATGTTAGCTGCTGTGTTAGGGGTTTATGTTGGCTGCTGTGTTTGGGGTTTATGTTAGCTGCTGTGTTTGGGGCTTATGTTAGCTGCTGTGTTTGGGGTTTATGTTGGCTGCTGTGTTTGGGGTTTATGTTAGCTGCTGTGTTTGGGGCTTATGTTAGCTGCTGTGTTTGGGGTTTATGTTGGCTGCTGTGTTTGGGGTTTATGTTAGCTGCTGTGTTTGGGGTTTATGTTAGCTGCTGTGTTTGGGGCTTATGTTAGCTGCTGTGTTTGGGGTTTATGTTGGCTGCTGTGTTTGGGGTTTATGTCAGCTGCTGTGGTCTACATTTCACGTTTTGCGGTTGAATTCTGCTTTTCTCTCCCACAGCCACAGTTTCGTCCTCTCCACTCTGGGCTTCACCGCCGTGGCGTTCGTGACGGGATCTCTGGCTCTCTGGGCCCCGGCCTTCCTGTACAGGGCAGAAGTTTTTAATGGAGTGAAGCCCCCCTGCCACTCCAAGCACTGTGACACATCTGACAGGTCAGTCTGTGGACGGGTGCGGTGTACACAGTGCTTCTATATCATTCTGCGGAGTGGAGACACTCGCTACGACACAGTGCTTTTATATGACCTTTGACTGGGGACAGTGAAAAAATCTGTTCCACTCCTGATGCCTTTGTTGTGTCTGGCCCATCGTGATGGATCAATCTATTTTCTGCTGAAAAGACGAAGGTGATTTATCTACAAAATGGTGAAACATGGCAATCATGCAACTCGCAGGCGATATGAAAAGGACTGTGAACCTGTGCGGATATCACAGTACTCATTCAGCTAAAGAAAGTGAGTCGCTATTGAGTGGCTAAGATTAGATTTGTGACTACAGGAGCAAACATAAGCATGACAGAGACTGATCTCAGACCTGTGGCTGGGCTGAAGAATTTGTACTGCTGCTCATAGCTTGAAAACATGGGACATTTTCCTTTTCCCAATTAGTTTTGCGAAGGACAATCATGAACACAACAGAAACTTTATCCAAAAGACTTGCAAAGGAACTTCTTCTATTTGGAAAGGTCGTATTAGCTTCAATGTCTGACTGCGGATAATGAAAATGGCTGAATTAAGAATTAAAGCAGCCAGTCAGTGTTTAAGAATGGGACATTTGGTCCTCCCCTAACTGGCTAAAAACATTTGCATACATTCATCTGGCCTGCATAAGTAAATGTAAGGTATGATTCTCTTTTTTTTTTTTTTTTTAAATGGTGTAAAATCAGCGTCACTTGGTGTATTTCCTCACTTAAAGGTGCACTATGTAAGTTTGTTTGCCATCACCTCTGTTGACATTCGAATTGAAACAAAACAGAGGCAGCTCGCCCTCCCTTCCATGGTTCCCTCCTTCCCACGCTTCCGTAACTGTCAACTCTTACCGGTGATTGGACGGGACATTTGTTATGTTATGGTGCGGTCTCCAGAGCCCCTTTTTTTTTAAACTGTGAATTTAGGGGCAGGCAGCTAGCGGATAGTGGAGAGATGTCGGCGAATAGAGACGAAAATATAATCGCGCAGAAAGTAAACAAACTTGCGTAGTGCACCTTTTAAGACTTCATTTCAAATCACTTATTCGCGCCATTGATTTGCAATGAGTGTAATGACTTTGGGGGCGTCCCCTTGGACAGGTGTGAGGTAAAACTGTTCCTTTATTCCCCCTCCGACTGGACCTGACTGTGGGATAATCTGTCTCTGAGGGTACCGCTCTCCTCCTGCAGCCTGTATTTTGGGATAATCACCTGTGTGACGGGGATCCTGGGCGTGGCCACCGGTGTGGAGGTGAGCAGGAGACTCAGGAAGCGTAATCCCCGGGCGGACCCCCTGGTGTGTGCGGCAGGACTGCTCCTCGCCGCTCCCTTCCTATACCTGGCCATCGTGTGCGCGCAGGCGAACACTGTCGCTGCATTCGTGAGTTACACTCCGGTGTCGCTCTCTCCACCCGTCACTGTCGCTGTCCGTGTCTCTCCGTCTATATTCTACTTTCTCTCTCCTACTGTCTCGACCTTTGTGAGATGAACTTCTACATTCATGTGCCTTCCATCTATGTCTAATTTTACTCTGATCTTGTGAATATTTATTGAGTTACAAGCTTATAACAGTACGCGAGGGCAAGTCGAAATTTCATGCTTTCTAACTCGCGTTTATTTATTTATTTTTTTTGCATTTTGCCTTCATAACTTCATGGGCATTAGAGATACTTTAGCTCAATGAAATTTTCAGAGCGCTACATTCTAGCTCTACATTGACGATGTAAAATTATTTTACAGGGATGCAATCTTGGCTAGAAGATGAATTTGGTATCAAAATGTAGATCGAAATGAGATCTTGCATGCCATGACTTGACTTGATCATCCTGTCCCACATGGTGATATGAGCCCTTGAAGTATTTCTCACAAGCACTTTTTTGTGGTAAATACTTGTTGTTACCACACTATATTTTAGTTATTAAATAGCTGCAGTGGTACTATAGAAACTTAAATAGTTCTTAAAGTACAGGGGCGTAGGTCAAAATTTCATGCGGTCTGACTCTCGTCATCTTTTCTAGCATTTTTGAGCCCTCATAACCTCATGTGTATTTGAGATGGCTAAATGTAATTTTCGGAGCTGAAAGACATATTAAAGCACGTTAAAATCTGCAATTAAATCAATTGTACGCCCCTTCTAGGCGTCAATCTTCAGCCAAAATCTGGATTTTCTTCAACAAGATATAATCTGTAATCAACAACAAGCTCCAGTATTATGGTATTACAGCCCTGTGGGTCTGTTAAAGTCACATGGGTGCACAGGCAAAGATTCCACTTCGCTGATTAGTAGCGGTGTTTGACGAGAGTCAGATGGCATGAAATTTTGACCTACGCCCCTTGTACTATTAGAGACTGTAACTCAAAAACTGCTTAAAATGTCAAAGTCAAATTTGGCAAGGATTCATGAAACATACTGAAGTTATTGTACTATAAAAATCAGCTGATTCCGAGGGGGGCAGGTGGGAACTTTTTCAGATTTCGATAATTTCGTATGAAAAGACCCAAGTGCCTTTTTTCCTTCACACGCTCTCCGCCATCTTCCCTCCTTCTCTTTAGCTTTTTCTCTTGTTTTTGAGTTGCTGTATTGATCCTTTTTTCTTCTGTTCTAAGGTATTCGTATTCTTCGGAGAGACCTTCCTATCCATGAACTGGGCCATTGTAGCAGACATACTGCTGGTAGGTGCCTACTGCACACATTACAATAAGCTGCAACGCCCCCTACGGGTAAACTGACTCACTGCAGCAAGTACTTGTGTTGCCTAGAGAGCAGTGCTGAGCAGCAGTTGTCTGTAGTAATGAACATCACGTCTTGTTGAAACTGTAAGTTTGAAGCTGGGACTGACAAACATTTATGGGAGGATTTATTTAAAATTAAAAAAAAAAAAACTAGAACAAGATGAAGCTACGACTGCTGCAGGAACGCTCAGGGGAAAAGCACTGATACCGAAAGTGATGCTTGGGGCTCATCCTATGGAGGAATGGAGATTTAAAGTTAGGGCTGGTAGATTCCAAGATGGCACACCCTACACCCTTTGCCATTGCCCTTGGGCATAATTTTTGTCTTTGAAAAGGTTTAATGACACTTGTTATTATTTTTTGCGAACTTGTTACACACTTGTCACGTGTTGCGCACCTCCCTGGTAATGAATGTGTGGCTCTATAACGATGTGGCAGGGAAGTAGACGCCCACTTCCTGTACGCGCCTCACTAGCGTGTGAGGCGTATGGGCTGGCATTAGAACAGCACATGCAGGGCCGACCCTGACTGTGCTGGCGTCTCGGGTGAGGATTCAGATTGGCAGAACCCCCCCCCCACAACCAAACCGTCACTGCCCGAACACTGAGACCTGTAACACTGCCACAACGTGATATTAAAACGGACGCATGATATTACATGATGAAGGTTGACTTTTACAAACGTAACCTTGCAAGTATTTATTTGAGTGATATAAAATGCGACGCTCTTCAGGCAGCACAAACCCTAAAAAGATGAGTAGCTAACCCGTCAGCCTGCTAATTGGAAGATTTTATTCATTTAGAATCAAGCCAGCCCTAGACGCAGTAAAGTCACCTCATCAGCCGAGGCGCAACAAGATCATGATGATTTAACGTGACGACAAAGAATTGTAATGTTAAGACCTGTTGGGAATAACTGGCTGGCTCCTGCATGCAGTCAGACACGGTCTTTACATTAGGCAAAGGTTTGCATGAACCTTGGGCCTAAACTATCAGGACATACAGCACCAACCAAACTTAAAGCTAAGATTTTTTTTTTTTAATACACTTAATAGATTAACTATGATATTCTAACAGTCCATATGCTAGAATGGAACCATAATGCTTATAGTTCATGAGTGACTAGTGTCAGCAACCACACACCCCCTGCCTAGTCCCCACTACAGTGGACTATTCCGTGATCGCATTTTCGGAAGTGATTCCGAGTGTTAACAGAAATGAGAGGGGTTGTGTGAAAATGAAAATGACCCAAACGGTTGTGAAAAAGGAAGAAGCGAGAGGGGAGTTAAAGGTTTTTAGCGGCACTTCCACAGGTTACAGCCTTTTTCAGGGTGCTGGCGGTAACTGAAAACTGCCCTGATAAAGAGCAGTGAGAGTCTGCTGATGTCCAGAGTAACCTGTCCTTCTCCTATCATCTGTTTATAACTGATGAGTTTTGGATTAATTTACCGCTACTGCCAGACTCGGTCTGTACATTCACTTCAGCTGACAAAGTTCTGTTCGATTATGGTGAAAAATTAGCGCATGGATTCAGTGAACTAATTGTTGTGATTGAAGCAGTCACGCCAATAATGAAGTGTGGCGAAACATCTTATTGACGTTATTTCATCTAAGTCGCAAAGCGCTAGGGTTGGCATCCAGAAAATATTGCTAATGCTCTCACATCGCTAAGCCTCTTGATGAAAGCTTACATTCATGTTTGACAAACAGCAATCGCTGAAGCTGGCAGTGATTGACACTGATGCATCTTAGAAATGTTGTCAGTGTATCATGCCACGGCAAGAACTGTCGAATGGATTACTTCCCTGTCACTTGCCTATATTTGGATGCTAACGATATTACTTTCAGTAAATTCAATAAAAAAGCATATTAGTACTTGGCTTGGTAAGTTAGCAACCTCATGCATCAGGTCATTCACATCATTCAAACCTGTCTTGTGTTCGAGTAACACACTGATGACCTCAGTTCACTTGACGGCCACTGCCTGTGTCAGTAATGACATGGAATTTATGATTGATAAACGTAGCACCTTTAAAAAAAATTTACAATAAAAAAATTTGTGAAATGGCTGTTTGAGGAGCAGGAATTACAACCCCAGTTCCGAAATGTAAGTGTAAATTGTGAATAAAATCAAAATGCAATGACTTTCAGATCACGAGCCAATATGTTATTTACAGTATAACATGGATAACATTTCAAATGTTGAAACTGAGACATTTTACATTTTTATCCACAAAATGAGCATATTTCAAATATTCTGGCTGCAATAATAAAAGTTGGGACACATGCAAAAAAGGGCTGAAAAAGCAATTAATATATAAGAGAATCAGCTGAAAGAACATTTAGCAAGTAATTAAGTTAGCTGACGTCAGGTGTGTAACATGATTGGCTTTAAAAGGGATGTCTTGGAGAGGCTGAGTCTCTCAGAGGTAAAGATGGCCTGAGGCTCTTCAACCTGTGAAGGTTTGTGTAAAAAAAATGTGGATTACTTTAAAAAACAATGTTCCTCAACGTCAGATTGCAAAGGCTTTGAAGGTCTCAACATCAAAAGCGCATAACATCATCAAAAGATTCAGAGAAACTGGAAAAATCTCTGTGCATAAGGGACAAGGCTGAAGACCTTTACTGGATGTCCGTGATCTTCAGGCCCTCAGATGCCACTGCATCACTCACCGGCATGATTCTGTCATTGACATTACTAAATGGGCCCAGGAATACTTCAAGAAACCACTGTCTGTAAACACAGTCTGCTGTGCCATCCTCAGATGCCACCTAAAACTCTATCATGCAAAAAGGAAGCCATTGCTTAGCATGATCCAGAAGCACCGCCGTGTTCGGTGGGTCAAAGCTCATTTAAAATGGACTCTAGCAAAGTGACAGTGTCCTGTGGTCAGACGAGTCCAGATTTGACATTTTTGTTGGAAATCATGGGCGTCGTGTCCTCCGGGCTCAAAAGGAGAAAGACCACCCCTCCTGTTATCAGCATTCAGTTCAAAAGCCAGCATCTCTGATGGTATGAGGATGCATTTGTGCAGTGGTCCCCAACCTTTTCACCACTGCGGACCGGTCAACGCTTGACAATTTTACCGCGGCCCGGGGGGGGGGGGTTTATAAAGTTACCAGTTTGAACCGTCAGATAAGGCTTCTGCATGTCTGTGTGTCCGCTAAGACTCACAAGCTCTCCTCCTCTAACGTTAACGTTTAAACATGCCTTCAAAATAAGATACAGATACACCACAAAAACGAATATAAAGTGCATGAAAATTTGAACTAACCATAACGCCAAATCAATGAGAGCCCTGAGCTTGTTTCTCTGCAACTAGACGGTTTCATCTGGGGGTGATGGGAGACAACGACACCCTTTAAATGCAGCTACTTTATCTGCCAACTTGAAGACCGTTGTCATTTTTCCTTGAAGTGTCAGATTGAGCTCATTGAGTGGGTTGAATATATTGCACAGGTAAGCCAGTTTTGCGACCCATTCCTCGTCACTGAAATGTGCTGCCAGCGGTGACTTTTCTGAGAGAAATCTTTGCAGCGGCTCTCGTAGTTCAAACACTCTGGCCAGCGATTTACCTACGGGATATCCATCTTATTTCTCTGTACAAGAGAAGGCGTCTGTGCTCCGCGTTTCAAATTAAAATATTATTTTAATTAATCATTTAAGGATTATCTGGATTTGGCATGTTCGAGAAGAACAGTGGTGTATCTTTGTGCAGATGTGTCCGCCAGTGGACGTGGAGCTGCGAATTTATGCATGCAGTTACAATATTGAATCACTAGATGGCAGACCAGGATCAGTTATTGAATATTCTCAACTGCCAGTAAACTCCTGTCTCCTACGTGGGTGCGGTCGTGGAAGATTGTGCGCGTTGTAGGCTATTTGCAGAATGAATGCTGACCGGGTTATCCGTCGCATCTTGTTGTCTTGTGCGGCCCAGTACCAATTGATCCGCGGCCCGGGGGCTGGGGACAACTGCATTAGTGCATATGGTGTGGTACACTTGCATGTTTTAAAAAGCAACATGAATGCTGAAAGGTATATAAAGGTTTTAAAGCAACATGTACTCCCCTCCAGACAACATCTATTCCAGGGAAGTCCTTGTGTATTTCACCAGGACAATGCAAAACCACATACTGCAGCTATTGCAACAGCATGGCTTCCTAGTAGAAGAGTCCGTGTGCTGAACTGGCCTGCCTGCAGTCCTGATCTTTCATCCATTGAGAACGTGGTGCATAGTTGAACAAAAAGTCCATCAAAGGAGCCCCAAAACTCTCCAGCAGCTGGAAGCCTGTATTAAACAAGAGTGGGATCAATTTTCAATGGCTAAACTCAAGAAACTTGTCTCCTCAATGCCCAGACGCCTCCACTCTGTGTTAAAGAAAGAAGAGGAGATATTACACCATAGTAAACAGGCCCCTGTCCCAATTTTTTTGAGACCTGTTGCAGCCATCAAATTTGAAATGAGCTCATTTTCTGGATAAAATTGTAAAATTTCTCAGTTTAAACATACTTCTGCGATGTTATCTCTGTTCTATTGTGAATTTAATACTGGCTGGTGTGATTTGAAAGTCATAGCGTTTGATTTAATTCACAATTTACATTTTATCTCAACTATTTCGGAATTGGGGTTGTACCATTAGGACTTCCTGAGATAAATAAGGATTAAAAAAAATGTGAAAATCAACGGATGCGAAGAGCCACATGTCTGTTTTTGCAGTAGGCGCCAAAATTGCTTAATCAGTCATTGGAAGCAATCGCCTGGTAATGGCTGATCCTAATGCTGATGTTTGCTAGCCGATCTTCAATTCACGTAGACAGATGTGGCGATTCCTGACAGTATGCATTTATTTTGTCTTTCATCTTAGGAACACCACCTGTCCAGCATCTGATAGTTTAGTTTGTTTTCAATGTGCTTGGCCTCTGGGCCAATCGGGTTTATTCTGTGGTTAGATGCAAGGGATGCACCGAAATGAAAATTTCTGGCCGAAACCGAAAATGAGAAACACTTGGCCGAAAACCGAAACACCGAAAGAAATTATACCAATTTTTAGTACCATTGCATTTATGGTTATGACTGTGTACTTGCCTAACTAAAGCCAAGGCATTGCAATGGCATAAATTAACATTCACCTTCAAAAAATAAATCTATTACAAAATTATGAAAACATTTTAGTACTGACATTCCAACAAAGCACATTATAAAATAAAATCATAAATAAAATGTTTAACTTGGCCCCACTCATGAATAACCTACAGGCCTATAACTGACTGGCCTATTACTGGCTGCTGAAAAATTGTAAAATATGTTACGTGAGACACCGGCAGCCCACTGATTGGTCAGAGAGAATTGGCTGCGATACACAACTCGCTTCCGCATTATCGCTAGGAAACAGGCTTCACTTTCCATCACTGAAACAGGTCTTCAGATTTTGGTTTTGAAACGTGTGTTGTTTTAGGCAGCTTGATAAATATACTGTGCGTTGCCTTACCTTCAAACAAGGTTGCGTTTGTTCACCGAAGCTGCTACATTTATGAAATGTGTTTCTTTGTCCGTGATCTTGTTCGTAGCGAAATTAGAAGTGTCCAATTCTGTTTCCCTAATTCCCCTTGAGAAAGTTACGATGCTGCCCCTATTCTACGAAAAATGCGCGGAGAATTACTTTACGGGTGCTGAGGAAGCATTTTGTTTTCTGGAAAGGGAAAAGTATCACACATGAGATGACGCATCGTAAAGCGATAAATTCTAATACCCTGCCATCTCCCGCGATTCGCGCGTTTGCCATGTGTTTTGCCCTCACTTTCAAAGCGAAATGTTAAATGACGCTTGCATGTCAAGCTAATAAACAATAATTGTTTTATCATATTTGCTTCTTTGTTATGAAGGAAAAAAAAGTAAATTAACATCCGTGTGTGGTGATTCCATATTTTTCCAGGGGTTGTAGTTACATTATGGAATACTGATGGTACACAAATGCCTTGAGAATATATTGCCATTGTTTATGAGTACTCTATGCCTTTCCTTGCTTTGCGTTTTTATGCGGTACGTATTTAATGTGCAACCGAATCGGACACAACAGCTGCTATTCTATGCATCAGGACAGTGTCAAACAGAAATTGCAATTCAGCACTCGCGGACTTTAGTGCCATCACGTGGTGACGGAGGTGCGCGTCCCCTGATTTAAAACATAGACAGGCGCGTGCTGGCCGCAGTTTTTGTTAATCACAACATTCTGTTTCGGCCGTATTGTTTCGGTGTTAAAAGTCTTTCGGCCGAAAACCGAAAATGCATTTTTTTGCCTCTTTCGGCCGAAAATTTTCGGTGGCCGAATATTCGGTGCATCTCTTGGATGCCTTCATGGTGGTCTGTGGTGCGTCCATGCGTCCGTAAACTTCTTACCTTGTGAGGGCTCTAGCGCCTTCAGTTTTTTACGGTTCCTTTTCATATTTCATATGCGTGCACATGGGATGACAATCTGGGTGAAGTTTGATTTTGGCCATGTTTGGCCAAGCGGGCGTAGTGGCTTTGCAATGGTTTTTGATTCATGGTCCTACTTGCTGGCATATGTAGAGCATTTCGATTTGGTTTGCTGTCTGCTGTGGTTTCCTGCATAACTTCATGATAAATGGTGCCCTCATTCCATTTATGTTCTCAGCTCCTGACTTTTAGACCAGCAGGCGTGGCAGCTTTAGAAGAAACAACAGCTTTATTACTGTCATTGAAAGACTGGTTTTGTTGATTATGTTGCTGTGTAACTTCTTCTGAAATGACTTTGGTGGCACATTTTTTCTCAACAGTGTTGAGGGCTGAAAGTATAGCTGGCATTAGAGGACACAATTCCTAAAACACAAAACTTTTCATAGTCCACTAAAGTGATTCAGGATGATTTGGGTAGAATTCTAAAGTGGGCAGAAATGCCGCAAATAAAATTCAGTGTAGCCAAATGTTAAGATCTACTTGTAGGAAATAAACACTGTAGATCCCGACAGCTTTGTGGGTGATGTAAAACTGGAATATGCACTCCTTGGAAAAAGATCTGAGAGTGAATGTTGATCCAACACTTCCTGGTTTTACCACTGTGCTGTAGCAGTCAGACACCAGCATGATGCTGGGACATAGGCAAAAGTACTGAGTATAAATTTAAGGAAGTTATTCTTCTCCTGTACAATACATTTGTCAGACCACACTTGGAGTAGGCTGTTGTTTGTAGTTCTGGGAACCATATTTCAAGAATGACTGGGAGCAGGGGTGGCCAACTCTGGTCCTTGAGAGAGACGGCGTGTGCGGACTTCAGTTTTTTCCACCCAATTTATACCTTAGACACCAGGTGAGATGATAAGTTAAGGGTGTAATCAACTGCTTTAATAAACCAATCGAGTGCTGAGTGACAGCAAAAACCAGCAGACACTGCGGTTCTCCTGGGCCAGGGTTGGCCACTCCTGACTTAAACCCTTTAGAGTAGGTTCAAAGAAGAGCCACAAAGTTAATTCCTGGTATAAAAGACAGAAAAACTGGCTGAAGAATTTTAATCTCACCAGTCTTTGTAAAAGGAGACTTTGAGGTGATCTGGTTGAGGTCCTTAAAGGTCCCCTATCATGCCACCAGGTGCACAGCTTATTAGCCATTATGACCCAGTTCAAAGTTTCCCCTGCCTGACATCGCAAGGGGAAGTGACCACCCAGAATAATGAAATCTGATTGACTTCTCGGCTGAAGGTGATCAGTTCTTCTTTCCTCTGGTTGGTTACTTCCCCATGTGATGTCAAGAGGGGAAAGATTTTGAAATGGCTTGTAATAACTAATTAGCTGTGCACTTGGTGACATAATAGACGACCTTTATATATGTAAAAGGGATTAACGAAGTTAACTCAGCAGGATTGCTGAGGCCAGAACTCAGGGTTGCCAATTAAAGTGAGCCAAGGGTCAATTCAGCTCTGATAATAGGAAATATTTTTCAGCGCGAAAGGTGATCACTGTCTGGAATAGCTAGCCTTATCAGAGTGGCATAAAATCTGGGAGTGCTCCTGTCCATAGTGCTGGATACCATCTCGTCCTTGAGTATCTGAAATGCTAGATCCACTTCAGTGATGGAGAATGACGAGCCTAGGTCTGATTGGCCTGTGCTTCCCATTCATGTCATGTCATGTCCTGTTTAAATTTGAAAAAAAAAAAAAAATCAAAATAAAGCTCTCATTTGGTGCCCCTGTTAGTACTGGGCGCCCTTGCTGATTGCCGCCTTCGCCAATGCCTGCGGCGGGGCCTGAGCACACCGGAGAGTTTTAGCTGCTCGTGAAAATGTTGCGTTTCTCTGTATGGAAGTGACTAAAGCTCTGACTGTTCATCTCTCTCTCTCTCTCTCTCTCTCTCTCTCTCTCTCTCTTCCCCTTCCTCTCTTCCTCTGTTCCAGTACGTTGTTGTGCCGACGCGTCGTTCCACCGCTGAATCCTTTCAGATCGTTGTTGCCCACCTGCTGGGGGATGCTGGGAGCCCGTACCTCATTGGAGTGGTCAGTGCCATCACCCCGCTGGCTGAAACAAACCCTATCAAGTCTTAAACACGTCATCCCCACCACCCCTCGGTGCCTTAGACACTCTCTCCCTCACCCCCATTGGCTTCCTCTATCTACCCCCCCATCTCTCATTGGCTCACACCCCCCTGTCCCTCCCCCCACATTGGTTCACACATTTTGCCCCTCCCCCCTCATTGGCCCAAGCACTCTGCCCCTCATTGGCTCTCACACTCTGTCCCTCCCCCCTCATTGGCTCTCGCACTCTGCCCCTCCCCCCTCATTGGCTCTCGCACTCTGCCCCTCCCCCCTCATTGGCTCTAGCACTCTGTCCCTTCCCCTCTTTGGCACACATACTTTGTCCCTCCCCCTGTATTTACTCAGCATCTGGGAAAGTTGCCCATTCAAATTCAGTACAAGACACTGAATTTTGTATCATAAAATTAGGTCAAATTAATTCTTTACATATTACGGAACACAATACCCAAGCGCTGAGGGAAGAAAGTATTCCCTCCATCAGCTGGGTCTATAACTTATAGCCCAACAGAAACAAACACGAGACAAGCTAACCCCAGTGAGCACTACTACAGAACTGCCTATTCCAGCCAACCAAACAATAAAACACACCAAACTCACAAATACGGTCTAGAAAAACCCCTGAAGATCACAGATTCAACAAATAATGTTACCACAGAAAATTCTCAGATTAATGAACACAATTCTGAACCTAATGTTGTTAAGGGCATAACGATGTAAAATATTTTTGGCCAGATTCTAATGGGAACATTTTAATGGTGTTTAATTTTGGGAGAAAGTAGAAAGCTCTTTCTCTGCATTGACCTTTACTACCATGGTCTCGGTTTAGCATGTGTTCTAGGGTGTTATTTCCGAGAGTGAAGATATATTGGCTTGCCGGGGAGTGCTGAAGTGCTTTTTTTGAACATATGTTGCTTGCAGATTTAGTGTCGGGGCCCACTTCTGACCGCATATCTCCAGCAGATTCAAATCTTGTTGTAATTCCAGTTCTGTTGGTTATCGCAGAATCTGGATTTTCAACTGTGGCAGAGATGTAACTTCCTTGTTCTTGCGAGTGAGTTCAGGAGCTGTTCTGGAATGTTCTCGCTGAGACTGCCGACTCTCTCTCAGGTGTCGGATGCCCTGCGGAAGGAGGACTCGTATCTGTGGCAGTTCCGCTCCCTGCAGATCTCCATGCTTATCTGTGCCTTTGTGGCAGTTGTGGGCGGAGCCTTTTTCCTGGCCACCGCCATCTACATCGAGAGAGACAGACACCTGGCGGAGAACTACGTACAGTCAGGTGACCCTCGCCGACACACCGAGAACACAGAGAAACACAGCCACTACCATCTCTCCTGATAATCACGCATACTGCCATCTCGCTTGCTAAACCCAGCCACTACCATCTCCAGCTAATCACACATACTGCCATCTCACTTAATAAACAGAGCCTCTACCATCTCCTGCTAATCACACATACTGCCATCTCGCTTACTAAACAGAGCCTCTACCATCTCCTGCTAATCACGCATACTGCCATCTCGCTTACTAAACACTGCCACTACCATCTCTCCTGCTAATCACACATACTGCCATCTCGCTTGCTAAACCCAGCCACTACCATCTCCTGCTAATCATACATACCGCCATCTCACTTAGTAAACACAGCCACTAACATCTCTCCTGCTAATCAGGCATACTGTCATCTGGCTTACTAAACACAGCCACGAACATCTCTCCTGCCAATCACACATACTGCCATCTCACTAACTAAACACCCACTACCATCTCTCCTGCTAATCACACATACTGCCATCTTGCTTACTAAACACAGCCACTACCATCTCTCTTGCGAATCACACATACTGCCATCTCGCTTACTAAACACAGCCACTACCATCTCTCCTGCTAATCACGCATACTGCCATCTCACTTACTAAACACCCACTACCATCTCTCCTGTTAATCACACATACTGCCATCTGGCTTCCTAAACACAGCCACTACCATCTCCTGCCAATCACACATACTGCCATCTGGCTTCCTAAACACAGCCACTACCATCTCCTGCCAATCACACATACTGCCATCTCGCTTACTAAACACAGCTACTACCATCTCTCCTGCTAATCACACATACTGCCATCTGGCTTCCTAAACACAGCCACTACCAACTCTCCTGCCAATCACACATACTGCCATCTCGCTTACTAAACACAGCTACTACCATCTCTCCTGCTAATCACACATACTGCCATCTGGCTTCCTAAACACAGCCACTACCAACTCTCCTGCCAATCACACATACTGCAATCTGGCTTCCTAAACACAGCCACTATCATCTCTCCTGCTAATCACACATACTGCCATCTCGCTTACTAAACACAGCTACTACCATCTCTCCTGCTAATCACACATACTGCCATCTGGCTTCCTAAACACAGCCACTACCAACTCTCCTGCCAATCACACATACTGCCATCTCGCTTACTAAACACAGCTACTAACATCTCTCCTGCTAATCACACATACTGCCATCTGGCTTCCTAAACACAGCCACTACCATCTCTCTTGCTAATCACACATACTGCCATCTGGCTTCCTAAACACAGCCACTAACATCTCTCCTGCTAATCACACATACTGCCATCTCGCTTACTAAACACAGCTACTACCATCTCTCCTGCTAATCACACATACTGCCATCTGGCTTCCTAAACACAGCCACTAACATCTCTCCTGCTAATCACACATACTGCCATCTCGCTTACTAAACACAGCTACTACCATGTCTCCTGCTAATCACACATACTGCCATCTGGCTTCCTAAACACAGCCACTACCAACTCTCCTGCCAATCACACATACTGCCATCTCGCTTACTAAACACAGCTACTAACATCTCTCCTGCTAATCACACATACTGCCATCTGGCTTCCTAAACGCAGCCACTACCATCTCTCCTGCTAATCACACATACTGCCATCTGGCTTCCTAAACACAGCCACTACCATCTCTCCTGCTAATCACGCATACTGCCATCTCGCTTGCTAAACCCAGCCACTACCATCTCCAGCTAATCATACATACTGCCATCTCACTTACTAAACAGAGCCTCTACCATCTCCTGCTAATCACACATACTGCCATCTCGCTTACTAAACAGAGCCTCTACCATCTCCTGCTAATCACGCATACTGCCATCTCGCTTACTAAACACTGCCACTACCATCTCTCCTGCTAATCACGCATACTGCCATCTCGCATGCTAAGCACAGCCACTACCATCTCCTGCTAATCACACATACTGCCATCTCACTTACTAAACACAGCCATTAACATCTCTCCTGCTAATCACACATACTGCCATCTTGCTTACTAAACACAGCCACTACCATCTCTCCTGCTAATCACACATACTGCCATCTCACTTACTAAACACCCACTACCATCTCTCCTGCTAATCACACATACTGCCATCTTGCTTACTAAACACAGCCACTACCATCTCTCTTGCTAATCACACATACTGCCATCTCACTTACTAAACACAGCCACTACCATCTCTCCTGCTAATCACACATACTGCCATCTCACTTACTAAACACCCACTACCATCTCTCCTGCTATTCACACATACTGCCATCTGGCTTACTAAACACAGCCACTACCATCTCCTGCCAATCACACATACTGCCATCTGGCTTCCTAAACACAGCCACTACCATCTCCTGCTAATCACCCATACTGCCCTCTCGCTTCCTACACACAGCCACACCCCTCTCTCCTGCTGATCACACATACTGCCATCTGGCTTCCTAAACACAGCCACTTCCATCTCTCCTGCCAATCACACATACTCCCATCTCGCTTACTAAACACAGCTACTACCATCTCTCCTGCTAATCACACATACTGCCATCTGGCTTCCTAAACACAGCCACTACCAACTCTCCTGCCAATCACACATACTGCCATCTCGCTTACTAAACACAGCTACTACCATCTCTCCTGCTAATCACACATACTGCCATCTGGCTTCCTAAACACACCCACTAACATCTCTCCTGCTAATCACACATACTGCCATCTCGCTTACTAAACACAGCTACTACCATCTCTCCTGCTAATCACACATACTGCCATCTGGCTTCCTAAACACAGCCACTACCAACTCTCCTGCCAATCACACATACTGCCATCTCGCTTACTAAACACAGCTACTAACATCTCTCCTGCTAATCACACATACTGCCATCTGGCTTCCTAAACACAGCCACTACCATCTCTCTTGCTAATCACACATACTGCCATCTGGCTTCCTAAACACAGCCACTAACATCTCTCCTGCTAATCACACATACTGCCATCTCGCTTACTAAACACAGCTACTACCATCTCTCCTGCTAATCACACATACTGCCATCTGGCTTCCTAAACACAGCCACTACCAACTCTCCTGCCAATCACACATACTGCCATCTCGCTTACTAAACACAGCTACTACCATCTCTCCTGCTAATCACACATACTGCCATCTGGCTTCCTAAACACAGCCACTAACATCTCTCCTGCTAATCACACATACTGCCATCTCGCTTACTAAACACAGCTACTACCATGTCTCCTGCTAATCACACATACTGCCATCTGGCTTCCTAAACACAGCCACTACCAACTCTCCTGCCAATCACACATACTGCCATCTCGCTTACTAAACACAGCTACTAACATCTCTCCTGCTAATCACACATACTGCCATCTGGCTTCCTAAACGCAGCCACTACCATCTCTCCTGCTAATCACACATACTGCCATCTGGCTTCCTAACCACAGCCACTACCATCTCTCCTGCTAATCACGCATACTGCCATCTCGCTTCCTAAACACAGCTACTACCATCTCTCCTGCTAATCACGCATACTGTCATCTCGCTTCCTAAACACAGCTACTACCATCTCTCCTGCTAATCACACATACTGCCATCTGGCTTCCTAAACACAGCCACTAACATCTCTCCTGCTAATCACGCATACTGCCATCTGGCTTCCTAAACGCAGCCACTACCATCTCTCCTGCTAATCACGCATACTGCCATCTGGCTTCCTAAACGCAGCCACTACCATCTCTCCTGCTAATCACGCATACTGCCATCTGGCTTCCTAAACGCAGCCACTACCATCTCTCCTGCTAATCACACATACTGCCATCTGGCTTCCTAAACACAGCCACTAACATCTCTCCTGCTAATCACGCATACTGCCATCTGGCTTCCTAAACACAGCCACTAACATCTCTCCAGCTAATCACACATACTGCCATCTGGCTTCCTAAACACAGCCACTACCATCTCTCCTGCTAATCACACATACTGCCATCTGGCTTCCTAAACACAGCCACTAACATCTCTCCTGCTAATCACACATACTGTCTTCTCGCTTACTAAACACAGCCACTACCATCTCTCCTGCTAATCACACATACTTCCATCTGGCTTCCTAAACACAGCCACTAATATCTCTCCTGCTAATCACACATACTGCCATCTCGCTTACTAAAAACAGCCACGACCATCTCTCCTACTAATCACGCATACTGCCATCTCACTTACTAAACACAGCCATTAACGTCTCTCCTGTTAATCACACATACTGCCATCTCGCTTACTAAACACAGCCACTAACATCTCTCCTACTAATCACGCATACTGCCATCTCACTTACTAAACACAGCCATGAACGTCTCTCCTGTTAATCACACATACTGCCATCTCGCTTACTAAACACAGCCACTACCATCTCTCCTGCTAATCACACATACTGCCATCTGGCTTCCTAAACACAGCCACTACCATCTCCTGCCAATCACACATACTGCCATCTCGCTTACTAAACACTGGCACCACCATCTCTCCTGCTAATCACGCATACTGCCATCTCGCTTGCTAAACACAGCCACTACCATCTCTCCTGCTAATCACACATACTGCCATCTGGCTTCCTAAACACAGCCACTAACATCTCTCCTGCTAATCACGCATACTGCCATCTGGCTTCCTAAACACAGCCACTACCATCTCTCCTGCTAATCACGCATACTGCCATCTGGCTTCCTAAACACAGCCACTAACATCTCTCCTGCTTATCACGCATACTGCCATCTGGCTTCCTAAACACAGCCACTACCATCTCTCCTGCTAATCACACATACTGCCATCTGGCTTCCTAAACACAGCCACTAACATCTCTCCTGCTAATCACGCATACTGCCATCTGGCTTCCTAAACACAGCCACTAATATCTCTCCTGCTAATCACACATACTGCCATCTCGCTTACTAAACACAGCCACTACCATCTCTCCTGCTAATCACACATACTGCCATCTGGCTTCCTAAACACAGCCACTAATATCTCTCCTGCTAATCACACATACTGCCATCTCGCTTACTAAAAACAGCCACGACCATCTCTCCTACTAATCACGCATACTGCCATCTCACTTACTAAACACAGCCATTAACGTCTCTCCTGTTAATCACACATACTGCCATCTCGCTTACTAAACACAGCCACTAACATCTCTCCTACTAATCACGCATACTGCCATCTGGCTTCCTAAACACAGCCACTCTCCTGCCAATCACACATACTGCCATCTCGCTTACTAAACACAGCTACTACCATCTCTCCTGCTAATCACACATACTGCCATCTGGCTTCCTAAACGCAGCCACTACCATCTCTCCTGCTAATCACGCATACTGCCATCTGGCTTCCTAAACGCAGCCACTACCATCTCTCCTGCTAATCACACATACTGCCATCTGGCTTCCTAAACACAGCCACTAACATCTCTCCTGCTAATCACGCATACTGCCATCTGGCTTCCTAAACACAGCCACTACCATCTCTCCTGCTAATCACGCATACTGCCACCTGGCTTCCTAAACACAGCCACTAACATCTCTCCTGCTTATCACGCATACTGCCATCTGGCTTCCTAAACACAGCCACTACCATCTCTCCTGCTAATCACACATACTGCCATCTGGCTTCCTAAACACAGCCACTAACATCTCTCCTGCTAATCACACATACTGCCATCTGGCTTCCTAAACACAGCCACTACCATCTCTCCTGCTAATCACACATTCTGCCATCTGGCTTCCTAAACACAGCCACTACCATCTCTCCTGCTAATCACACATACTGCCATCTCGGTTACTAAAAACAGCCACGACCATCTCTCCTACTAATCACGCATACTGCCATCTCACTTACTAAACACAGCCATTAACGTCTCTCCTGTTAATCACACATACTGCCATCTCGCTTACTAAACACAGCCACTAACATCTCTCCTACTAATCACGCATACTGCCATCTCACTTACTAAACACAGCCATTAACGTCTCTCCTGTTAATCACACATACTGCCATCTCGCTTACTAAACACAGCCACTACCATCTCTCCTGCTAATCACACATACTGCCATCTGGCTTCCTAAACACAGCCACTACCATCTCCTGCCAATCACACATACTGCCATCTTGCTTACTAAACACAGCCACTACCATCTCTCTTGCTAATCACACATACTGCCATCTCACTTACTAAACACAGCCACTACCATCTCTCCTGCTAATCACACATACTGCCATTTTGCTTACTAAACACAGCCACTACCATCTCTCCTGCTAATCACACATACTGCCATCTGGCTTCCTGAACACAGCCACTAATATCTCTCCTGCTAATCACACATACTGCCATCTGGCTTCCTGAACACAGCCACTATCATCTCTCCTGCCAATCACACATACTGCCATCTCGCTTACTAAACACTGCCACTACCATCTCTCCTGCTAATCACGCATACTGCCATCTCGCTTGCTAAACACAGCCACTACCATCTCTCCTGCTAATCACACATACTGCCATCTGGCTTCCTAAACACAGCCACTAATATCTCTCCTGCTAATCACGCATACTGCCATCTCGCTTGCTAAACACAGCCATTGCCATCTCTCCTGCTAATCACACATACTGCCATCTGGCTTCCTAAACACAGCCACTAATATCTCTCCTGCTAATCACACATACTGCCATCTCGCTTACTAAAAACATCCACGACCATCTCTCCTACTAATCACGCATACTGCCATCTCACTTACTAAACACAGCCATTAACGTCTCTCCTGTTAATCACACATACTGCCTTCTCACTTACTAAACACAGCCACTAACATCTCTCCTGCTAATCACACATACTGCCATCTGGCTTCCTAAACACAGCCACTACCATCTCCTGCCAATCACACATTCTGCCATCTAGCGTACTAAACACAGCCATGACCATCTCTCCTACTAATCACGCATAATGCCATCTCACTTACTAAACACAGCCATTAACGTCTCTCCTGTTAATCACACATACTGCCATCTCGCTTACTAAACACAGCCACTAACATCTCTCCTGCTAATCACACATACTGCCATATCGCTTACTAAACGCAGCCACTACCATCTCCTGCTAATCACGCATACTGCCATCTGGCTTCCTAAACACAGCCACTACCATCTCTCCTGCCAATCACACATACTGCCATCTTGCTTACTAGACACAGCCACTACCATCTCTCCTGCTAATCACACATACTGCCATCTGGTTTCCTAAACACAGCCACTAACATCTCTCCTGCTAATCTCACAAACTGCCATCTGGCTTCCTAAACACAGCCATTAACATCTCTCTTGCTAATCACACATACTGCCATATCGCTTACTAAACGCAGCCACTACCATCTCCTGCTAATCACGCATACTGCCATCTGGCTTCCTAAACACAGCCACTACCATCTCTCCTGCCAATCACACATACTGCCATCTTGCTTACTAGACACAGCCACTAACATCTCTCCTGCTAATCACACATACTGCCATCTCGCTTACTAAACACAGCCACTACCATCTCTCCTGCTAATCACACATACTGCCATGCTAATGTATTCATGAGCAGGTGAAAAGGTCCTGTCATTTCAGGGATGTCGAACACTATTCGACAAGGGCAATTAACCAATCAGATTGCGGAAAACACCTACTACTGGTTTACAATATTCCATCACTAGATAGCACCCCAGGATCGGTTGCGGAAGTTTAGTGCGCGTTGTAGGCTATTTGCAAAATGAATGCTGACCACGTTATCCGTCGCATCTTGTCAGAAGTGGCAGCTCAAGTAGGCGAGCAATTAAACGTTGCGATATACAACTATCTATCTTATATCTGCATGTTGTGTGTATATTTCCTTTTACTTTGCAACACCAAGCATTTTACAACACTGCTAACAGCTGTGCTTCGCATCACGAATATGAGTTGGCTGGCCAGCTTCGGCATTTGCGAATGCTATTTGACATGAGCTTAATTTTGATTTCAACTTGATAGCGTTTCCCGCTGGAGTAGTTGATAGATTTTGAACAAACTAATGTTTAGCCATAGCTGTACTTTTTTTTATTTCAGTGGCACTCCTCAGTATAATGAAGGCTAAATTAAATAATTCTTTTGTGTATTTGTATCGTTTTGTCTGTCACAAACAAGAGATGTTGCGGTACCACCTGTGACACCGGATCGGAGCAGAGTTTGTTTTCTGCCAAAATACACTACACTGAGAGCGCGAGTGAAGAACGTAATTTGGCGCTGCTATTTCACCTAGCAACAAGAAATACTATTTTCTGATTGGCTGATAGGTTGCTGATTCAAGCAGAGCAGTCTCTTTACTGTAGCGTATTGAGTTCACCGAGTGTTGCGGAATGCCATGCTGTAACTCGGTTCTCGACTTGAGCTCTCCCGTTGTCTCGAAGTTGAATTTTTTATTTCGGTGACCATCTCTCTCTCTCAGGACATTTGACGTGTGTCTGTGGGGAAAATCTCTCTCTCTCTCTGATTTATTTGACCTGTGCCTGTGGACAAAATTACCTAGCAGAACTTACTGCTTTCTCATACCTTTAAAATCTATTACCAAGATAGCCATCGTAGTCACCCATATTTTCTGCACACGCCGACGATCAGACACGCTATAACACCACCTCGACTATTGACCTTGATAGCGGCTAGGCAAGATGAAGACCCCTCTGACGTCATCGGATGACGTCACGGGCACCTAATTAACTTTGCGGCTGTGCAGACACAGACCTTATTTTGTTTATTTATAGAAAAGATAAACTGCCTATATATATTTTTATTGATTCTAATGAGGTTATATATACAAAATATACTTTTTAAAAACATATTAAGTTTATTGTTCACAAACCCTTTAAGTTTGAATATCTCAAAAACTGTCTGGTAACTTTTTTTTCTAATTTGGTGTGAGCCTTCCTTATGATATTCTGAATATTCATTGTGAAAATTAGAAAATTGTGTGTCCCGGTTTTTGAGAAATTTAGTATTTTGGACTTCATTTAGTATTATATTTAGAAATTTAGTATTTTGGAAAATCAGTGTTTGTGCTCAGTTTTCAGTCTTTCGTTATTATTTCAAAAACTGTCTGATAATGTTTTGTCAGATTTGTTGTGAGCCTTCCTTATAATGCTCTGAGGATCCCCTGCGAAAATTAGAAAATTCTACATCCCGGTTTTTGTGAAATTTGGCATCTCATATTGCAATAGTTTTCAAGGATTTCTGAAATTAAGTTATGACATGGACATTTCAGTCATCCCCAGCGGAGCTCTCTAGGTCGACAGGCCTCTTGTTAAATGATGATTTCATTAATGGAAGGAAAAAAGCTATCCAAATCAATCTGGCCCCATGAGAAAAAAAGTTATTTCCTCCCTTGTCACAAATGGCGAATACTTGAAACGGTGCTGAACCGTCCCAGGAGTAGCTGGCCTGCCCTTATTTCCAGGAGTGCATCGATTACTCATCCAGTAGGTCACAAAAGAACCCAGAACAACATCTAATGAAACTGCAGGCCTCAGTTGGCTCAAAACTGCATTTTGTATTTACTCATGTTAACTTTGGCAAATGTTAAAACATCATCAAACAAATTTTAATATTAAAGGGTGACAAATATGCTAAAAAAAAAAGAGATATCAGGAAGGGGGCGAGTACTTTTTCACAGTGCTGTATGTACAAGTGTTATTTTTCCTGATTTGTTTGAATGAAGTTTGTTATTTTATTCTATGAAAAGGAGGTGTAAATTTTTGATTGACAACTGGTCTTAGTGGGTAGTCGTAACGTCGCCTGCTGATTTAGTTTTGGTGAATTGTAGCTACGTAGGTAAAGTGCGTTTGCAGCGTTATAACGCAAGCTAGCTAGTTAATTTGTTCACCTTGAGATGGCTTTTAAAATCGATTGTAAAAAGCTCTCTGTTGGGAACATAGCAAAATGTACTGTTGGGAGCAATGCCATGTTCAGGCAAATAGCTTTTTTATCATCGATTCTCAAAGCTATCTAAAGAGACTCATTACTGAATCATGTTAACTTGTTGGCTAAAATCTGCTGGCTAGCTAGCTGGTAAAGCAAAATTCTTTTAAGGGTCAGTGACAGTGACAGTAGAACCGATCATTACTCTGTGTGAAACAAGTGACGTTAAATGCCAACACTGGCTCAGCCATGCGGGCTATAATGAAAAGTTAAGGGATTGTTTGGGGGGGAGGGACCTGGATACTATGGCTTTACCCAACCATCACTATTGGGCAGACTTTGCCTCCAAATGACCTCAACAGCGCAAGATGGCAGCGTCCATATCCAGGACATTTTGGGTCCATTTTTTATGGTGTGAGGAAGTGAAAACACGTCATCCATCTTTGCTTCTGTCCATAGACTTATGTAATCTATACATGTTGCCCAACTATGGGAACGTCTGCAGTCGCAGTGGAGCTGCGTAATGAGAACTAAAAAAAAATGAATATGTTAAATCATTGTAGTATTTGATTATCTTGGTGAAATGAGAATTCAGATAGAGCACCAGTCAAGAATGTATGTCATACTGTGTGACCACCCCCCCCCAAAACCAGTGGCGTGATAGTTTGTTCCATCGCCCCCTCAGATTAAGTCACATGACCTGCATTTCGTCCTGCTGCAGAAGAACATTTGTGGTGGTAATATCATTAACGTTTGGATCCTCCTTGTCTTAAGCGAATGGAAGTGATCATTAGCACATCAGCATTAATGAGAGCACTGAAGTCCGGTCTACGGTCTCATATTTCCCCAGTAATTCCAAAGTCTTAATTGCAATTTTGAAAATTCTCACAAATATTTAAGATGATCTTTTTTGTGTTAGCGTCATCTGAACTGCTGTGTCCACTAATTCATGGTGATTCATTCTGCGCTGTGGGAGGAAGGGTTGGTGTTACTGCTGTTTCACCTCCATTTGGGGGAGCAGAGCTCAGTCTCTGTCATGGACGGACATCTTGTGTGCAGTACTGTAGAAATGAAAGTGACTTATGAAGCAGAAAATACATTTCCATTACTACCTCATTTCCCAAAATGAAAATGCTACTAAAAACGTTTCATTCGTAAGTCATCTTTGCCCTGTATTATCTTCTGTAAAACACAATACACTAATGTTGCCGAGGACTTTGTTGGCGCTTAAATTCAATAATGAATGGCACTCGACCCAGTGGCAGACATTTGGATAAATCATTCAGGCCTGTTCTTATTTCCCTGGCAATATGTCCACAAATACACCAAGTCAAAATGAAGAGTTCTTAAGGTGTTTCAGAAGCAAGCAGTTTGGGCACAGCTAAGC
This sequence comes from Gymnothorax reevesii, assembly GCA_029721435.1. NCBI lineage: Eukaryota > Metazoa > Chordata > Actinopteri > Anguilliformes > Muraenidae > Gymnothorax > Gymnothorax reevesii. The sequence goes on from CM056584.1 coordinate 75,602,491, forward strand.
TCTCGTATGGGTTCCTCGAGATTTAGCAGAGAGGCGGGAAAAGAATGAGCGTGTGTTGAACAGGCGAATGAGGCAGGGGCACAACCCTGAGAAAAGGTGAACTGACTCCTGGAGGAGGATAATTCTGTGGACGTAAAGTGGCAGAGATATTTCTCAAAGTCCTGATGAGCTGGTTCCAGCTGACCACTGGACTAGGGATGGAAGCCTTAGGGGATTCTCTCAGACGGGCCAAACTGCAGCCAGAAAACCTTCCCGTAACAGAACTTGACCTTGGGACCACGGTCAGACACAGTGCCCGAGGGCAATCCAGGAAATTCTGACCGGGGGAAGTTCAGGTCCGATAGAGTGCGGTGAAGTAGAAGAATGGCACAGTGCCACGGGGCCAAGAGTGCAGCTCTGTGCTGACAGCAGGCTGGTGATGAAACCCATGGAGATGCGTGGCGAGAGCTGATCTGGGATGGGTAAATCATGCCGCAGACCTGGAGTGCGCTGATTTGAAGTTTCATGCCGCGCACAGGCAGCGCCTTGACAACGGAGTTGTGGAGGTCTGGTTGCCTCAATATTGACTCTGAAGTAAATGGTTTCTTTAATAGAGTTCAGTGCCTCGTCTATCCAGTGAATTCAGAACAGAGAGCTCTGCCAAAGCAAAGCGCCCATCCCGGTTAGGGAACATGAGCTGCTTATTAGCCGAATTGGGTTTGAAGTAAAAACCTACAGGATGGCACCTTTGCAGGATCAGTGTCCGCCCCAAATGCGCCTGTGCCCCGACTCTTGAAGAATGTGCAACATGCGTCAAATTTGTTGTGATTGAATATTTCAAAAAAATCAATTAAATTGAGAAGACTGTAACAATTTATGGCAGCGGGGTCTTTGTTCTTTGTGTAATACAGGTCAAGGATTATTTACAAATATCTGCTTTTTTTTTATTAGTATTTTTCATGGTGTCCCAATTTTTTTGGAAATGAGGCCTTACGAATGAATTTCAAATAAAATGAATATCATATGAATTAAAAATAAATTGTGCTTTAAATAAATTCTATTTTGATTACACACTTTAATTTGCACATTAATGACAATTAAAATGAATTTGTGACTCAGGCAGGCACCCGTCTTTGCGTGGGGAATTTTACAGTTTAGCCCGGTTTAGATGGGTGCACGTTTCTAAGTTACAGGTCTAATTTGATTTTCAGCTGCCTACCCTAAACCCATGCTAATTTTAAAATTCCCTTTCTCAAAAGCCTTGACGGATATCTGGCTAAACCCTTGGTTGTGATTAGTGAGTACCCTATTGATGCTTATATTGTTTCCCCCTCCTTTTTTAAACCAGGCGATGAGCCGATTGTCGTGCCGAAGAGGGGGAGGTCCACAAAGGTGCCCGTTTCGAGCGTCCTGATTTGACGTTAGGAGAAGGAGACTCTGGGGTATATCTTCTTCTTTGGAAGCCTCTGGAAGGAAGTGGCCACCTCGCAGCCAATGATGGGACTGTTCCTATTTAGGGAATTTTTAATGGTTATTTATTACAATTGTAATTAATTTTTTGTTAAATGCTGTCTATTTTTTTTTTTTTTTGGGAACACGTACGAATAGCCTGTTTATGTTAGCAGTGCCGGATGGACTCTTTATAAGACTGAGTGTAGGATGGCACCTCTTACATCCTGAATCCTGCTCTTGGCATAACAGTCTCTGGGGCAGTAATCTGAGCTTCTGAGTCAAACTCCTTTCCAGTATTTAGTTCCAACTTCGTTCCCGGATTTGCCCGTTTGCACAGTTCTTAGCCGGCTGATGCTACTGATTTTATTTTTACTGAGTTCAGGGGTAGAAGAAACGCACATGGGACTTCCACTTTCTCGCTCTCATCTCTGATCTGTACGTACGCCCACCTGTTTGTGCTTTAACCATCGGAAACCTGCCTGGTGTGAGGAAAAGTGCATTATAACTGCAGCTGGCTTTTAGCCGTAATCCCCAGTGTGTCCACTAGGGGGCCGTTGGTATGTAGTGAAGACCATATTAAGGAAAAAAGGCTTGTGTAATTGGATTAGGTAACCTGTAGGAAGCCTGTTTAGGGTACTCCGGGAGCTTGAGAGTGCAAGGGGTTAAATTGTTTTTAAAAGTGAACTTGTTTCTGTTCTAAGAGTTTTGGGTGACTTCTATGGAAGAGTTCCCTTGCAGTACCCATACGGGAGTAATTGGGGATTTTGTTCAAATCTGACTGGTTATAAATGAGAGGGCTGAATAATATGATTTCTGGTGAAGTTAAGGGATGATTTTTTTCTTTTCCAGGTTGTGTTGTTTCGGCACTGTACATTTTCAAAGCACATGGGTGGACAAATCCCTCTCTAACCACTACGCTCCGCTCTGTATAAACGCCCGGCAGAATCTGATAGTGCTACTCTCTGCCTCGTGATTGCTTGAATATAACAATTTATGGGAATTGCCTGAATGAAGGATGTATAGGACACTGGGAGTTTTCAATGTAACTCTACATCATTACAGACTGCAGTTGGCCAGGGTCATCGTCGCGCTCCTTTAGCCTCAGTCTTTCTCTGCACATGCTGCTGCTGCAATCTTAGTCACCGTTATACAGGTCAGTCACTTCAGCTATCGTGGTACGCGTTGGCCGATCTGTCGGCAAATATTACCTAACATACGACCAAACTTCATTATCCGTTTTGATTATACTTTTTATTCTTTTTGAGAAATCGCTTACAGCATTTGGTTACTCGGCCAGCCCTTAGACATGGACTGTCCCGCAGGCTGGAACAAGAACCCGAACTGAGCGCGCCTCGTTCAACTGCCATCACGTGTGGGAGATTAGGGTTACCGAAGTGAAGATGTTGAGTGTGGTAGATCTCCAGAACCGGGTCTGTTACATGTGTCGAGATGGTAAAGCTGGGGTTCCGGTTCTGTGGGGAAACGAGGGCAAATGCGTATTCTAACAGTAACATTATATTTGTTATTTTTTAAAAGAGAAATGTCTAACAATGATTGAATTTGCTTTTTAGTGTTATTATTTTGGTGTTTTTTTTAAAGATTAAAGGATGATTAAAGATGACTGACAGTCTGGTATTCTCTGCTGCTACACCTCTAATCTGTCCTCTTCGCCTCTCTCTCTCTCTTACGTCATCTCTCTAGTTTCCTGTTGGCAGTGGGGTGGTGATGGGGGGGTGGGGGTCGGGGTGATGTCCCAGGCAAGCAAATGTGCGAAGCAGTCACATGACATGACATCACACGGTAGGGCGGGGCTTTCTTGCGTGGCTGTAGGGCCAGAGTTGGGCAGCCCTTCAGTTTAATCATCAAGACTGTGCCTGTGAGAGGCTGGCCCAGAAGTTTTGGCAACCCCTATTTCCAGCTCCTAACCTGCGGTGCTGTTCACTCTGTTTTTGTAGCTCACCTGGACCTATGACTTCATGCCATGGCCTGTTTGTCCATCGTCCTTGCTGTTTGTTTGTAATAGGGCTGTCACCTTTTAAAAAAAAAAAAAAAAAACCAATTTTGAACGAATTTCGAATATGACAGCGTGATGTTCAAATATATTCAAACGCTCTCCATTGTAAAATAGCAAATAAGAGTCTTAATGGAGGTCAAGAGGGCATACAACGGACAAGTTTCTCTGAGGGCGCCCTCTGCAGGGTCGAATGTCTAACTACTTTAGACTGCATGAGGCACTGATAGAGGGTGTATTTTCACTTTGAACGTCTCATTTCAGTTCGATTATGAACTTTCACCTTCAGGTTCAAATGAATGTTCTAATTTCGAATAAAAAGTGACGGCCCTAGTTGGTAAACATCTTCTAAATATGTGTAGATAAAACTTTGTTGACTGCTTGTAATCAGTGAGGACACCAAACTTTGCATAGACTGTTCCAGTGTGATTTCAAATATTACTGCCATGATGGATGTCATCAAGAGCTGACATATCCCCTCGGCCCCCTCAATCTAATCTCAGAAATCCCAAAATATCAAAATGCACCAGTGTAGGACCTGATTAATTAGCATAGCGAGTTTCAATAAAAATTATTGGATGGCATTCCAGTTCTGCATTGGAAACGAAATGACCACGAATGGATGGATGGACGGACAGACAGCCACACTGAGTACTACACTGATGGACTTTAAAAACATAACCAGAATTGCAGCCAAACTCGGATTCAAATTTGTAACCATTTATTGACTTCACCCATAATAACAACTTTGACAAAATGTCAGATAACATCAACAAAAAATAAACAACAAAAGAATCAACGATGACAAGTTTAACAACAAAATCAACAACAAGGAATCAACTCCAATCTCAGTAGCGAGTGTGACTGCCACGTGCCTTCAACAAAAGCCATCACGTGTCTTGGCATGGACAGCACCAGTCTGTTGAGCTGCTGCTGGGGAATGGCCTGCCACTACTGGACTGGGCAGTTGCTAGGAATTCTGGGCCCCCTGAAAGAATATCAGTGTGGGCCCCTGACATTTTTTTACGACAATGGCTGTTATTAATTTTTCTGTTTCTCGGTGTTCTTAACCGTGCTAAATGCAATACCCCCAATTTTTCCTTTTTTTACGATTAACCACTCAACACCGAGTCAAGAGTATTATCATGCAAATTCTTAGATGTGGCTCATATTCACCAAAGAGGCTACCTGAAACCATATTATTACACATAGTCTGATCAGAAATGAATGTTCAATAAACCACTCAGCAAATGGGTACTGAGTATTCTATTGTAAAACATCGACCACTGATGTGCAACAGACAATAACTCAAAGTATACCGGCTAAAGATACAACACAAGGTGGAGCTGTTATAGTGACATCACAAAGGTAGCTATGTAACTTAACCATTTCAATTTCTTGCAAGTAATATTGACGACACAATGAAATACTTTCTTGTAAAATAAAAATCAAAAACGTTAATTTTAAGTCTTCCCTTATCTCAACTTGAGCTTAAGTTATTTTGTTAGTTCACAGCTTATGGGCTTTGAAGTCCAACTGTCTGCTTAACTGACTTCCAACTCCCAGTCTGGCAAGGCTATTAAGCCTCTCCTGGGTTGTTGTAGCTGTAGCCTACAGCTATGATCTGGTTAACAATACCCTTCACTATCTGAAGTAGCCTTGCTTTAGGGAGATGGGCCTGGCTCTGTCAACAGGATGGATAGTGACTTAAGTAGACTTATAAATAAATCCAGCCTAATTTGCCATTTAATTGCATAATTCAAATGGCTGAGAGAGAGACCAATATGTAAGTAACTGCTATTGGTACAGCAGTTCACTTTAAATCTAAACAGCCAACCAGTTTCTGCCACACTCACTCACTCACCATCAAAAACATCTTCAGACTGCTGGTGGTGAGGATCTACTGCTGGGTCAGGTTCAGATGAAGTGACCACAGCTGATTCTGGAGTCGCAGCAGGGCCGTCCTATAGGGGGGAAAGGCGGTGACAGTTATAAGGGCCCACAGCCCATTAGGGCCCACAAAAGCCACGGTAACTGCCATGACTAAATTATTATGCATGGACCTAACTGCTATTCATACTAATGCACCAGAGTTAATCACAAAGGCATGCAATATTGATAAAATAAATTTCAACAACCCCTTTCTTAAAAAATGGTTCGGTCCATGCTTCGTGCTCCTCTTGGAAAATTGTCTGTGTGTTTTTGCTTGCGAGGTTCGTGAACTACTGCAGTCAATAGTCCGTGCAGCCCACACACACAAATCTGGACCCCAGAAAAGGAGAGAGAGAGAGAGGCCAGCTGAGCAGGGGCCCAGAAAATTAGAAAATTATTTTCAAAGAAAGGTGAGAGTATTTAACTAGCTTGCTATGTTAGCTGTTCAGACTGGCTGTTCAGCTGCTAACATTATTTTTAAGAAGGGGGTTGTTGAAATTTATTTAATCAATATAGCATGCCTTTGTGGCTTTGTGATTAACTCTGGTGCATTAGTATGAATAGTAGTTAGGTCTGTGCATAGTAATTTAGTCATGGCAGTTACAGTGGGTTTTTTTGGGCCCCAATGGGCTGTGGGCCCTTATAATTATCATCACCTTTCCCCCCTATACGACGGCCCTGCTCCTGAAGAAGGGCTTCTTGGAGCTTCGCCCTCTTCCTGGAGTGCATTGCCGAACCCGCCGATCCAACGGGTCCCACACATGCTCCATACACTTTATGTCAGGGCTGAAAGGTGGACATTCCATGAGTCGCACACCATTCTGGGCCAGGAGCTGCTGGGTCACACGTGCTGAGTGAGGTTGTGCGTTGTCTTGCATGAACATGACCTCAGGGTGGTCTGTGATGTGAGGCACCACGTGTAGTCTGATGACGAGGTCACAGTAGCAGGCTGCATTAAAATATCCATTGATTATGACCAGGTTGGACCTCCAGCCGCACCAAATGGCACCCCAGACCATCACCGAGCCTCTTCCAAAGCGATCCGTCTCAGCAATGCGGGGGGCCGCGCATCGGTACAGACAAAATCTGGACTCAGCCCTGAAGACAACATTCTTCCAGAATCGGTTGGGGACTCGTCTCTGACCATATTCTTCAGCCCAGCGAAGCCTGGTAGCCCTGCGCTGTGTATCAAGCTGCATTCCAACACATGCCCTGTGGGCTCTGATCCCTCCCTCTGCAAGTCGGTGACTCACTGTTCTTCTGCTGATCCTTGGTCTGTGGATTCATGGGGTATCCTGAGCCATCCTGGTGCAGGTTCGAAACCAATATCTCAGGTGGACGAGGCGGATCTGATTGTCTTGGGCAGGGGTCGTGACCCGAGGCTGACCAGGTCGGGGTCAATCATTGGTGCTTCCAGTCTCCTGGTAACGAGCCACAAGGTTAGAGATTGTGGGTTGGCTCACCCAAAAGCGCTGGGCGATGCGATTTTGGGATGTTCCAGCCATCTACAGCCCAATGGCTTGATCACGTTGGCGAGGCATGGTGCATGTGGTGTCTTTGAACAAATGCTCTCGGGTTCTGGCCTTAATGACCTCAAGGATTTTTTTTAAGGCATTTGACGGCATTGCAATTGTGAACAGTGAAGCTGGACGAGGTTACATCATTAATTCCTCAAATCCTGCTCCACAGACACAAACAAGGTCATGACCTCATGCACTGTTGTGTCTCCTTACTCAAAGACAACTGCATATCAATTATGTGATCATCTAATTAAAGTTCCTGTAACCCAACTATACTATTTCTGTCAAGTCAGACTTAAGTTTTTAAAGTCCATCAGTATATATCCTTCTGCATTATATGGTTGGGGATTAAAAAGTTGAATGTCCAGTTGAGCTGCAGTATCTGTGCCATATTTATTGAATATTTGAATTGCACGCGTATTGGCGGTATTATTACTGAATTTTTTTGCCCCTCCTCAATTATGCTGTCGACATTTTATGAATAGCCATGAGAGGACATTTAAATACCAGTCGAGTTGGTTAAGTTAGAGAGGTCTTGTGAGAAACATGAAGATGTTGGGAACGGTTCTTCAGAAGAGGTCTGCTGACGGAGATGAACCTCCTCAGAAAGATAAGAAACCTGAAGAAGGACGGAGTGAGGGAGGGGTGCACAGGGAGGGAGGGCTAAAAACGATTCAGGCAGAGGTAAGCGGAAAAGAGGGCGAAGATGCCAGAGGAGAGAGGAACTGGAGATTGGAAGATCTCGACAGGGAACTAGACCTGGGTGACGGTTAGGCTGTAGCTGAGGGTAGGTAACACCACAGTGGTGGCTTCAGGAAATGCCACTGAGTCAGAGCTTACAAGAGTAACGGAATCGTGTCACAGAAATTCACTGAGGAGGGTTAGCATTACAGATAACAAGATAACACACAGGTGCGGAAGATGAAGAAAGCCAGGGGAGAAGCATAAAATGGCGGAACTATGGTCGTGAGCTTTGTGACTAACTCTGTCGTGTGACAGTTGGTGTCGTGGCCTCTGTAGTGCATGAGGCCAGTAAAGTTTACCATTTGTGCTTCAAGAGTTTGATCAGCAGCCAAGAATCTCTTGGATATTTTCCTCCAAGCTTGTATGACTGCATACCGGGAATAATCCTTGCAACAGCTAAGCTGAAAAAGTGGTGAGTTGTTTACCTTCAAAGAGTCACTTGAATTTGTAATCCAAGTCTCCATTTAAAAAGATTCACCGGTCAATTCTTGTTTAAAATGTATTTCTCCACAGTATAAGTTCTAAAAAATGGTTTTTCATCTTTTTTTGTATGTTTTAATGGATCATTTGAAGCAGAAATCTGTCATATTCTCCTGAACTCTCATCTAAAATGTTCAGTCAGTCCATGGGCTGTGGTATCAGACCTGTCCTGCTATAGTTTCCTTTGGTGTGGTGATCTGATTTTCTTATGTAACTGGTGGTCACTAATTGTGGCCTGGTAACGTTGCAGTAATGTGGTGGGCCACATGGCTGAATTGGGGGTGAGTGAAGTCACTTGCGCCTCTCAAACAGAATTTTTTCACACCTTGGCGAGGTTTGGGATCTGTTGACCATTTTGAGGTTGAAAGCACAAAGCTATTGGTGTCGCTATTTAGTATTAACAGTATATATTTTGCTACATTTTCACGGATGGGATTCAGGGTGTACAGTGTAAAGATGGCGCAAGATTTATTTCCTTGCAAATTACAGGAAATCCACTTCCTGTCAATTCAACATTCGGTTCGACCACAAAGAGAGCACGAGAAACCTCAAGCATCTGAGTTTGGAGACACCAGCAGAAGTGAAATCCTGCTTTATACTCAAAATTCAACATTTAGAAACGAAACAACAAACTTGAATTAACTGCGGACTTCCAAGGCAGGAGGCGAGGGGGTCTTTTAAAATTCCTGGCTGTTTGGTTCACAGAGTGAATCAGGCCTGTTCTTATCCAATTACCCTGTCCAAAGTTAAACGAAAAATCCAATATTTTCATTATAATTTCTTCCTGTCCCCTCACAGTGTCTTCATGAACCAAAAGTTCGGGCTGAAGAACCTAAAATCATTAACTGTCAAGAATTACTGAAAACGACCAATTATTGTTTTAAAACATTCAATTCACACAGTGCTGGGAATAAAATATTGGCCCCCTTCCTGATGTCTTGTTGTGTTTGATTATTTGTTCCGCTGTTTCTGCAAGTAAAATTTATAAGATTATGACATTATGGTGAAACACAATAGTTTTTAAATGATAATTTCTCATTGACAGAAAAAAGGTAGCTCCAACTGGCCAAGGGTACATGAGGTAATTACCCACTTACTAGTACAATCAGCCAGTTAACAAAATGCAATTGATCATAAATGGCGTGAATTACTGTAGACCAGACTAACCCCTGCATGACTATTGCCGTCCCTTTTGCAGCTAATAATCACATAAATAAAACTTCCAATACTGCTGAGGTCTGCAAAAAGGTGTCCACAAGCAGTGCAATATGCCTAAATTAAAAGATTTTTCATTACAAGTGAGAAAAAACCTTGAATGAAAAGTTCTGATGTATTTCCTATGGCTCGGAGACCCGGTTGAACTACAGCAAGAGCCATTATCTCCAAACTGAGAGAACTTGGATCTGCGGTGAATCTTCTGAGCAGTGGCTGGCCTACTAACAGTCATCTAAGGGCAACAAATGACAAATTTGGGGAAATGGCAAAGTAACCACGGGCCTCACTTGCCCCGGATTAGGTCGGCATTCATGAATCAGCATTCAAATCGCCTGGGGAAAAATGGCATTCTTGGGTGACTAGCTACTAGCTCATTTCTAACCGAGAAGAACACGAAGGTTCATATGACATTTAAGGGCAACAAATGACAAATTTGGGGAAATGGCAAAGTAACCACGGGCCTCACTTGCCCCGGATTAGGTCGGCATTCATGAATCAGCATTCAAATCGCCTGGGGAAAAATGGCATTCTTGGGAGACTAGCTACTAGCTCATTTCTAACCAAGGAGAACACAAAGGTTCATCTGACATTTTCAAAATAACACTGATGACGCCCCCCCCCCCCCCCCAAGGCTTGTGAAATACTGATCAAAAGACATACTTTTTAGAAGACATGGATCATATTCACATCTAAAGCTAACACACAATGTCACATTAGAAAATCAGACCTAATCATCATAATTCTGACTCTCAGTACAATTGTGTTCAAAAAATAGCAGGATATTAATTTTCTTAAAATGCCTATAAAGGAGGTACTCAACCCATTTATGCCTGAATTTTCTTCTTTACTTTTTTATGTTCTTATACTTCAAAATACCACTCTAATAGTCATTCAAACCAGACACTTTTTCTTAACAGTCCTCATGTGAGGACGCTAGGCATAAATGAGTTAAGGTAAAATGAAATCTTTTCTTGTTTTTAACTTCCCTGATGGGCTCGTATACAGGCCGTCGGAGTGGTAAGGGGTTAAAAAAATGTGAACAAAATGCTATATTTTTTTTATAGCCTCCACAACCGTGATGCTAAATGATTGCGTACCCTTCCCAGCAGATCCTTCGCAATTTGCATCCCTGTAGCGCATTGGCCCATTGCACGCTACTTCTGAAAAGAGCTGCTGAGCACTGCTGGTTGTAGCCTGCATCGCCGGCGGTCAGCGGCTGGCGGGAGAAAGGAGAGGAAAGACCGCCTGCACGATAACGTAGGGATTTTGAGTTGTCCATTCACCAGTGAATGGGAATTACTGATTGGCTTAAGAGGTGTCAATCAAAATTGAACGGTCATCTAATGTAACGCAACGCATGGTTACCCTGTAAACTGCCAGAACAAAGATGGCAAATATAGAGAGCGACGCTTTGATAAAGAAATCGCTTGAATATCTTGAAATTCACGACCGAAAGATTACTCTAAAGAACAAACAAATACAGGCGATCAATCATTTACTAGATGGTAAAGATGTACTTGGAGTTTTGCCGACTGGCTTCGGTAAAAGCATGTGCTCTCAAATTACACTCGAGTTTCATTGGTTTAAAAAAGGGGTGGTCCGTCGCGGCTCGTTGCGCAAGGAAGTAGGCGGCTACTCAAAATCCCTACGTTATCGTGCAGCCGGTCTTTCCTCTCCTTTCTCCCGCCAGCCGCTGACCGCCGGCAACGCAGGCTATGCTGGTTGATACAAGGCAGGGATTAAAACCTATATGTTTATACAGGTTCTTTCCGTGTGGGAATTTAAGAATCCTTGTTATTTCATCCCTGTAGGAAAAAGTCTGGGACCTTCAGTTGCTATACAAGCATCTCAGATAAAGGACAAGTGTCGGTTCATTAAAACTATGAGCAGAAATGTAGACTTTTTCGTCAGATTCATTAACCACAGTGAAATGCTCAAATAGATGTGGTGATGAAAATGACTTTTGAAAGGCATGTTCACTTGAATGTATGTTCTTCTGTGTACTTTTATTTTGTTATTTTTGTTTTATTTTGCTATATTTAGACCAAGGACCTCTGAGCCATATTTATCTAGAAACTGCATTACAGACAAGATGGAAAACATAGCACTTGGTGGATGTAACAGTGTAATGTATAACCTTTCAGTGGATGTCTATGAGCTGTAGTGATGTGAATCCAATTTTATCTCGCGGTGAATCTGGCAGTGACTTAAGTATTTTTTGAAGTTTATAGATGAAATAAACATAATCAAGCCATTTTGTTTTTATACATTTCCTTCTCTTCCACAATACACAACTCAATCTTCATAGAATGGAAATAAGTATGGTCAAGAAAGAATTGATGACCTTGTTATTGTTACTGTTTCAATAAAAAAATGTAACAAATAGTATTAGATATTTGTGTTGATATCATAGCTTTTTGTCTCCTCTCACTTGCCATAGTTAATAATGACTGGTTTACAAATAACATGCCGTTGTCACATGTCAACATGTATTTATGATCAAATGTGATGCCAATTTCACATGTTCACGTGGGATTAATAAGTTATTGCATAAAATTCTTGTTATTTCTGTGAGGGACTTTGGACTAATATGCAGATATTACCTTGAGAATAAAAATATGAGCTAGGCATCATGTATGGCAGTTGCAAAAGTGAGATATGAGCTATACAATAGGTATGATAAACAAAACCTGTCACTGGGTATATGAGCTATATAGGAGACACATACTGTTCCTTGTATGTACATTTAGGGCCTATATGTGGAAATAAAGAAGTGATATAGGAGACCTATATGCCCCCCATAAGCATATATATATGTACCTGAATGTGGCATATATGCGGCATATAGGTTGCATATGCGCATATATGTTCATATAGATTCTTTCCATGTGGGAGACGAGGAGGGGCTGTGGCACTCGATGTGAATGAAAACATTGATATGCGGGAAATTCTTGAAATCGTGCATTTCTTGCCCTGTGAAGTTATCTGGGTCAGGCTCATTGGCAAACACAAGACAGGTTTAAACATAGGAGTATGATATCGACCACCAGCTTTGGACAGTATTATCAATGAACTGCTTTTTAAGAGGATTACGCAAGCTTGTAGAGGAGGAGGGACTAATACTATGTGAGACTTAAATTATCCTGGTATCGATTGGGAAATAGTGAAAGGACAGGGTAGGGGGGAGGAGGAATATCTAGATGTTAAAAATTACAATTTTTTGGTGCATTATGTTAGAAAACCTACGAGAGATGGCTATTTCCGTGCTGGGTCGTTCCATGACAAATGTCTGAATTTCAGACAAACTTCCCAGTTGACCTTCTCAGATTTGGCTGAAGAAATTCCAGCGGGTGCATTCCCCTTCGAATAGGATAAATAAAAATTTTTAGCTCTCAACTCCTCATAGTTTTGTCATAGAAAAAAATATTTTTGCAACCAAGTTTTGGCCCTTTTTGAACAGCGATTTCTGAGGAGCCACTTTCACATGGCTATTAAAGGGATGTCTCAGAGAGGCTGAGTCTCTCAGAAGTAAAGATGGCCTGAGGCTCTCCAACCTGTGAAGGCTTGTGTTAAAAAAAAATTGTGGAATACTTTAAAAACAATGTTCCTGAATATCAAATTGCAAAGGCTTTGAAGGTCTCCTCATCGACAGGGCATAATATCATCAAAAGATTCAGAGAAACTGGAATAATCTCTGTGCGTAAGGGACAAGGCCGAAGACCTTTACTGGATGCAAATGATCTTCAGGCCCTCAGACGTCACTGCATCACTCACCGGCATGATTCTGTCATACTCACTGTGTGCTGTGAGTTAACTCACTGTGTGCTGTGCTGTGAGACTTTTCATTTTTCACACAAGATAAAAACATGTATGCAGAGGCCTAACTGAAAACAAAAAACTTAACACAGTATTTTACCAACAGAATATTTTAATTTTCAGCTTATCATGATGGTGGAGGCCTTGTCAAAAAATTTGGAACCAAGGAAATGTCTGCTTAATTTTTTTGACCCTGCATTTTGTTTAAGCACACTGTACTAAATGGGCCCAGGAATACTTCAAGAAACCACTGTCTTTAAACACAGTCCGCCGTACCATCCACAGATGCCACCTTAACTCTATCATGCAAAAAAGAGGCCATTGTTGATACAGCATGATCCAGGAGTGCCGCTGTGTTCTGTGGGGTGAGGCTCATTTAAAATGGACTGTAGCAAAGTGGCAAAATGCCCTGAGGTCAGACGAGTACAAATTTGACATTCTTGTTGGAAATCATGGGCGTCGTGTCCTCCGGACTAAAGAGGAGAAAGATCACCCCTCCTGTTACCAGTGTTCAGTTCAGTATGCATTAGTGCATATGGTGTGGGACATTTGCATGTTTTAAAAAGCACCATGAATGCTGAAAGGTATATACAGGTTTTAGAGCAACATGTGCTCCCCTCCAGACAACATCTATTCCAGGGAAGGCCTTGTGTATTTCAGCAGGACAATTCAAAACCACATACTGCAGCTATTACAACAGCATGGCTTCGTAGTAGAAGAGTCTGTGTGCTGAACTGGCCTGCCTGCAGTCCTGATCTTTCACCGATAATTAAACAAAAAGTCTGTCAAAGGAGACCCAAAACTCTCCGGCAGCTGGAAGTCTGTATTAAACAAGAGTGGGATCGAATTCCAATGGCTAAAGTCAAGGAACTTGTCTCCTCAATGCCCAGACGCTTCCACTCTGTGTTAAATAGAAGAGGGGATGATACACCATGGTAAATAGGTCCCTGTCCCAACTTTTTTGAGACCTGTAAAGGCCATCAAATTTGAAATGACCTCATCCTGTGGATTAAATTGTAAAAATTTCTCAGTTTCAACATTTGCTATGTTATCCCTGTTCTATTGTGAATAAAATACTGACTGGTGTGATATGAAAGCCATTGTGTTTTGATTTTATTCACAAATTACACTTTGTCCCAACTATTTCGGAATTGTGGTTGTAATATAAACATAAAAGCGACAGCAGGTTGATCAATAATCAATGCACATTTAAAACTGGAATGAGGATAAATAACGTCCTCCACCTGTGTCCCTCAGTCTGCTTACGTAAAGCTTTGTTCAGAGGACGGAGCAACGAAGCAAGATTAGTGGTTTTGCGAGGTATGTTGAGCGCAAAACCGGGGTTTTCAATGTTACGAAAATGGCTGTCTTTTAACAAGCCAGGGCATCTTGTGGTATCTCTGATTTTGAGTTTAGGGATTGTCGAGCCAACTAACTCAAAATAGGCCTGGCTAATGTTATGCTTAATTCATTATTCGTTGTGCACCTCACACGTATACATCAGTTTTGCGATATTGAGAAAATGTGTTCTTGAATGGAACACACAGCATCCAGTCAGTTTAGTTTGCAGTCAGTTTATCAATCTGACTTCAAACTCTTACTGGAACATTTGGCCATGAGTCAAAATGATTTTTCTCCATAATCCTTTAGTCCATCTTCCACCAGCTTCAGAATAAGGTGAGATTTTTTACGAATTTGAATTTTTGGAAAAACATATAAACACCTTCAAGATTGTTGAATTGATCATATTGAAATTTGTTGTCCCAGAGCTAAAATTCAAAAATGGTTCGACATAATTCAAACCCCAATTCCAATGAAGTTGGGACGTTGTGTAAAGCGTGAATAAAAAAATGCAATGACTTGCGAATTCTTTTTGACCTGTATTCAATTGAGTACACTTCAAAGACAAAATATTTAATGTTCAATCTGATAAACTTTATTGTTTTTTGGAAATGTTCGCTCATTTTGAATTTTATGCCTGTAACGCATTCCAAAAAAGCTGGGACAGGAGCAACGAAAGACAGGGAAAGTTGAGGAATGCTGCAACAATGCCTGTCTGGAACATTCCACAGGTGAACAGGTTCATGGGAAACAGGTGAGTGTCATGATTAAGTATAAAAGGAGCATCCCTGAAAGGCTCAGTTTGCGTGAGCAAATAGTTCTATAGTTTAAGACATTGGTATTCAACCTTGTTCCTGGGGACCCACTGTGTACGATTGTTTTTGTTCTGACCACAATTGAGAGAAAGCAATGTAACCAATAACATTAAAATTGGCTCCCAATCGGTGAAAACTAATTGGCACATCATGACAAATTTATGCAATAAGCAACTGGTAAAGAAACAAACCAGATCTGTCTTGTTACTCTAATTAAGTTTACCTGAGATGTTTTTTTTAAATAACTTGAAACAGCTGTGTCCAGCAGCCTAATTTGGCTGATTTCCTCAGCGTCTAATTTGATCTATTTGAAATGTTATATTCCTTGAAATTTCTTGCATAATAGAAATAAACACACTTCAAGGGTATTTTATTCTTCATAGCATGTATGGATGTTTCTTTGAAACATTTGGCAAAAAAGAGTAATTAACAACTCTATAAATGAAAAATCCCTAATTAAGAAATCAACAGCCTGTTGAAGTCCTGCGATTACCATTGTGGTTGGAACAAAAACCAGCAAACAGTGGGTCCCCAGGAACGATGTGATAGACCACTGGCTTAAGAACAACATTTGTCAATGGGCAATTGCAAGGAATTTAGGGATTTCATCATCTACAGTCCATAATATCACCAAAAGATTCAGAGAATCTGGAGAAATTTCTACAGGTAAGCGGCAAGGCCGAAAAACAACATTGAATGCCCATGACCGTCGGTCCCTCAGGTGGCTCTGCATTCAAACCCAACATCATTCTTAAGGGCTTAGGAACACTTCGGAAAACCATTATCAGTTAACACAGTTCCTCACTACATCTACAAGTGCAAGTTGAAACTCTCCCATGCAAAGCAAAAGCGATATATCAACTACATTCAGAAATGCCACCGGCCTCTCTGGGCTCGAGCTCATCTGAGATGGACTGACACAAAGTGGAAAAGTGTGCTGTGGTCAGATGAGTCCACATTCCATTTTTTTTTTGGAAATTATGGATGTTGTGTCCTTCGGGCTAAAGAGGAAAAGGATAATCCAGATGTTATCAGCAGAAAGTTGAAAAGCCAGCATCTGTGATGGTGTGGGGATGTGATAGTGCCCATGGCATGGGTAACCTGCGCATCTGTGAAGGCACCATTAATGCTAAAAGGTACATACAGATTTTGGAGCGACATGTGCTGCCATCTAAGTGATGTCTTTTTCAAGGATGTCTCTGCTTATTTCAGCAAGACGATGCCAAGCCACATTCTGCACGTTACAACAGCCTGGCTTCATTGTAAAAGAGCGTGGGTAATGGACTGGCCTGGCTACAGTCCAGACTTGTCTCCCACTGAAAATGTGTGGCTCATTATGAAATGAAAAATATGTTAACAGAGACCCTGGACTGTTGAACTACTGTAGTACTACATCAAGCAAGAATGGGAAGAATTCCACCTAGAACAAGTCGACATGGTCAACAACATCCCCCGCCAATCGTGTGCTTCTTATTTTCGAACTCCATCAAGGCCTTTATGGTCTGAAGCTACACACCAAATTTGGTTTCTGTATCTGTAGTAGTTTCTGAGTAAAGCTGTCCCCTTTATCTCAAACGTACAGACAGAAAGACGGACGGGCAGAAGGACGGACGGAGGTCAAACCTATATCCATCTCCCACTTAGTGTTGGCGGGGGATAATAATTCTACAATAGGTGTCCTCAGTTCCCAAACACTTATTGAGCGTTGTTAAAAGGAAATGTGATGTTACACAGTGGTAAACATGCCCCAATCCCACCTTTTTTGGTATGTGTTGCAGGCATCAAATTCAAAATGAGTGAATATTTCCAAAAAAAATAGTTGAGTTTATCAGTTTCAACATTAAATATTTTGACTTTGTAGTGTACTAAATTGAATATAGGTCGAAAAGGATTTGTATTCTGTGTTTATTCACGTTGCACACAATGTCCCAAGTTCATTGGAGCGAGAGTTTGTTGTAATAATAATAGCCTGCTGGTTTCTGCCGATGTGTCCGCAGGCAGTGGTAATGGAGAGCGCTGCACTAGGGAGCTTGCTGAGTGGAGTTCTGCTGGTCCTGCCCGTGGTGGTTCTGATTGGCCTGTGTGGCGGCTGCAGGCGCGCCAGATTCCGCAGTAAGAACGGGGGGGGACCAATCTGTACCTTTCAAAAGCCTTTCACACCAAAAAGCAGCCGACGGCATCAAAGCAGCTGGCAGTCATTCATTTATGAGAGCTGTCTTTACATGAGAAGCGGTGGCTGTTCTATCAGAAATATAATACTGAGAAATAAAGAAACATCTGTCAAACAGTGGTGGTGAAACCTCTCCGATGTTAAGAGGAACTCAGCTATAGTGGGAGCCCACCCTCTTGAAAATACTTGTCAGAAAAGAATTGGATGTAAGTGATGAGAAATCTAGGAATGGGGAATTGGGACTAAGAATGCTTAACCAAGATTTGTGTATCCTCAGCGAGTATTCCGGAGCATTCTACAGATGACTACATAGAACAGTAAGAGCTCTATATCATAATCACAAGAATCTCGGCAACTTGTACTGTGCATAAACTTCTGTATCATCATTATTTTTTTCCTATTCCTGCAGGGACAACAACCATCCAGGATTCATCGTCATAAGATCTCCACGTAAATATGCACACTTCTTATTTAAAATGTATAGTTTTTACCCTCGGCCCGACTTCAGGCCGAAGGGTATTGTCATCAGTTCGTCGTCAGTCTGTCTGTCTGTCCGTGTGTGCACTGTCAGGTCGAGGGTGTTCAAACGCAGGCATTTCTGGTTGTTAAATAGACAGGTATCTCAGCTGAGACACTACATCTAGAAGAGTCACCTCCTGGCCTTGCGGATTCTCGCTAGCCTCCTGCCTATATACAGTGCTGTGAAAAAGTATTTGCCCCCTTCCTAATTTCTTTCTTTTTTTTTTTTTTTTGCATATTTGTCACACTTAAAGGTGCACTATGCAAGTTTGTTTGTTTTCTGCGTGATTATATTTTTGTCTCAATTTGCCAACATCTACCCACGATCTGCAAGCTGCCTGCCCCTGAAGTCACTGTAAAAACAACCTGGGCTCTGGAGACCGTACAGGCGTCACAAACTGCAGATAAACACAAGGGGCACAGGCTGTGCCCCATAACATAACAAACCGTCCCAGCCAATCACCGACAAGAGTTGACAGTTATGGAAGCATGGGAAGGAGGGAACTATGGGAGAGAGGGGCGGGCTGCTCCTGTTTTGTTTGAATTCAATGTTAACAGAAGTGAAAGTCAACAAACTTGCATAGTGCGCCTTTAAATGTTTCAGATCATCAAACATATTTTAATATTAGACAGACAACTCGAGTAAATACAAAATGCAGTTCTTAAATGATTATTTCATTTCATTAAAGGAAAAAAGCTATCCAAAACTACCTGGCCCTATGTGAAAAAAGTAATTGCTCCCCCTTGTTAAATCATGAATTTACTGAGATGAACCACATTCAGTTCAATTTCACTAGCCACACCCCGGCCTGATTATTGCCAGATGTACAGTATTGAATCAAGAAATCACTTAAATAGATCTTGTCTGACAAAGTGAAGTAGGTTAAAAGATCTCAAAAAGCAACATATCGTGCCGTGATCTAGAGAAATTTAAGAACAGATGAGGAACAAAGTCATTGACATCTATCAGTCTGGAAAGGGTGGCAAATCCATTTTTAAAGCTGAGGGACTCCAGCAAACCATGGTGAGAGCCATTATCCACAAATGTAAAAAACTTGGAACAGTGGTGAACCTTCCCAGGAGTGGCCAGCCAACCAAAATTACTCCAAAAGCGCATCGACGACTCATCCAGGACGTCACAAAAGAACCCAGAACAACATCTAAAGAACTGCAGGCCTCACTTGCCTCAGTTAAAGTCAGTTTTCATGATTCAACAATAAGAAAGACTGGGCAAAAATGGCATCCGAGGGAGAGTTCCAAGGCGAAAACCACTGCTGACCAAAAAGAACATGAACATTTGCCAAGAAATATCTGGATGATCCTCAATATTCGGTGGATTAAGGAGACAAAAGTTGAACTTTTTGGAAGGTGCGCATCCCCTTACATCTGGGTAAAACTAACACAGCATTTCATAAAAAGAACAGGAGAATGTACAACCATCAGTATGTGACCTCAAGCTTAAGCGCACTTGGGTTATGCAGCAGGACAATGATCCGAAACACACAAGCAAGTCCACCTCTGCATGGCTTAAAAAAAAAAAAAAAAACAACATTTGCAGTGTCCCAGTCAAAGTCAGACTTAAATCTGATTGAGATGCTTTGGCATGACCTGAAGCAGGCCGTTCATGCTCATAAACCCTCCAATGTAGCTGAATTGTGTGGCTCAGAGCAATAACGGCGTATGCCACAATTTTAGATACCATGGTTTTTTGCTGGAATCTTACTCTTACTCCCTCTAGCTACGTGCCCATGAAATACCTAAGCTATGTGCCTTACACCAAAGCCTCTACATAGTGTGTTGTAAACACTGTTAATGAGTCTTTGTTACTGACTCCGGGCAATAATGGCTTATGCCACAAGCCACAGTTGGCATTTAAACTTTTCGACCAATCAGATCCAGTGGCGGGTCTAGAACTGGGCATTGGGGTGGCACAGACGCGTCCCTTTTAGTCCTGGCAAGTTCTCAATCATTTTCCTTTATTGACACATTTTCCAATTATCGTAATTGGCAACTGAAGATAAAGTTTCTCTCCATATGCGATCTAACAGTGATGAAATCATGGGCTAAATTCACTAGGCTACAGTGGTGAAGCAAGAACTGAGAGTTGGGTGCACAAAACATCTGTTTAAAACATTTATTAGTCCTGACCTGATCTCAGTCATTTTCATAACAAATTGTTCTCCCAGATTAGGTAAGACGACAATCATTCCTCTGGACGCGTATTTGCTGTATTTAAATCAACATTGTTCAAAATTGCATACCTGTCGACTCTCAAGCATATAGCTCGAGCCGCAGGCTTTACATAGCCTATTGAACCGCCAAGTGCCACTTTTTTTTTTTTTAAACAACTCACGCCATACCGAGAGTGAAAGGTAATATTTCATTGGAACACGGACCTGTTCAATCAACGCGAAGCATTGGCCTATTAATCAGTAAATTATTTTTCTTTAATGAATTAAGCCCATGATTTCATCGCTGTTAGAGCGCATACGGAGAGAAACCGTGTCTTCGGTTGCCAATTACAATAATTGGAAAACGTGTCAATAAAGGAAAATGACTGAGAACTTACCAGGACTACAAAGGACATGTCTGCTCCCCCCCCCCCGCAATTCCCTGTTCTAGACCTGCATTGATCAGATCACTCCTTAGTCCACAGTGCAAGATAGTGAATAGTAGTAAAG
The DNA here is from genome assembly GCA_029721435.1 of Gymnothorax reevesii. Taxonomy (NCBI): domain Eukaryota; kingdom Metazoa; phylum Chordata; class Actinopteri; order Anguilliformes; family Muraenidae; genus Gymnothorax; species Gymnothorax reevesii. The sequence goes on from CM056584.1 coordinate 75,623,166, forward strand.
GAAATGGTAGAAATATTAAATAAACGGTTATTTAAGTATGTGATTTTTTTGTTGCTGTTAAATCATTCTTAGAGTTTAGTACTTTTTTTGCCATTCTGACCGTTGATTACTCCCTCTAAAAAAAGATAGCCTTTAGTATTTGCAGGAAAATGGCTGAATATAATGTCATTAAAATGCATATGCATAAAAACTGATAGTTTGAACATTATATGAACGGTTCACAAAATTAGAAAAAGTTGAATGTCGCGAAAAGTTCCCACAGTGGCATAAGCCATTATTGCTCTGATCCACACAATTTTTTAAAAAATCTGCAAAGAAGAGTGGCCCAAATTTCCTCCTCAGCAATGTGAAAGACTCATCAAACGCAAACGCTTGACTGCAATTGTCGTACAACCAGTTATCAGGTTTAGGGGGCTTTACTATTTCATATAGGGCCAGGTAGGTTTGGATAGCTTTTTCCCTCAATAAATGAAATCAAAATTTAATGAGAGCAACGCAGAACGTGGCAGATGCCCCCGCCTGTATGTTGATCAAAGGCATATTGAGATGGCTGCTGTGGCGGCCATATTAGATATCGCACGACACTGGTTTTCTAAAGGAACCTTCCTCTAGCCACTCCCAGTATGCTATTAAGAAATGGCATCAATCCGACGAGGGATTCTATAGTTATCCCACGGAAACGAAAAGTTAACGGACGACGGACGGACATGGTGTCGACATAACGCCCCCTCTCCTCTTTGGAGGGCGGGGGCATAAAAAACTACCTTTTGTATTTACCTTTACTTATTTTGCCTTTTGTATCTTTGTCTAATATTAAAATTTGTTCAATGATCTGAAACATTTAAGCGTGACAAATATGCAAAAAGGCAAGAAATCAGGAAGGGGGCAAATACTTTTTCACAGCACTGTATAGTTCCACAGAACAGGAGGCTGATTACGCACTGAGAGCCTTTTTTAGAGGGTACCTGGTTACATTCGAACCCTGACAGGCTGGAGTCCTTGTACATCCATTCTGATCTGCAGGGTCGACTGTTCAATCAAACATGTTCTGACTCCAGCTGTGCAGTTCTGCAGGGGAACTCATCGGGATGACGATGATGATGATGATGATGATGATGAGTAGATGTAGGAGGGTGACGTGACTGAATAAGCGGTGTGTGACCCACGGTCTTGTGATTTCAGGCGCTGCTCTTCCTGTCTCCTACAGAAGCTCAGGAAACTCCACCCACCTCTTCCCTTTGGTCAGGTAGGTCAGTGACATCACTGTGATTGACAGTTCCTCACACTGCCTCAAGTCCCCAACAGAAGCCCCCAAACCGGCCGCTTTTGACTTCAAAGGCAGATCAAATAATAATAATAATAATATTTTGAAGATTAATTCCGTTATTAGCAGTCGTTGTGCTTGTAGTGTTACTGTCAAAATCAAAGCAGTATCCATACATTGATCAAATATAACATTTCATCCTGTGTGTCCTAGTTCTCCTTTGAACCAAACGAAAAAACGCGCCTCCTACATCCCACCTGCAGCTGATGGTGAGGGGTCTTTCTCTCTCTCTCTCCGTCTCTCTCTCTCTCTCTCTCTCTCCTTCTCAATGAATCATCTATTTTTACAACTGTCTGAGATACAGTGAGAAAATAGAGGTTTAAAAAACTGGGCTTAAGTGCTTTAATCCTGACACTATCCTATCATTATTTCATCAAATGAAATTTTTTTCCTTTTTTTTTTTATACAATCCCAAATCGAAAAACATTGGGAAGCTCTGTAAAATGTAAGTAAAAACAGAATGCAATTATTTGAAAATCTCATAAACCCACATTTTATTCACAATTGAACTTGGCCAATATCAAATGTTGAAAGTGAGACAATTTACCATTTCATGAAAATTTTAGTTCATTTTGAATTTGATGGAGGCAACATATCTCAAAAAAAGTTAGGACAGGGCCAGGTTTACTATTATGTAGCATTTCCTCTTCTCTTAACAACAGTCTGTAAACATCTGGGAAGTGAGGAGACCAATTGCTGAAGTTTTGGGAGAGAAATGTTGTCCCACTCTTGTTTGACAAAGGACTTTAGCTGCTCAGCAGTCTGATCTTCTTTGACAAATTTTTCATCTTACTATGAGCCTAATATTTTCCATTGTTGAAAGGTCAGGACTGCACGCAGGCCAGTGCAGCTCTTCTACTGCGAAGCCATGCTGTTCTGATGGATATAATATGTGGCTTTAGTATTGTCTTGCTGAAATATGCAACGCCTTACCCTGAAAGAGACGTTGCCTGGATGGGAGTATATGTTGTTGTAAAACCTCTATATACCTTTCAGCATTGATAGTGCCTTTCCAGATGTGTAAGCTGCCCACGCCATAGGCACTAATGCAACCCTAGACCATCAGAGACGCAGGCTTTTGAACTGTGTGCTGATAACAAGCTGGTTGGTCATTCCCCTCTTTAGTTGATACGGCGTCTGTGGTTTCCAAAAAGAATTTCTAATTTTGATTCATCAGACCACAGAACAGCTTTCCATTTTGCCTCAGTCCATTTTAAATGAGCTGTGGCCCAGAGAAGACGGCGGTGTTTCTGGATCGTGTTCACATGTGGCTTCTTCTTTGCACGATACAGATTTAACTTGCATTTGTGGATTGCAAGGCGAGCTGTGTTCACAGTCTATGATTTCTGGAAATGTTCCTGAGCCCATGCAATGTATTTCCATGCAGAATCAGTTTTTAACGCAGTGCTGAGGCCCCGAAGATCACAAGCATCCACTATTGACCAGATTTTCTTTATCTTTTAATGATATTATGTAATGTATATGGTGGGATATTCAAAGTCAATTTTACAATTTTGCAATTTTACATCGCGGAACATTTTTCTGAAATTGTTCCGCAATTTTTTGATGCAGTTTCTTGCAGATTGGTGAAGCTCTGCCCATCTTTATTTCTCAGAGACTCTGCCTCTCTAAAATGCTTTTCTTATACACAGTCATGTAACTGACAAAATGCCAATTAACATAATTAGTTGCAAAATGCCCCAGCAGATTTTTTTATGATTACCACTTAGTTTTCCAGCCTTTTGTTGCCCTTGTCCTAAGTTTTTTCAGATGTGTTGCTGCCATCAAATTCAAAATGAGCTAATATTTTAATGAAATGGTAAAATATCTCTCATTCAACATCTGATATGTTGTTGTTGCCCTTTTGTGAATTAACTGTAGGTTCATGAGATTTGCAAATCATTGCATTCTGTTTTTATTTAAATTTTAAACAGCAGCTCAGCTTTTTTGGAATTGGGATTGTAAAATAATGCATATGGTTTGTTAAACAATTCTGTCTCTTTTTTTATTGAAGTCCTTAAAGTACCACCCTGCAATGAAAATTCTGCATCTCAGCATGGTAAGTATTTCATTATTTTTAATTTAATTAAACCTCATCTCTGTGCAAAGTTGCAATGGTAAAGAAAAAGTTAAGCCACGTTACCGGGCTTGAGCAGTTTACAGGCACATCAGCGTATCAGCTAACTGAACAGCTATGCTGGCAACAGGATTGTCTCTTGTCTGGCAGACAGCTTTCACCAGTTGGCCAGAACCACATGTAACGCTGTCACACAAGCACCCCCTCCCAATCCCAACTCTTCTCAAGTAAACCTCGAAACTGTTCGAGAGCTAAAATTACAACTCCTGCTGCGTTATAATGGGCAGCCGGGCAAGTGTAGGGGTTTCCTATCACAGTGTCTCGTTTTCTTTAAGGCCCAGCCCTCTCGGCTCGCCTCCCAGGACGCCCGGGTAGCCTTCATTTTGTCCCTTGTGTCGGAAACCGCTTATAAGGTCAAATTCACCCCCTATGAATAATGCAGAATATCTGATGAAAGAAATGACCATAATTTTGACGATGACATCCCTGGCCAACAGGCAGCCATGAATTTAACTCACCTTTGTCAGGGAAATGAATCCGTGGTTGAGTTCGCAAGTACTTTTAGAGCTCTGGCCGGCGAAACCGAGTGGCCTAAGGGACTGTTACAGTCCTTCTTTTTGAATATTAATTAATCAATAACCTTTATTGCAAGGAAGTCCCATTGAGACAGAGGTCTCTTTGGCAGGGGAGCTCAGATTACAATAAAACAATTACAATGGAAGGTTAAAGACAAACAGCACACATAAAATAGACAAAAGTCACAAACAACAATTTCAGATGAAAGGAATACCAAGTTTTAAATTAGAATAAAACATTAAAAAAAAAAATATATATATATATATATATATATTCAGATCACATGAGCCAATATGTTATTTACAATAGAACATAGATAATATTTCAAATGCTGAAACTGGGACATTTTACATTTTTATCCACAAAATGAGCGTATTTCAAATTTTCTGGCTGTAACAGGACTCAAAAAAGTTGGGACACAGGCAAAAATGGGCTGAAAAAGCAATTAATATGCAAGAGAATCAGCTGAAAGAATATTTAGCTAGTAATTAAGTTAACTGGCATCAGGTGTGTAACATGATTGGCTATAAAAGGGATGTCTTAGAGAGGCTGAGTCTCTCAGAAGTGAAGATGGCCAGAGGTTCTCCAACCTGTGAAGGCTTGCGTAAAAAAATTGTGGATTACTTTAAGAACAATGTTCCTCATTGTCAAATTGCAAAGGCTTTGAAGGTCTCATCATCGACAGTGCATAAAATCATCAAAAGATTCAGAGAAACTGGAGAAATCTCTGTGCGTAAGGGACAAGGCCGAAGACCTTTACTGGATGCCCGTGATCTTAGGGCCCTGTGACGCCACTGCATCACTCACTGGCATGATTCTGTCATTGACATTACTAAATGGGCCCAGGAATACTTCAAGAAACTACTGTCTATAAACACAGTCTGCCATGCCATCCACAGATGCCACCTAAAACTCTATCATGCAAAAAGGAAGCCATTGTTGAGCATGATCCAGAAGCGCAGCTGTGTTCTGTGGGCCAAGACTCATTTAAAATGGACTGTAGCAAAGTGGCAAAGTGTCCTGTGGTCAGAAAAGTAATATGGGTAAATATGGGTAATATTGTTGCCTCGACAATCCTCTTCTAATTGTCCAAAGGAAAGCAGGACCTGTGTCTGTAAACCCGATTTTCATTCTAAGTTTCCTGGACTGGTTGGACACATGCATCTTAAAAGAGAAGTCATGATCCAACCAGATACCCAGATATTTGTAAAACCGAACCTGCTCAATTTGAGCACCAGTCACTGAGAAAATGGAGTCACCTGACATAATTGCATTCTGTGCTGAAAAGATCATGAACTTTGTTTTATCAGTATTTAAAACCAGTTTAAGATCAGCTAGAGCATGCTGTATAACATTAAAAGCAGATTGTAAATATGTGAGGGCCTGTAAGCACGTTGGAGCTGAGGAATAAAGTACTGTGTCATCAGCATAAAAATGAACCTTGCAATTACTTACAATACGAGCAATGTAATTTATATAAATTGTGAAAAAAATTGGACCAAGAATGGAACCATGGGGTACACCTTTTGTCACCTTTAAAAATTGAGACTGCGCATCCCCAGAAATAATAGCTAGTGTTCTATGTCAGAGGAAGTCCTGGAACCATGAGCATGCTCTCTAACCAAGACCAATGGAGAACACCTTATTTAATAAAATATTATGGTCTGCTGTGTCAAACACTTTTGCTAAATCAATAAATAGAGCCGCACATTTTTGTTTACTATCCACAGCTGTTAATAAATCATTTATAACCAATGAAGCCGCTGTAATGGTGCTATGTCCAGGCCTGAAACCAGATTGCTGTGATATTAAAATGATGTTGGAAGTTAAGAAATTGCAAAGTTGTTGTTTTACAAGAGATTCTAAAATCCTAGCCAGGCATGGCAATTTTGAGGTGGGCTGATAGCTGTTTACTGAACTGGGATCACCCCCTTTAAATAAAGGAAAAACATGAGCCGCTTTGTATATACTGGGAATAGTCCCTGTCGATACTGATAAGTTAAAAATATTAGTTATTGAATGTGCAATCAGTGGGGCTGCAAGACGCAAAAGACTCAGGACTAACTGATCCTCTCCAGTGGAATTATTTACATCTATACAATTTAATTCATTCACATTTAATTCCCTGAAAGAAAACAATACTCTAGGATTTTGAGAATTTGTAAATGCACTAGAGCTAAGGTCAGACACATCTCTCATGGTGGATTGATAATTAAAATTTTCAAAAAGGTCTCCGGCCGCTATAAAATTTTCGTTAAAGAAGTCACAGATTTTGTGCTTATCAGTAATAGGACCAGAATCCGTGTGCATAGAATGAGGTAATGAAGAAGAAGGACTATTATTCAGGGACTTGACAATTTTCCAGAATTTTGCCAGATTACCTAGACATTTAGCCATGTCTAGATTTTGCCTTTTTTTAATCAGTAAGCGGCATTTATTTCTTACTTATCTGAAAACCTGCCAGTCTGTGAGTGTCTGAGTTTCCCTAGCTTTAATCCAAGCTTCATCCCTTACGCGCAGATCATTGGATAAAGCAACAGAAAACCAAAGATTTCTTCTGTTTTTAACTCAGAATATATTGACTGGAGTATGCTTATCAACAGCACAATTAAACACAGAAGTAAAATGAGCTAACGCTAGGTCAAGGTCTGGAATAAAACCTGCAAAGCTTAAATCATTCCAGAAAATATCGTGGAGGAAGGCCTGTTCACAAAAATGTTTAAAATTTCTTTTAGTTATCAAACATGGAGGTGTCTTTGAAACTTTCATATCCCTAATACACGCTACTGGGCAGTGATCACTAACATCCAGGGGAAAGACTCCACTCAGAACGTACTTGTGCGGTCTATTTGTTATGTTATACCAGTTGTCTCAGAAAATAAAACACAATTTCTAGTGCTGCATAGGATATTTCAAAAGCCAACAGATAGTCCAAGTCCACTTTAATATGCAACGACAGCCGGACACCAGGGGGAGCTCCTAAGAGAGATGGTAGATCAGGGACGCACCATTGAGGAAGAGGGCGAAGGGAGGTCCGGCTTGTGCGAACAGGAAGTTAAGTCAGTCCCGAGGGAGGGACAACACTGCATGGTGCATGTTGGCCGAAAGCATTTGGCTGCCCCATTTGTTGGGATGCTTCCCATCTGGTTTAAAAAAAGGTGAACCGTTCCAAAATAAGTCAAAATATGCCAAAGGGAACGTTAGCTGCTTGTGCTCAGCATTTCACCAAGAACAGCTTTGTAAATAAAGAGTAATTCGACGCTGAATGAGTGTTTTTGCTGCTTATCAAACCTGAAGCATCTGTATTGATCAAGCGCTCAGAGCCACAAGCTGTAAGTAACGATATAACAGCAAATAATGTAAGTGAAGCTAACATGTTATGGGTGGCTACTGGCTAGCAGGACCGCTAAAAATCATAGACAGTATAAAAAGATGGACGCAGCACTCTGGTCTGAAAAAAGAAGCCCATGAAAGTACCGTAAAATGGCATTCTATATAATTTAAATTGTTAATAAATTCCATATAATGAGATATAGCGGCGAATTGCAGCCAAGTGTGCAGACTAAGTAGTCTGCTAATACGGTCAATGCCGCAACCGATAGTGGGATGGGACCAGAAATAAACATGGACTTTCCACATTTTTTTAAGAAGTTAAAAAGGAGGTTAAAATCGTTTTTTGTACGCTCCGACGGGTGGTATCATTAGTCCCCACATGAACAATCATCCTCTTAAAGGGGACCTATTATGCTGATCCTTCTTTTAATACATATTAGTAATGTTATAATGTTGGATGTCCATACTCAACCTCTGAAAAGTTTCTAAACATAAAATACAGGAGTTATGCCGTGATCGAAGAACGTGATTTCGTGAACGTGATTTCCTTTCTGAACAGCTCCTCCCGAGATCCTCACGAGATCTGGGCAAAACCTGACGTCAGGTTGTGCCGTCCAATTAATACAGACCTAGCCAGAGCCAATCACGGCGCTGGACCTGCCTACACTGGAAACTATTCGAGCAGGCACTAACAACGGCAGATCATACTATGCCTTAGTAGCGTCTACACTTTTGGAAATACAAAAGAAGAACCCCAGATCATTAGAGGTGCAGCTTTGTCAGTATCTCTCCCAAAGCTGCTTGTCTGTTTACTTTTGGACGCAAAGAAAAACAGCTATTTCTCTTCCAAAAGACGATGCCACCAGAAATCATTGGGTAGCTTTTTTTTGTTTGCAGGCAGCAAACAGCCACGGTCAAAGGGAACATTAGCTGCTTGTGCTCAGCATTTCACCAAGGACAGCTTTGTCAATAAAGGGTAATTCGACACTGAATGAGCGTTTCAGCTGCTTCTCAAACCTGAAGCAGCTGCATCCCAAGCTCTCGGAGACACAAGCTGTAAGTAACGATATAACAGCAAATAATGTATGTGAAGCTTACGTGTCATGGGTGGCTACTGGCTAGCAGGGCCGCTAACAATCATGGACTCTAAAAAGATGGACGCAGCACTCTGGTCTGAAAAAAGAAGCCCTTGCGGAAGTACTGTAAAATTGCGTTCTATTTAATGGCCAGCGGATGGCGACATCGGTGGTTGCAGGAAGAAGTTCAGTGCTACAGAACTCTATGAGAAAATGACCTTACTTTCCCAACTGATTTTTCATTTAAATAATTTTTTATATTATCTTATGTTTGCGATAGCAAGTTTAAAGTTTCCTGTATATCATGATGTTCATTTTTGTCAATTATGGTCCTAAGTAGACTAGAATAAAGGATAAAGCCAGAATATGCTATAGAGGTGTGGCTGTCCTCTGGTCCTCGTCCAATGCGGTCAGACCCACCTCTCATGTCCCTCCCCGGATCTTGATTCTGGCTCTCGTCCAATAGAAATCACATCCGGTTTCAAAATGAGAACATGGCACGATTCAAATTGTCAAAATCGAGGCTTCCTCTATGGTGTGCTGAAACCAATGATTGATGTCACGGTTGCTTCGTCCATCTTTTCATACAGTCTATGCTAACGACAGTTGGCACTAACAACTGGCCTCAAGCGCAGGCTTTCTAAAATATCTGAAGATAAATCCTGAATCGGTCGCGACTGTCTGTGACTCAGACACAGAAGCTGCAAGTTGCTTTTACTGCATAAGCCAACCTGACGTGATCGCCAGTTGATTGTGGCTGCAGCACTGTGGCTAACGTAGCCAAGTTACTGTTGTTAGTATTTGTGACCTACAAATGCAAGAGTGAAATCAGAAGGAAATTCTACAGAAGGTGTGTCAACATAAACCTCATTTGAAGCAAACTTTTAATACTTGTTTGTAATTTGGATGCTTAGTATAACTGTCCACGGTAACAGAACTTGCTGTCTGTAAAACCTGTATTGCAAGGGTTTGTCTCTGTGGTTATGACAGTTCGGTTAGCAGCTACTGCATGTTAGTTTGCGTGCTGTGCCAATTAAAAATTATCCTGGTTAACTTATATGCAATAGTTCTGATTGGTATGCTTGTGTTACTTTGGTAATCATCTATGTGGCAGTTTCATCATAATGTTGCTCGATTGTAGCCACTACAGTTGAAGCTAACCGGAGAGGTGCTGTATGTGTCCGCAAAGTTGGGCTGATAAGCACAGTTAGACTAGATGTAGGTTTAGCAGAGCTTGGGACACGTGTTCGGGTTTGTTTATGGCTGCTTGTGATCGCTTCACTTATCCATGACCAGGATCAGCAGGATACTTCACAAATGTCTGGGCAAGCTCTCTGGTGCTACCATGAAAGCAATGGGAAACGCAGAAGCTCTACCATGTCTGGTATAACAAATGATTTCTCTACACTACCGTGACATAATTTTATCCCCCTTTAGAAGTTGTTGTGGCTACTAAAAAGCCGAAAAAGCCAGAGATTAAATAGGAAATTCTTTCCTGTAGAAGTTATCGATTTGCTAGCTCCACGTGAGCAACTTTTCCGCACTAGAAGAACCTATGGACTGTAAAACCTGTATTATGTTCATAGCATAACCAGAGCTCTCTCTAGCTGCCGCATACTATCCATACAGCTGCTTTCACATCGGATTAATTTCACTGATTACATTCAAAGTGAATGCAAAGACACGAATACATGCGTTATGGGCACGTTAATTAAAAATGCTCCTGGTTAACTTATATGCAGCAATTCTGATCGGTATAAGCGTCAATGTGAAAGTTTCATCGTAACGTTGCCTGATTGTAGCCACTACAGTTGAAGCTAACCGGAGAGGTGCAGTTAGACCAGACGTAGATTTTGCAAAGCTTGGAGTGCGTTTTTGGGTGCTTGTGAAACGATCGCTTTACTTATCCATGACCGGGGTCAGCCTGATACTTCTCCAATATCTGGGTAAGCTCTCTGATGCTACCAGTGAAAGCAATAGGGAAACACACAGGATATAAAGTGTCTGGTATCACAAACAATTTCTCTGCATTGCCGTCGATTAAATATTAAATTGGCGATTGAATATTAAATTATTTCCTGTAAAAGTGATCGATTCACTTGCTCCACAGAAGCAACGGTTCACGCAAACGGAACATACGGTCTGTAAAACCTATATTATGCTCATAACGTAACCGGATCTCTATCGAGCTCTCGTGCACTATCCATAACGCACCTATTCTCCGTGAGGAAATGCTGGTCATTCCAACACAATGAGTAAACCAGTACCAAGGGCAATTTCCGAAAAGACCGTTTAGCCTGGAGCTTTCACCCCTCCGTCATATACCAGCGCAGAAGCTGTTCGTTTCTCCACGCTAACAACACACCACAGCTATGCACACGAACCAGCAGGTCTTTATTATACACACCTAAGCAGTCCATAAGCTGTTGGTTCACTTTTAGCAGCTCTTCACTGTCCGTTTTTCCCTCCTAACTCAGACCCACCGGATTTCTACAGTCTCCGGTCTACATGTGGATATGCCGACCCATTCTACAAATGTGTCTATATGGGGATTCTAGCTTTCCCTGCATCCTAGCTTTAGATTAGAAAAACCGCTGTACCCACCATTGTTGCCGTAGCAAACTGTAGCCGATAGCAAAGTTGAGCTTGTGCTGCCAGATTTTCTCACTGCATCCTCCACTTTCGCCGCTGCGTTTATTAGAACAAGTTCATTTCATTAGATCTATATTCAGGTATAAAGTTAGATTGTGGAATTTGCCCGCCGCTTCTTTATAAGATTGCAGATGTGTCTCACGTTTCACTCTGGGGAGGCGGACCCAGAAAATTGGGTTCTGCAGCCTTGTCCCGCCCAACTCCACCCTCCACAGAGCTGGCCAGTCAGAAGAAAGTGGGCACACGGGGAGTGGGGGCCATAGCGGAAGAGTGACCTCAATGAGGCATTTCAGGCAGAGTATACAATGGACTACAAATGGGATTTTTTGAGGATGGCAGTATGAGCTAAATAAGGACCCTGTTTTGGACTTTGAACAGTCAGGAGTACTCTAGGGGAGTCAAAGATCAAAGTATAACCTTGGAAATATAGTAAAATAGGTCCCCTTTAACAGAAGGTGGGAGTGAGGAGAGTTGCCCAGGTAGCTTCCCCAGGATTACCGGAACAGTAGCACCAGGGAAACAGCGGGTCGCCACATTAACGAAGCGAGTGTTTTGGATTATGGAGTCTCCCACCAGTAATGTAGTCGAGGAGAAGAGAGGATGAGGCGGTGGAAAGCCAAGGGCAAATGCCCTTTCCACTTTCATTAAGGATGCATTGGCTCTTGTAGAACCGCCACCGTCCTTTGACGCCTTAGTATTCACTGCGATTCACCTGGAGGATCATCTAAGGGAACATGAGAGAGATGAGAATTCAATGAGAAATCGTCCCGCCCGGGATACGCCCTGTTTCCTGCTTCCTCAGCCCGAAGCGTCTGCAGCTGGCGTTCCTTCGGGGTCTATGCAAGGCTATGCAGGTTGACAGCTCTGTGTTGTGCTCCACTTGGGGGGGATCAGACCACAGGAGTCGTGTGTTATTATTGTAAGCTTAGGGATGCACTAAAGGCATCTTTCCCAAGCTGAAGGGGAAATGGGCAGTCTCCCTGATGGGGCATGGGGCAATGGCGAGACATGGTTTAAAATCTCTATGGACCTTAGTTACGCTTGATTTAAAATGAGGATCATGCCTCGAGTCAGCCCAGGCTTTTCTTGATTCTGGTGCGGTTGAGTGTTTTGTAAAATGCCTGTTGGGTTAAGAAGTGGGGAATACCTTGGATTCAATTGCTACAGCCGCACTAGATAATGGCTCTTGATGGTCAGCCACTGGGCAGCGGACAAGTTACAAGTGTATCCAACAGAGGTGTATAATCCAGGTTCAGAAAGTCCATCCCAGGATATTGTTCCAGCCACAAAAGACCTGTCAGTTGGCCCGATTCTTCAGCTGGGAGGTAAAACTGACAAATGAAATCTGCTGGCAGGAGTTTACGGGTGGAATGAAAACATGGTAGGATTTTTACTTTCTGACCCCTGGATTATACACCTCTGGTGTCCAAACCTATTTCCGTTAGGATTGCATTCGGGGCTCACGCTGAACGTATTCCATTTTTTTTAATTGAGTCACCGGCCTACTCCCTGTTATTGGGGCACTCATGGCTCGCGACACATCAAGCCACAAATCAATTGGGGCAATAATGAAAATACTATCCTTTGCTGGGGACACTTAACACAACACACTTGAACAGTACATCATGCTGTTCTGTACAACCGTCCCCCGTCTCTGGTAGAGGGTGTGACGATGAGGAAACGGACGATTTAAGCGATCTAGGGGTTCTCCACTCCATTATAGAGAGTCTTCCTCACCCTTAGAGAGTCTAACCTGGGACCCCATAGTGGACCATAATCCTCCCTTTGAGGAGAGAAGCGGGGATGATCTCTCCAGTTTTGGAGATTCGGATGATTTCAGTTCTCTTTGCAGAATCTGAAATGGGACTTACACACATGTTGGGGTCCCTTAAATTTCCTTTACCCCCTAAAGTGCCGTCAGTTTACTCTGATCTTGCTGAGGTTTTTTAGCAAGCAGCGCGCCACTTCCCTTCCGCCCCATCGTCCATGCGATTGTGGGATCGACCTGTATCCTGGCAGTGTTCTGCCTCGGGGCTCCCTGCTCCTGAGAGCACTGCTATGAAGAAGTATGCTGAAACACAGTGAAAACGCAACGCCTAATTTTTGAAATTGTACGTGACTTTTTAAAGCGATCAAAATTACCACTGAAGAAATACTGCGGTATGAAGGTTAAAAGCTGGAATTTATGTAAGTCTGGTTCAAACCCAGTTTGTGCGCCCGTCAGGGAATCTCTTCTCCAAAACACAACTTTGTCATGTCGTTTGCTGCCAGTTGAATTCAGCACTTGGGGGTGAACCACTTTCATCAGCATCAGTGTCAGAATGTCACAGCTTACAGCACAGCAGAGGGAGTGAGCTTTGGAGATGCTGCTTGGGGGAACATCTCAAAAAGAGGTTGCCTGCCAGTTCAGGGTCAGTAAATACACCATCAACAGACTGGAGCATTGCTACCAACTGACAGGAAGTGTTCACCACTGCCCCTAACCAGGACAACTTCCAGCTACGACGGTACGTCAGGACCGACACATCCGGCAAATCCATCTGAGGAATTAGTTCTAAACAGCAGCAGACACGCAGGGCCGGCGCTAGCCATTTTGGTGCCCTATGCATAAATGCTTTGTGGTGCCCCCCCACATACCCACCCACCCAACCCCACCCCTGACAGAAATGAAAACAATATCTGAGTATTTGTCAGTTTTGCTTTATTTTACAAAATAAGTTGTCAATATTAATGGTTCAAAAACTGAGATAGAGATAAATAATAACAATAACAACAATTATTCTTCTTATTATTATTTTTTTGTTATTATTATTAAGAGATAAATAACAATAATTAAGTCTTTATAAAACACTAACAATGGCATCAAATACTCAAATAAAAATAAATAATCTAAATTTTAAAAAAAATGCCACGACTATTAACAACTAAACATGCTTTTAACTTATCACAGTTCTGAGTAAGGAACTTTAAATACATATTTTAAAATGCAAGCACCAGTTGTTAGAGGCCCTACAGAGGCACACGTCTGCATTTTCGGGCTGCGAAATCAGCTATCAGGTCATCATATGACAGTTTCTGAGCAATTTCCCCATTGATGCTGATGACAGCCAGACCACTTAAACGCTTCTGGCCCATTGATGAGCGCAGGTATGTTTTAATGAGTTTAAGTTTGGAGAAGCTTCGCTCAGCAGAGGAAACTGACAGGGATACATCTGCGAATGTGTACAAATAGAAAAACGGATGTAGCTAGACGCTTTATGGACACCAAACTGATTCGCTATCAGCCTATACTCTCCGCAGCTAACGAGCTCATAAAACGCAATCGCCACTCGCATTTCTAGAGGTACAGCGGTCATCTCTTCTGGGCTCATGATATCCTTCATTTCATCACACAGTTTCACGAACGCTCCCTGAGACATCCTGAAATTCTCTCTCCATTTTGCATCTAAAAAATTCATTGAGCACCACTCTCTCCCACCAGTCCTTGCTCGTAACGCACATCCAGCAAGCACGGGTCTTTAGTAGGAGTGGAGGAAGGCCTATGCTGAGACCACGAGTTTTACGTCATGTACTTGGAAAGAAATCGAACTATTGACTGAACCATGTAAACCAGGTTTTTCCGATTATCACATGACTGAAGTACATGAAAACGCGTCAAATCAGATTATTGCCGTTACCCGATTATTCCCAGTTATCGGATTATTGTGGTCATGTAAACGTAGCTGTTACAAAATAAATAATTGTTAATTAAAACATTGTCTTACCTGCAAATGACACGCGAGCATCATCTCGCAGTTTTTTTTCTTTTCCTCTTTTCCGCCCCCGACTCTTGATGCCTTTTCGATTTCGATGACATGTCCAGATCTCCGGAATAAACTTCTGCCAAATTTGCAATTGAAGCATAATGGAGCAAACTACTTGGGAATGGGGGAGGGGGGGTGGGGGCACCAAAGGTAGACCGATGAGAGGGCCGCGCAGGAGATTAATCTTTTTTTAGCGTAAATAACCTACGTTATTTTTGTATTACTAATATTTATTAACATGCTTTACAAACTTTTATTTTAAATATTAAATACTGTTATTATTATTATAATTTTTTTATGGGCTTGATTTTTTTGGTGCCCCCCCAGGCAGTTGGTGCCCTACGCGCAGTGCGTGATAAGCGTATGCCGAGCGCCGTGTCTGCAGACACGGCTCAGACATGCTATGACTGTGATTTGATGAGCTGCGGGGTTAACGTGCCAGAGGCCGTATCGAGGCAACATCATGATACAACGTCACAGAGACAACAGACTACAGTTTGCTCAATTTCATCATCTTCAGCTGCCACGAGTCTTCCACCGTTGGGTTTTTTCAGACAAATCCAGGTTCTGTGTGTCATTTGCTGACAAACGCCATCGGGTGTACAGGAGGCAATATAAATGTCATCAAGACAGGTGTGTTCTGGAGAGAAATGGGTTTGGTGGGGGTAGTGTCATGGTCTGGGCTGCCATTAATGTGAGATTTTGGAGTGAACTCGTTGTGATGCGAGGAGGTCTAATGGCACAGCGATGTATGGAAGAGTTCTCCAGCCACTGTTGAACAACCATGCACAAAAACAATTACCGTTCACATTCCAACATGACAACACCTGTCTCTATAGTGCATGCCTCACCGTTCTGCCTTAGCCATCTATCTCACCCGATCTTAACCCCTTTGAACTCGTGGGATGAACTGGGCCGTCTTATGCACCAGCATCAACGTCAACCACGCAACGTCGCCGAGTTGACAGCTGCACTCAGGAGGAGTGGAGGGACTTTCCCCAAGCAACTGTGCGACATTTGTGTGAATTGATTCCTCGCCATTCCTCGGACACACGTGTCCAAGCACAGGAAGGACACACTCACTACTGACAGTTTGTGGAGGGTCTGTGCATTCACAATAGCATATCAGAAACATTTGTTGAGATATTGTGATGAAACTTTACAATGCTATGGACAATTAAATGCTTTTTCTAACCGCATTAACAGTGAATCAAAAAACATTAATTGCTTTTTCTTTTTGGTTATTAAATATGGTTGTTGCTTTTTCACTGTGTGTCAGTATGCTTTGAGGAGTCATTAGCTGATGGGTTTATTAGACCCTCCATGTCGTCTGCTGGGGCGGGGTTTTTGTTTGTACAGAGGAAGGACAAAACCTTAAGACCTTGCGTCGATTACAGGGGTCTAAACAGTATCACTGTCAAGAGTAGGTACTCGATACCTCTTATGAATTTGGCTTTTGAGCACCTCCAGGAGGCATCAGTTTTCACAAAATTAGATCTGCACAACCCCTATAATTTGATTTGAGTGCGAGAGAAGGGCCGAGTGGAAGACCGCTTTTTACACCCACAGTGGGAACTACGAGTATCTTGTGATGCCGTTCAGCCTCACTTGCACCCCATATATCTTTCAGGCTTTGTTCATGACGTGCTAAGAGAAATGCTGGAGAAATTTGTGTTTGTCTATTTTGGACGACATTCTTTTTTCCCGATTCGCTGTTTGAACACATCGTCACAAGTTAAGCAGGTGCTCCAAGCGCTTTTGACAACATGGCTCTTTTTCAAAGCTGAGAAGTGCGTTTTTCACGCAAAGACTATTTGTTATTTTGGAGTGTTGGCTCCAAATGGATCCGCAGAAAATTGCTGTAGTCAGGGATTGGCCCACCCCTCGGTCCGTTAAACAAGTTCAGCGTTTTTTGGAGTTTGCCCATTTTCATAGACGGTTTATTCGCAGTTTTAATGCTATTGTTACCCCTATTACTGCCCTGAATAAGAGTACTGCTCCTTTGCCTTTTCAATGGACCCCTAATATCAGGTGGTTGATGACTCATTGGTTGCAGCAGTGGAGAGACTATTTAAGTGGTGCTTTCGGTGCAGTCTGGTGCTTTTGCGTCATTCTTGCTCGGACCATAAAGTGGTGGACTCTGTGTGTCTCTCTCTCTCTGGGCGGCATGGTGGCGCAGTGGTTAGCACTCCTGTCTCACAGTAATAAGGTCGTAGGTTTGAATTCGGCTTAGGGCCTTCCTGTGTGGAGTTTGCATGTTCTCCCCATGTTTGCATGGGTTTCCTCCGGGTACTCCGTGTTCCTCCCACCTGGAAAAACATGCATCGTAGGAACGATCCTACTAGAGTCCCTGACCAAGGAACTGGCTTTAGTACTGGAGTTGGTTGCCAGGTGCCACTCTGTGGCCGCCCACTGCTCCTAACTATAGGATGGGTTAAATGCACAGGACGAACTGCCCCACATGGTTAAATAAAGTATATCTTATCTTATCTCTATCCACCTGTGTTTTATCTTGCTCTATCCTCAATATAATTCTGGTCAGAGAAGGTTTACAAATCAATACTGTATACATTTTCCTCATTGTACCAACTTCCAGAAATTATGTCCTATTTTAACACAAGAATTATGACGTTTTCTCCCTGGGTTCATGAACATTCTATAGTTTCAGGATAAGAATAATAAGATCTTTTCTAGAATTTTCCATATATGAAAAAATAGCAGTTCAATATTTGTGGATTATTACTCATTGTGTCTGCTTCTGCAGATAACAGAATTGTGATTAAAATTATTTAAAAGTTGGGCTGAACTCATGGGACAATCATGAGACAATTTGCCAAAGATGTCAACCAGATAAACTTAATCTGATGGAGGTTATGATTGCATTTTTACTCTTTACAGGTGAATATATCAACGAAGACAGTGATGAGGAGGATGCTGGGAAAGGAGAGGGTTACATGTGAGTGTATCTGTGTGTGTGCCTCTGTCTGAGTGTGTATTAGTGTATAAATCTGTGAGAATCTGTCTTTTCTGCTTCCACCTGCTATTCCACCTTTTTCCTGTGTGTGTGTGTGTGTGTATGTGTGTGTGTGTGTGTGTGTGTGTGTGTGTGTGTATGCTTGTGAGATTGTGGCCGCATTAAATGCAGTATATAATTACTGCGTGTGTGTGTGTGTGTGTGTGTGTGTGTTTGTGTTTGTGAGATAGTGGCAGCATTAAATGCAGTACATAATTTCTCCTTGTGTGTGTGTGTGTGTGTGTGTGCGTATGCGTGTGCGTGTGCGTGTGCGTGTGTGTGTGTGTTTCTGAGATGCATAGCGGCAGCATTAAATGCAGTACATAATTTCTCCTTGTGTGTGTGTGTGTGTGTGTGTGTGTGTGTGTTTCTGAGATGCATAGCGGCAGCATTAAATGCAGTATATAATTTCCTACTTGTGTGTTTCAGACAAGTGTTGCCAGACCCACCTGCATCTGACTGCGGCTCTCAGCAGAGACGTGTTTCCACGGCGAGCTCAGGTACAGTCTGAGGAGAGACTCATTAAATACAGTATTAACAATCATTAACCCAGGATCGTAGCTCAAGAGGTGTTGGATTATGCAGCAAGACCACCGAGCAAAGCACTAGTCCATCTCAGAATGGCTCAAAAGAAACAAAGTAAAGATTTTGGAGTGGCCTCGTCAAAGGCGAGACTTGATCCCCTTTGAGATTCATGGGGTGGCGGGAGCTTAGAGATACAGAAAGAGAAAAAACTTTTTGAAAAGATGCCATCTGAATCTATGGAGGAGAGATAAAGGAACTACTCTGGATAATGCTGGCTGCCCATTATTTTTGAGGCATAAGTTGATAAACATCACCATTAGATGGGTACTAAGGCTAGAACTTGATGTAAATGAGCAGAAGCACATCCTTCGAATGTCAACATAACATAATATGAGTGGTGAGAACAGGCCGTTCAGCCCAACTAGACTCACCAGTTTCTTTATACTGTTGTGAATATATCACTTCAGGTTCTCAATGAATCCGTGGTATCTAGCTTTAACTCAAGCCTGCTCTTGAAAATTCCCACAGTTTCTGCCTTAGCAATATGGTCAGGCAAGCTATTCCACATCAAAATTACTCTTAGTGTGAAAATATTTCCTAATACCAGTGCTAAATTTTCCCTTGGTCAACTTTTATTTGTGACCCCGAGTTCTTCTAACAACACTTGGTTGAAGGAATCCTACATAATTCACTTTGTTAATCCACTTAAAATATTTAAAGAATTCAATCAGATCACCCCTGAGTCTCCATTTCCTAAGACTAAAGAGATTAAGGATCTTCAGCCTCTTCTCATAGCTTTCATCTTATATACCCGGAATTAACTTAGTGGCTCTTCTCTGAACTTTCTCTAGAGCCTCTATATCAGTGGTCGTCTACCCCGGTCCTGGAGGACCGGAGTGTCTGCTGGATTTTGACGAATTGATGAATGAAAGCGGTTGATTACACCTTTAACTCATCTCACCTGGTGTCTTTGGTTTAAATAGGGTGGAGAGAACCAAACTCAGCACGCCCTGCGCTGTTAGCAATGCTCCTGCACTAAGGGAATAATAAGCCAATCAATCAATTACCAGGAACGACCCACAAGATTTGTCAATGTAGTTGGACATTGAGCATAGTTGTAATCCTGACAAAGTAGAGGTTCAAAGTAAAGATTAAAGTGTATAGGGCAGGGGTAGCAAGCCCTGGTCCTGGAGAGCCACAGGGTGTGTGAGTTTGGTTTTCTCCACCATATTTAAACCTAAGACACCAGGTGAGATGATTTAAGCGTGTAATGAACTGCTTTCATTCATCAATTAAGTGCAGTTTAATGTCAAAAACCAGCAGACCCTCCAGGACCGGTGTTGACAACCCCTGCTCTATATCTTTCTTAAAGTATGGTCCCCAGAACTGTACACAATACTCCAGATGTGGTCTGATTAATGTTTTGTACCAAAGAAGCATCACCTCCGTGGATTTGTACTCAATACTTTTGGCAATGTATCCCAGCATCCAATTGGCTTTAACTGCTATGGCACAATGGCTAGAGCCTGTGAGGGTTTGGTCAGCAATCACTCCCAGATCTTTTTTTGAGTGGAGCACATTTTAGTTTTAAACCTCCCATTAAGTAATCCCATCTAATGTTTTTATTACCTACATGTACAACTTTACATTTCGCAACATTAAGTTTCATTTGGCACATTTCTGCCCAATTCTGGGTTATATCCAAATCATCCTGAATCACTTTAGTGGACTCTAAACTATTTGCCAAACGTCCCAATTCACACTGAACAAAAATATGAACGCCCCATGTCAAATATTGATGCCACATGGAGTTAACAACTCTAAGTGAGCATATGATGACTTTTACTTGTACAATAGGGATATTTCTCTTGATTTGTGCACCATTTTTTAATCCATCTCTCGGTCAGTGAGCATTTGCTCGGTGATGCAGTGATTTCACTCAGTACGTGGGTGTGGCATTTCCAGACGGTGATCAGACAGAATGAGCAGTACCCAGACACGCCTTATACTGGGGACAATAAAAGGCCACCCCAAAATGTCAAATTTTGTCAAAAGTCATCATGCCTTAGATGTCTCAGGTCATGTGGGAATGTGCCATCGGTATGCTGGATGCAGGGATGTCCACCAGAGCGGTCTGCATGCAGTTCCTTGAAGCAGAGCACATTCCAGTTCTGAACTGGCCTGCGTATTCGCCGGACATGTCGCCCATAGAGCATCTTTGGGATGTTCTGGATCGACGTGTCTGCGATCGTGTTCCAGTTTTGGATAATGTGCGCCAGCTCCATGTGGCCCTCCAGGAAGAATGGAATAACATTCCACAGACCATGACAGACAACCTGATCAACTCCATGTGACGGAGATGTGTTGCTCTGAGAGACGTAAACGGTGGACAGACAAGATATTGAACATTCAATTTCTTCAACCTGACCCCCAACGTGTTCAAAGGATTGTCACACCTTTGCAGATGCCAATATCAAGATGTAATGAATTAGATTAGTCATTAACGAAAATTAATTTTGATTCGCTTCATACATTGCATAACCCTAATGTTAATAAAAACTCAAAAATTTGACATAGGGCATTTATATTTTTGTTCAATGTAGTATCATCTGCAAATTTAACCAATTTGCTCTCAGGTCATTAATCAAGGTCATTAATTGAAAATTTCAGTTTTCAAAGACACCTTTTTAACTTCCCATGAAGTTAAAATTAAAATTAACAGTAGAGTGATCACTTGTCCCAAGTGGCAGTACCTCAACATTGCTAATTCTATCTGGGTCATTACAGAGCACTAAGTCTAAAATTGCCTTCTCTCTGGTAGGTTTATTAACATACTGCACCAAGAAATTATCATTTATAACATCTAGAAATTCTTCCTCCCCCCTACCCTGTCCTTTCACCATTTCCCAATCGATACCAGGATAATTTAAGTCTCCCATAATAATAGTCCCTCCTCCTCTACAAGCTTGCGTAATTCTCCTAAAATACATTTCATTGACAGTACTGTCCAAAGCTGGTGGCCGATAACATACTCCTGTGTTTAAACCTGTCTCATGTTTGCCAATGAGCCTGACCCAGATATATTCACAGGGCAAGGAATGTTCAATTTCGGGAATTTCCTGTACATTTATGTTTTCGTTCACATAGATTGCTACGCCCCCTCTACACCTATTACATTGCCTATCCTTCCTAAAGAGCTTATAACCTTCTATATGATATTCATCTCCATCCTCTTCACTTAGCCATGTCTCTGTAATCCCAACTATGTCATAGCCCTCACTAATCATAACAGCCTCAAATTCTGGAAATTTTTTTTTTTTATGCTGCTTGCATTTAAATAAAAACATTTCAGGTTATTACTAATGCTCTTCCCTCTTGATTTCCCATGCGGCCGCTGCTTCAAGCCCCCCACTACACTTTGTTGCTTAAAAAGTATATCATCAATAGTGCATGTAACGCCGTCAGCTTCCATCTGGGCAGTCTGAATTTCCCTATGTGTAACAGTCTCTAACCTCCCTGCACCCCAAGTCCCTAGAGCGTGTTGTGAGAGCGCATGTGCATCTGTGCCTCTTGCTGCGTGGCAGCATTGTCATTATTTCATCACTAGGAAGGCTGACCAAAGGTTTTGGGGGTATCTGTCTGGTGCCTGACTGTACATAGTTTGCCTGCCATCGTGTAAATTAAAGAATTTAGATCATTTGTGTCCATTCGGGTAACACATGTCCATGGTCACAGCCAATCACTTAATTGAACAGCTCACCAAGGTGATGTTGAAAGGCGTCAAGTGTTCAAATCCACAGTCATAAGTTGCCTAACAGATGCACAAGTGCATTTTAAACCCCCACTTGAGTCAATTTCCACGAAAGACACTGCTGTTGTACTGTTCGAAAGCAAGGGTTACTCAATCTAGAGGCAAGAACTCTTACCCTGAATCATTTGGTCTCTGTCCAGTTTGATCATTGGAAACATCAATCTGATTTGATGTTTCCATCAATTGTGTCATCAATTTTGTCAATTTTGACAATGCTGTTACCTAGCGACAGCAGGGATGTGCACAGAGGAACGCAACTTTCTAAGGGTTTGTTCCCACTCTTTTTCATCAAATTCACGCCTCCTTGACCATCTAATGATAATGTTTATCGACTGACTCGTTTTAGAAGATCAGATAGTGAGAAGAGAACCAAAATGATTTCATATGATTTTGCCCTGTTGACAAAAATTTTGATTTTAGTTTTTTCAGCCTGGAATAGTTTTAATGCCTGTCAATGACTTAATTTTGCATTGGGCCCTCCTGTCAGGAGGCATCAGACACTTTTATCACACCTATACACCATAAACACACATCATTTGGATCTTGGCTATGATTAATTAAGGTGGTGCGTTTTTAATGCTGATCAATAATATGTCAATGACGCAATCTTTCGCTTACAGGTTCCGACTGTTTTTAACTGATAGACGTAAAGAGTTTAATTACAAAATGAAATGCATCCATTCACAGCAACGCAAAAATGCTCATTTTTGCCATGGGAAAAGTAAGAATGGAAGACCTTTCATATTTCTTATTTTGTCTCGCTAAACAAGTTAAAAGACTACACCACGATGCAATGAAATCATTGCATTATTAAAGAATAATGAATTACATCCACGCAGGTGCAATTTGAAGTCAAATGCCTACCAGTCAAAAACAAAGAAGTGAACATTTCCCTGCTTCAGTAATAAGTCGTGATACTCCTCTGCATGCAGTACACTGCACTTCTCACAAATCTACCGCTCAATGCGGCCAGAAACCTGGTCTGTGGGAGAAAAATTACATTTACTGGCAGGAAATGCCTTCTCAATGGATAAATTAGGGAATCTTTTTTCTGCAGAACTTGCAGCATAGAAATGACACTCATATTTTTGATTTTCCCAAAACCAGAAACGCTAAACAATCGGAGCGTGTTGGCGGGGCTAGATCCTCCATTGCTGATTGGCTGCGTGGATATATCTCAGTTAGTGAAAAAACTAGCTTGGTATTTACTGCGCTTTGCAATGAAACTTTCCATTGAATCTATGACCTGTTTAATTGTCTTTGCGAAATAATAAATTAATATGAATATAATTTACAGGAGGAAGCCTTCCCACCTATGTGAATCCTGCACCTGAAGATGGTATTTGCTTATTAATTATTTAATGTAATTATGATCATTATTAATTATTCAGGTATGCTTCTGTGTTCATTTGCACACTTCAGAGATTTATAATAGGATGCCAACATTTTTCTACTATCTAATGTGAAATCTTTTCTGATTGTATGTAAAAAAGTAAAAGAACAGCCTCATGTCTAAAAAAGCTGGCACATTAAGGGAAATGCAAATGAAATCAAAAAGGAAAGATTCACCCTAAACTAAAGTATATTGAAAACATGATTCACCCGAAACTATATTGAAAACAGGGCAACATATTATTTCACGCTTGAAATTTCAATTACAACTTTTTTAAACTCTGTCATCAAAATGCATATTTTCAGTTAGTGATCAAATTCACCTTTGAATGCGAAACAATGTGTTGTTGCACTGTTCTCAATCTAGACGGAGCTTTGAATATCAATCTTTATTTTGTTTGCGTTTCCTTTGATGTTCCAACTTTTATGGAATTGGAGTTGTATTAACATATCAAAGGCAAGTACCAGGAAAATTATAACCATATTTTGGTATAAAAAATGCTTATTTTCCCCACAACAAACTATAACAAATGATACACTACATGTCTAAAGTTGAATAACATAAATATAAAAATAGTAATTTATTTTCTGTTACACATGGTAATTGTAGAGAACTCAAAAACTGAATCAGAGTTCATAAGCTCCTTTATTCGTCACAGGTGATTACGTCAATGAGGACAGCGATGACGAGGCAGAGAAAGAAGGTTACATGTGAGTGTGTGAGTTTGTGTGTCACTGTGTGTGTGTGTGTGTGTGTGTGTGTGTCTGTTTATCTATCATTTATCTTGCCTCCGTCTGCTTTACCGTGTGTCTGTCAATGTGTTTGTGATATTGTCAACAGTAAATGCAGTAAATAATTACTCCCTGTGTGTTTCAGAAAAGTGTTGGCAGACCCACCTGCATCTGACTGCGGCTCTCAGCAGAGACGTGTTTCCACGGCGAGCTCAGGTAGAGTGTGAGGAGAGACTCATTAAATACAATATCACACCGTAAGAATCACACAGCGCTCTGCATGTCTTATAATAGTAATAATAATAATAATAATAATAATAACTGCAAGACATGGCCATCGCTGTCTCCCGCCACGATCGAGGGCCATAACTCCGTAAATGTGTTTCAACGTCCATTTTAGAACTCAACATAGATCACGACGAGCTAATTAAGCTTACGAAATTTGACCCATGTAACTGTCAGTTTGAGGTAACTTGTCTCCATTGAAAGTGTGTCAGACTAACGGATGGAAGAAAGGATGGACGGATGAAACCCAATTCTATTTCCCCCGCTGTTGTTTGTGGGTCAGGGGATAATAATATTAACGTGGCAGATTTGATTAACTATGAGGCCATTGATTTTGTTCGCTTTGAAGAATTTGAGTGTTCTGCAGACCTTTTTTAATGACATGTTCACATTGGCGGCGCGACGTACGTTGCAGCAGCCTGGAGCACTTTTTCTCCAAATGTAATCTAGTTGTTATTCTGTAACTGTGAAAATTAATTCATCTGAATCATAGTTGATCTTGTCTGACCTATTCTAGATCAAGACAATTATGTAAATGTGGCTGAAGATGACTGCTGTTCTGGTAAGAATTCCACTCTTTTTAAAACTCTTAAGGGTGTACCTACTTCTGCCCTAAAACGTATGCATCACATTCGCGACATGAGCAGGTACTCAAAATGTGAAACATTTTTTTTATGTTAAAAGTACACAAGTATAAATGATACTTACAAATACAGAGACTTTTCTCTTGCTCTCTTGTGTGTGTGTGTGTGTGTGTGTGTGTGTGTGTGTGTATGTGCGTGCGTGCGTGCGTGTGTGCGTGCGTGCGTATGTACGACAGACTCCAGCAGTCAGAACTACATGAATGTGCAAGTGGATGGAGAATGCCACACACTTTTCCCAGGTTGGTGCCGTTCTATTACGTTTATAAACAGGAATATAAAAATTCTCATTGTGCTGTTAATGTGCAGCAAACTCAACTGGGCTGTTCTTACCACTGATGACCTGAGGTTGAATTGCAGTTGTGGCGCAGCTGGCGGTATCATGTTGGTGTCAACGGTCGATAGCTGTGGGTGATTAATCAGAGCTGTACGACATCTGTGGGTGATTTTTGACTGATTTGTGACAGATGTGATGGATGCATGACAGGTATTATGGATGTGGAATAAAGGTTAGACAGATGTAAGAGATGTGTTACAGGTATGTGACAGGTGTGATGGATGTGGAATAGAGGTTAAACAGATGTAAGAGATGTGTTACAGGTATGTAACAGGTATGATGGATGTGAAATAGAGGTTAAACAGATGTAAGAGATGTGTTACAGGTATGTGACAGGTATGATGGATGTGGAATAGAGGTTAGACAAATGTAAGAGATGTGTTACAGGTATGTGACAGGCGTGATGGATGTGGAATAGAGGTTAGACAGATGTAAGAGATGTGTTACAGGTATGTGACAGGTATGATGGATGTGGAATAGAGGTTAGACAGATGTAAGAGATGTGTTACAGGTACAGTATGTGACAGGTATGATGGATGTGGAATAGAGGTTAGACAGATGTAAGAGATGTGTTACAGGAATGTGACAGGCGTGATGGATGTGGTATAGAGGTTAGACAGATGTAAGAGATGTGTTACAGGTATGTGACAGGCGTTATGGATGTGGAATAGAGGTTAGACAGATGTAAGAGATGTGTTACAGGTACAGTATGTGACAGGTATGATGGATGTGGAATAGAGGTTAGACAAATGTAAGAGATGTGTTACAGGTATGTGACAGGTGTGATGGATGTGGAATAGAGGTTAGACAAATGTAAGAGATGTGTTACAGGTATGTGACAGGTGTGATGGATGTGGAATAGAGGTTGGACAGATGTAAGAGATGTGTTACAGGTATGTGACAGGCGTTATGGATGTGGAATAGAGGTTAGACAGATGTA
The DNA here is from genome assembly GCA_029721435.1 of Gymnothorax reevesii. Taxonomy (NCBI): domain Eukaryota; kingdom Metazoa; phylum Chordata; class Actinopteri; order Anguilliformes; family Muraenidae; genus Gymnothorax; species Gymnothorax reevesii. The sequence goes on from CM056584.1 coordinate 75,649,683, forward strand.
AGAGATGTGTTACAGGTACAGTATGTGACAGGCGTTATGGATGTGGAATAGAGGTTAGACAGATGTAAGAGATGTGTTACAGGTATGTGACAGGCGTTATGGATATGGAATAGAGGTTAGACAGATGTAAGAGATGTGTTACAGGTATGTGACAGGTGTGATGGATGTGGAATAGAGGTTAGACAGATGTAAGAGATGTGTTACAGGTACAGTATGTGACAGGTATGATGGATGTGGAATAGAGGTTAGACAAATGTAAGAGATGTGTTACAGGAATGTGACAGGCGTGATGGATGTGGAATAGAGGTTAGACACATATAATAGATGTGTTACAGGTATGTGACAGGAGTGATGGATGTGGAATAGAGGTTAGACAAATGTAAGAGATGTGTTACAGGTATGTGACAGGTGTGATGGATGTGGAATAGAGGTTAGACAGATGTAAGAGATGTGTTACAGGTACAGTATGTGACAGGCGTTATGGATGTGGAATAGAGGTTAGACAGATGTAAGAGATGTGTTACAGGTATGTGACAGGTGTGATGGATGTGGAATAGAGGTTAGACAAATGTAAGAGATGTGTTACAGGTATGTGACAGGTGTGATGGATGTGGAATAGAGGTTAGACAGATGTAAGAGATGTGTTACAGGTACAGTATGTGACAGGTATGATGGATGTGGAATAGAGGTTAGACAGATGTAAGAGATGTGTTACAGGTATGTGACAGGCGTTATGGATGTGGAATAGAAGTTAGACAGATTTAAGAGAAGTGTTACAGGTACAGTATGTGACAGGTGTGATGGATGTGGAATAGAGGTTAGACAGATGTAAGAGATGTGTTACAGGTATGTGACAGGTATGATGGATGTGGAATAGAGGTTAGACAGATGTAAGAGATGTGTTACAGGTATGTGACAGGTGTGATGGATGTGGAATAGAGGTTAGACAGATGTAAGAGATGTGTTACAGGTATGTAACAGCTGTGATGGATGTAGAATAGAGGTTAGACAAATGTAAGAGATGTGTTACAGGAATGTGACAGGCGTGCTGGATGTGGAAAAGAGGTTAGACAGATGTAAGAGATGTGTTACAGGTATGTGACAGGTATGATGGATGTGGAATAGAGGTTAGACAAATGTAAGAGATGTGTTACAGGTATGTGACAGGTATGATGGATGTGGAATAGAGGTTAGACAGATGTAAGAGATGTGTTACAGGTATGTGACAGGTATGATGGATGTGGAATAGAGGTTAGACAGATGTAAGAGATGTGTTACAGGTATGTAACAGGCGTGATGGATGTAGAATAGAGGTTAGACAAATGTAAGAGATGTGTTACAGGAATGTGACAGGCGTGCTGGATGTGGAATAGAGGTTAAACAGATGTAAGAGATGTGTTACAGGTATGTAACAGGTATGATGGATGTGGAATAGAGGTTAGACAGATGTAAGAGATGTGTTACAGGTATGTAACAGGCGTGATGGATGTGGAATAGATGTTAGACAGATGTAAGAGATGTGTTACAGGTATGTAACAGGCGTGATGGATGTAGAATAGAGGTTAGACAGATGTAAGAGATGTGTTACAGGTATGTGACAGGTATGATGGATGTGGAATAGAGGTTAGACAAATGTAAGAGATGTGTTACAGGTATGTAACAGGCGTGATGGATGGAGAATAGAGGTTAGACAGATGTAAGAGATGTGTTACAGGTACAGTATGTGACAGGTATGATGGATGTGGAATAGAGGTTAGACAGATGTAAGAGATGTGTTACAGGTATGTGACAGGCGTTATGGATGTGGAATAGAGGTTAGACAGATGTAAGAGATGTGTTACAGGTATGTGACAGGTGTGATGGATGTGGAATAGAGGTTAGACAGATGTAAGAGATGTGTTACAGGTATGTGACAGGTGTGATGGATGTGGAATAGAGGTTAGACAGATGTAAGAGATGTGTTACAGGTACAGTATGTGACAGGTATGATGGATGTGGAATAGAGGTTAGACAGATGTAAGAGATGTGTTACAGGTATGTGACAGGTATGATGGATGTGGAATAGAGGTTAGACAAATGTAAGAGATGTGTTACAGGAATGTGACAGGCGTGATGGATGTGGTATAGAGGTTAGACAAATGTAAGAGATGTGTTACAGGAATGTGACAGGCGTTATGGATGTGGAATAGAGGTTAGACAGATGTAAGAGATGTGTTACAGGTACAGTATGTGACAGGTATGATGGATGTGGAATAGAGGTTAGACAGATGTAAGAGATGTGTTACAGGTATGTGACAGGTATGATGGATGTGGAATAGAGGTTAGACAAATGTAAGAGATGTGTTACAGGAATGTGACAGGCGTTATGGATGTGGAATAGAGGTTAGACAGAGCTAAGAGATGTGTTACAAGAATGTGACAGATGTGAAGGATGTGGAATAGAGGTTAGACAGATGTAAGAGATGTGTTACAGGTATGTGACAGGTGTGATGGATGTGGAATAGAGGTTAGACAGATGTAAGAGATGTGTTACAGGTATGTGACAGGTGTGATGGATGTGGAATAGAGGTTAGACAGATGTAAGAGATGTGTTACATGAATGTGACAGGTGTGATGGATGTGGAATAGAGGTTAGACAGATGTAAGAGATGTGTTACAGGTATGTGACAGGTATGATAGATGTGGAATAGAGGTTAGACAGATGTAAGAGATGTGTTACAGGTATGTGACAGGTGTGATGGATGTGGAATAGAGGTTAGACAGATGTAAGAGATGTGTTACAGGTAGAGTATGTGACAGGTATGATGGATGTGGAATAGAGGTTAGACAGATGTAAGAGATGTGTTACAGGTATGTGACAGGCGTTATGGATGTGGAATAGAAGTTAGACAGATGTAAGAGATGTGTTACAGGTACAGTATGTGACAGGTATGATGGATGTGGAATAGAGGTTAGACAGATGTAAGAGATGTGTTACAGGTATGTGACAGGTATGATGGATGTGGAATAGAGGTTAGACAGATGTAAGAGATGTGTTACAGGTACAGTATGTGACAGGTATGATGGATGTGGAATAGAGGTTAGACAGATGTAAGAGATGTGTTACAGGTATGCGACAGGTATGATGGATGTGGAATAGAAGTTAGACAGATGTAAGAGATGTGTTACAGGTACAGTATGTGACAGGTATGATGGATGTGGAATAGAGGTTAGACAGATGTAAGAGATGTGTTACAGGTACAGTATGTGACAGGTGTGATGGATGTGGAATAGAGGTTAGACAGATGTAAGAGATGTGTTACAGGTATGCGACAGGTGTGATGGATGTGGAATAGAAGTTAGACAGATGTAAGAGATGTGTTACAGGTATGTGACAGGTGTGATGGATGTGGAATAGAGGTTAGACAGATGTAAGAGATGTGTTACAGGTATGTGACAGGTGTGATGGATGTGGAATGGAGGTTAGACAGATGTAAGAGATGTGTTACAGGTATGTGACAGGTGTGATGGATGTAGAATAGAGGTTAGACAAATGTAAGAGATGTGTTACAGGTATGTGACAGGTGTGATGGATGTGGAATAGAGGTTAGACAGATGCAAGAGATGTGTTACAGGTATGTGACAGGTATGATAGATGTGGAATGGAGGTTAGACAGATGTAAGAGATGTGTTACAGGTATGTAACAGGCGTGATGGATGTAGAATAGAGGTTAGACAAATGTAAGAGATGTGTTACAGGAATGTAACAGGCGTGATGGATGTGGAATAGAGGTTAGACAAATGTAAGAGATGTGTTATAGGAATGTGACAGGCGTGATGGATGTGGAATAGAGGTTAGACAAATGTAAGAGATGTGTTACAGGTATGTGACAGGTATGATGGATGTGGAATAGAGGTTAGACAGATGCAAGAGATGTGTTACAGGTATGTGACATGCGTGATGGATGTGGAATAGAGGTTAGACAAATGTTAGAGATGTTACAGGTGTGTAACAGGCGTGATGGATGCGTGATAGATGTGGAAAAACAACTGTACGCGATAGGTGAGCAACAGGTAGGACAGATATGTTACACGTGTGACGGATGTGTAGCAGGTCAGTGACTGGTGTGTCAGAGGTCTTACAAGTATGTGACTGCCTGGCGCATGTTACAGGTGTGTGACTGGATCTGTAACAGATGTGACAAAGGTACTGCTGCTCATTTAATCCAATCTTCATGCTCTCCGCATCTGTAGGGCTGTCACTGGAAAACGTGGACAGTGACAATAACAGCGCCTCTGACTATGTAAATGTGAGCGAAATAAGGGCCTCGCCACGAACCACCAGAGCCCAGGTAACATCTAAAAAAGGGTCCGCACAAATGCCTCATCTGATCACTCTGCAGTCATCCACTACCATTACGCACTTAATGATACCTGCTTTATTCATACTTCACACGACGGCGCACAAGTATGCTGGGGTTGCCGGTCATTAATATTGGCGCTGAAACATCAATCAGCTGCGGGTCACTTCAGAATCAAACCAGCAACCTGCGACCCACAAGACTAAGATATTTGATCCATTCTAGCAGCGGACAGCTGCCAAACGCCAGTTCAGATTAGAGCCTTGGTAATGGGCATAGCCCGGAGTGTAGTAACCTGATCTGCACGTCAATAAGAGTACACTGTATCTCCACAGTGACTTCACGCTTAAGTGCGCAAGTAATTACAAGAAAATCTGCATGTTAAATTCAATGCAACAAAAGGTACATAATTGATACTATCCAGCACATTTTATTCACTTAAAATTATAATGACAAAAATTCACTGTGACAGAACATGACAACATTGTGCTAATGGACAAATTGCAAATATGATTGTTATGTGTGAAGGGTACAATTATGGATATGACGAGTTCTAATAGGAATGTTAGGGGAACGCAAATACGACAGCCGGTAAATATTCATGTACGAGAAAATCAATCTGCTGTTGATGAAAATAATACCAAGTCAAGCACAGCTACAACAATCCATGCCTGACAGTTTCTCTGTATCTCACTCTCACAGTGCTCCCGCAGTACGACCTCTCTCCTATGAGACGAACACTCGCCCGGACCTGCGCCCTTTCACAGACCAACGGCACTGTAATTTACCAGCACGTTGACAAAAAATGCTTATACAAACAGCAAGAACTCCACTGTTTTGGAAGGGCTTCTTCAAAATGCCTTTTAAATTTCCATTATTGTAAGGCTTATGACACAAAGCCTAAAAGCCCTTTCGTAATTACTAAATCCTTAGTAACTGAAAATAGGATATTATTATTGGCACAAATTAGTGCTACAAGAAACTGAATATTAAGTGCATGGCTTGACTGTATTGGTTGTTGCATAGCTTGACATTGTGTCGCAAGAATGTTCATTCGTATGTTTCTAATGAATTATTGCATTTAAAAAATTGAACGTAACTTCAATTTAATTTGTATTTAAATACTTGAAATGGATTGTCATGATCTGACATTGAATTCAGTGTTCAGGCTTTGTGCTATAAATTCAACCTCAATACTCTCAAAATACAGTTATGCAAAGTTATTGAAGTCACATGAATTTTGTGCTGCCTGCAATCTCTGCCTATTGACTGTTTTTCTGAATTGAATTTTCTCATTTAACTCTGCATAATTAAATCTGCTGGAGATCTGTCAGGTTGGAGGGGAGAGAGAGAGAGAGTCATATTTGTACATTTTGAAGGTGTTTTTGGAAATGTTTGCTGACTTTACCTGAGAATGTGTAGATCTAATGATACACGACTTACGTTACTTTATAAATCACTTGAATTTTATTTGAACAGTGGATTTAACTGTTGGCAGTGTGTTCAGTCCTAATGGTGTATCCTGTATTAATATTAACAACGCATGTGTCTTGGATTTATTGTGAACTTCAATGTGCCAAAGCCATTTCAAAGATTGTAATCCATGTAACGTCTTGAACCATGAATTGAGGAGTATCTTAATTTTAATCATTTTACTGATACTTGTGTTTTGTTGACTCGGCGTGTGTTTGGTTTTAAATTTGTGCAGGGGAGCTGTGGTTACAGTGCTGTGAGATAAAATTTGCCTTCTTCCGGATTGCTTGCAATATTGCATAGATGCAGCACTTATATGTTTCAGGTCAGCGTACTAATTTTAATAATAGACAAAGATAACCAGAGCAGATATAAATTGAAGTTTTTCAAAAATTTACTGAAGGAAATAAGCTATCCAACCCTACTTGGCCCGATGTGAAAAAGTGATTGCCCTTTAGCATCTAAATCAAAACATATTTCATGAGACACATTCAAGCATGATTACTGTCTACCCTGTTGAATCTAAAAATCACTCTTCTAGAACCTGTCTGGCAATGTGAAGTAGACTGAAAGCAGCACACAATGCAAAGGGAGAACAGATGATAAACGATGCCGCTGACATCGCCCAGTCTAGAAAGGGGTCATTACAAAACCATTTTTAAGGCTATGGGATTCCAGCGATCCACAGTGAGAACCATTATTTTACGAATACAGAAAACTTGCAATGCTTCCCAGGAGCGACCAGCCAGCCAAATTTCCTCATCGAGTGCATCGACTACTCATCCAGGTGGTCACAAAAGAACCAGACCAACATTCAAAGAGAACTGTAGGTCTCATTTGCCTCAGTTAAAGTCAGTGTTCATGTTACCTCAATAATAGAGCCTGGGCAAATAAATGGCATCCGTGGGAGAGCTTCATGGCAAAAACCACTCGTGACCGAAAAGAGCACAAAGGCATGTCTCATATTTGCCAACAAAACATCTTGATGACCCCCAAGACCTTTGGGATAATATTCCGTGGTCTGATGAGTTAAAGGAGCTGTGTCAGGATTACTGCGCATGATCAGAATTTTGAAACAATGCTCACTGGCTGCTTGTGGGCATTTTTAAGTCAAAATGACTGGGAGGTCTACTGAACTAGAAGCATGCAGCTTACCTGGTGAATGATTTGAAAGCTGCAAACAAATATTATGTTAAATGCAGAACTCCACGATAACCTTTCATTTCACACACAAACTTTGCTAGCTAAGTAGCTAGCAACTTACCTCACTTCATTTAGATAGCATCATCTGAGAATTGGCTGAATTAATAGCTGATGTTCCTGACGTGGCTATCACGGCTACGCTACTTAGCCCCCTCAACAAAATGAAACGCTGTGGTTATTGACCAGCATTTTGATCCTTCAAACTAGGCAGGTATGTACACTACATTGCTAACTATGCAGATACCTATGAAGAAGAGATACCCTTCCTCTGTGATGTTTACAGGAGGTTGGCAAACAAGCTGACATTCTTCACAGCCTTCGGCTAAATTGGCATATTGAAACCACAAATTTCCTTAGACTACTGCTTAATATGGAAAACTTCATCCCTAAGGGGTCTATTCTCCCATCTGTGCGTAAACTATTTTTACGCAATTCGAGCTAAGTGCTTTTGAGTTCCGCGTATTCTCCCCTACGCGCTTCGATCATGCCCACAGCGCTTAACTTCAGAAAGTAGGCGGCCTAATGAAAGAGGTGTGACTAATCCAACAGAGAGGCAGACTCTGTACAAAGCTCATTGATTATGGCCATCAGGAAAACATGGAACAAGGATTTTCTGATAAACCATGAAAATGCAGTTGTGGTCCATGGAAAACGCAAATCAGACCATAAATTTGAATATCGTGGGCCTGCTGATAAAACTCCAAACTGATAAGAAACAAAAACTTGTATGTCCACTATTCTTACCTGCAGAATTTTTTTTATTTTAAATAATATTTATCAATTTATATTATTATATTATTATTTCTAAATTATATATATTTATTATTTTCCTGTGAAGTTCATCATTTTGAAGATACGTGGTTTTATCAGCAGGCCGACGATATGTGGCTGTAATTGTAGGCCTATGTATGTCTGTGCCAATTACAAGAAGTAATGCAGACATCTCTTTTTTATTTCTTACTCCAGCCACCATGGCATTAAAGCAATGCAAACAAACAAATTGCCGCGATAATGAAATAATAAATAAAGAATTTAGCGCTTCTCAACCAGCGTAATCAGAGCATTGAAAATGTGCCCCTCCTACACCAGCCTGTTTGTTCCGTGGATGACAGGGAAGAAGACAAGTAAAGAGAACATTCTAGTCACACAAAAATAACAATCAATGACAGTTTATATGATTTCATTTAGAAATAGCGCATTTGAAATCTCAAACTACTCCGATGTCGGGTTGGCGACTAAAGAACAAGGCAAGGCTTTAACAAACAAAGGATTCTTACCCCGTATGCGGAAAAATTGGCGGGGCGCTGTAAAAGCCAGGCTCTCAGCACACCAGAGAAGTGTGCACGCAACAGGAGGTGAGCAACCATCATCCCTGGTGCATTTCACTGCACTGGAGGAGGAGGTGGCATCCACTCTTTATGCAGTGGAAGTGCATGAAAAAGAACTTTAACATAACATAACATAACAAAATAACATAACATAATAAAATAAAATAACATAACATGCAAGAACAGGCCGTTCAGCCCAACTAAGCCCGCCAGTTTCTTTATACTATTGTAAATATATATCTCTTCAGATTCTCAATGACTCAATGGTATCTAGCTTTAAGTCAAGCCTGCTCTTGAAAACCCCCAGGGTCTCTGCCTCAACAATATGGTCAGGCAAGCTATTCCACATTGAAATTACTCTTTGGGTGAAGAAATATTTCCGAATATCAGTGCTAAATTTACCTTTGGTCAACTTCCATTTGTGACCCCGAGTTTTACTCACAACACTTGGTTGAAGGAATCCAACATAATTCACTTTGTTTATCCCTTTAACATATTTGAAGACCTCAATCAAATCACCCCTGAGTCTCCTTTTCCTAAGACTAAAGAGATTAAGGATCTTCAGCCTCTTCTCATAGCTTTCATCTTTTCTACCCGGAATTAGCTTAGTGGCTCTTCTCTGAACTTTTTCTAGAGCCTCTATATCTTTCTTAAAGTATGGTGCCCAGAACTGTACACAATACTCCAGTTTTGGTCTACCAAACGTGTTGTACAAAAGGAGCATCACCTCCTTAGATTTGTACTCAATACTTTTGGCAGTGTATCCCAGCATCCAATTGGCTTTTTTAACTGCTACGGGACAATGGCTAGAACCTGTGAGGGTTGGGTCAACAATCACTCCCACATCTTTCTCATGTGCATCACATTCCAGTTTTAAACCTCCCATGAAGTAATCCCGTCTAATGTTTTTATTACCTACATGTACAACTTTATATTTTGCTAGATTAAATTCCAATTGCCACATTTCTGCTCAATTCTGGATTCTATCCAAATCATCCTGAATCACTTTAGTGGACACTAAACTATTTGCCAAACCCCCCAATTTAGTATCATCTGCAAATTTAACCAATCTGCCCTCAATATTCCTATCAAGGTCATTAATGTAGATGAGGAACAGCAGGGGCTCAGATGAGATACCACAGACCACCACTCTTTGTGTTCTGTCCTGTAACCAGTTTTGAATCCACTCCAGAATACCTCCTGTAACTCCAATGGAGCTCATTTTAAGAATTAGTTGCTTATGCGTGCTGTATCGAATGCTTTCTGAAAATCCAAGTATATGATGTCATAAGCCCTGCTCTGGTCATAAGTCCTGGTGGCCTCTTCAAAAAAATCCAGAAGGTTTGTCAGGCATGACCTTCCCTTCCGAAAACCATGTTGGCTATCCCTCAAGATACTGTTACGTTCAAGAAATAAGTCCAGCTCATCTTTTATGATAGATTCCAATATTTTGCATGCAATGCAAGTTAAACTGACTGGTCTGTAATTTCCTGGCTCAGTAGGGTCCCCTTTCTTATATATTGGTATTATATAGCCCTGTTTCCAATCATTTGGTATTTCCCCAGTTTATAAAGACCATCTGAAGATGGTGGATAGCGGCTTAAAGATGATCTCACCAACTTCCCTGAGGACTATAGGATATAAGCCATCAGGACCCGCCGCCTTATCTTCCTTTAGTTTATGCAACTTGTCTAATAATTCGTTATCCCGAACCTCAATTTCCGCTAAATAATCTTGAGCATTTAACATGTCCTATGGCCAAATAAAGACCTCCTCTGAGGTAAAATTCTCAACAAAGTAACTGTTTAAGGCATGTGCAATATCCTTGCCATCATATAGCAGCAATCCCTTTTTATTCTTTATGCACTTAACCTCCTCTTTAACTTTCCTTTTTCTGCTACAGTACTGAAAGAAGCACTTAGGGTTAGTTTTTTCCCCCTCTGCAATTTGTCTTTCATCCAGTCTTCTAGCATTCCTCAGCTCTTTTTTGACCACGGCCCGCATTTTACAGTATTCTGCCCTAGTGTTCTCATTGTTATCCTTTGTGTACATCTTATAAAGATTCCTCTTTTCCCTCGAAATCCTACGAATACTTTTGGTCATCCACTGAGGATTCTGCTTTTTCAGCTTACTTTTGGACACCTTTGGAATGAATCTGCATTGTGATTCAAGTAAAACCCCCTTAAATCTTTCCCGCATCTCATTTACGAACTCACAGTCCAGGAGAGTCTCCCATTTTATTTGATAAAATATGAGCGCATCCTGTCAAAATTTGCTTGCCTAAAATTGAAATACACCTTTTTAACTTCCCATGAAACATCAAAATTAACCGCAAAGTGGTCACTTGTCCCAAGTGGCTCCAGTACCTCAACATTGCTAATTCCATCTGGGTCATTACAGAGCACTTAGTCTAAAATTGCCTTCTCTCTGGTAGGTTTATTAACATACTGCACCAAGAAAATATCATTTATAACATCTAGAAATTCTTCCTCCCCCCTATCCTGTCCTTTCACCATTTCCCAATCTAAATTAGGATAGTTTAAGTCTCACATAATAATAGTCCCTCCACCTCTACAAGCTTGCGTAATTCTCCTAAAATGCATTTCATTGACAGTACTGTCCAAAGCTGGTGGTCGATAGCATACTCCTGTGTTTAAACCTGTCTCATGTTTGCCAATGAGCCTGACCCAGATATCTTCACAGGGCAAGGAATGTTCAATTTCGGGAATTTCCAGTACATTTATGTTTTCCTTCACATAGATTGCTACGCCCCCTCCTCACCTATTATATCTATCCTTCCTAAAGAGCTTATAACCTTCTATATTATATTCATCTCCATCCTCTTCACTTAGCCATGTCTCTGTAATTCCAACTATGTCATAGCCATCACCAATCGTAACAGCCTCAAGTTCTGGAAATTTATTTTTTATGCTTCTTGCAATTAAATGAAAACATTTCAGGTTATTACTAATGCTCTTCCCCCTTGATTTCCCATGTGGCCGCTGCTTTAAGCCCCCCACTACACTTTGTTGCTTTAAAAGTAAATCATCAATAGTGCATGTAACGCCATCAGCTTCCATCAGGGCAGTCTGCATTTCCCTATGAGTAACACTCACTAACCTCCCTGTCCCCCCAAATTCCTAGTTTGAATAATCCTGTGCACACTGACCCAGTGCAAAGGTACCCCTCTGGTTCAGGAGTGTATAGTGGATGAAGGAGAGTTAGGTAAAATGGTCATTTTTATTTGCCTATATTCAATGTGTCACTGCGATAAATACTGGAAACAAGCTTAATATGGTTTCCAGCAGTCGCGCAGTACAGAGGCGTCATGGGCCAAGCCAGGGAATTTGGCGCAGATGCTTAATATGCGCGTATCATGATCGCACACAACCTGAACATTAATGCTGTGCCAACGTCTACGGTCTCTGTACATATTCTTATTAGTGGATGGTTCTGATTGCAACCAGAGTGCAATCAATGGCTCCCACAACACTTGCGATCCTGGCGACCCGGTAGAACCCCACCTTAACTCTTTGTCTTTCAGCTGGTGTTTCGGGGAACTTTATTAAGTGGCTGATGTGGTGCAGCACAGCGTCAATTAACTGTGTCAGACACCTTGACACAGACGCATGAGATATGTACATCACATCACCAACCACCAACCATCTGTAACGACCCAGATGCCAGGACCAACAGCGCAGTTGTGACCCTGATGACCACCAGTATGTTCGTAATTGTTTGTAATGCGTTTGTAATTGAACTAATTGGAGAAGAGGCTGTTGCGTAATATCATATGATGATTTTGTTTGATAATTTATTATGGTTATGAGAAATGTAGTTTAGAAATAAGGATGAACGATTGAATATTGAATGTCTCAACCTTTACCATGTTAAATAAAATAAGATTAATGTTAAAATTCGGCCTATGACCGACATCAAACGCAATATTTCATTTTTCCTTACGTTGGCGCTTGACCTTAATACAGCCCTCAAAAGCGCTTAACAGAAAAAGAGCGTAAGCCAGGAGGAGAATACGCGTAAGCGTTATTTGCCTGAGAAACGCCCAGAAAGACCGATTTTGGCCTTGCTCCGCCCCAAGTGCATAACTGCCTTCGAGGCATGTAATGAGCAGACTTAAGTCGAGGGGAGAATGCGCTTAAGCTGAAAAGCGCGTAGTTTCGGACTTTTTTCGACTTACGTAAATGGGAGAATAGACCCCAAAGTGACTAAAATGTGGAGATACAATGTAAAATCGAAGACAGATTGGCAAGGATGGAATCAGATTACGACTTCCAGTCGAGCGGAATCAATTTGTTGGAATGTAATTCTGAGCATGAGCAGTAACCGTAACATAAATACAGAAATAGAAAACGTTTTGGAAGACATAGATTCCCTTTGAATCTGACATAAGGTTAACACAGCATTCCACATCATCATACCAACATTAAAACACGGGAGTGGTAGTGCGATAGTCTTGGGCAACTTTGTTGCTTCAGGACGTAGGCGACTTACCATAATTAATGCAACCATAAATTCTGCTCTCTACTGGAAAATCCTGACGGAGAATGCCTGGCTATCTGTTTGTGACATAATAATTGAGCGCAGTTGGGTTATGCGGCAGGACAATGACCCAAAGCACAAAATCAAGTCCACCTTTGATTGAATCAAAATAAACAAAATGAAGGTTTTGGGAGGGGCCTAGTCAAAGTCCTGACTTAACATCCCTCCAGAGATGTAAAAGATGGCAAAATGACTCATTGCCAATTACTGCAAACACTTGATTGCAGTGCTTGCTGCCACAAGTGGCACAAACTTTTAATAATGTTAATGCTGTGAAAAGGAATGGCATCATTAGCCCACCCTGCATGTTGAAAAAAAAAAATTCTGCTGATCTCCAAAAAAGGCCAGATAATACCTAATTTGAGGATGCTGAGGTAAAAAATTGGAAGTAAAACATTACTATCACATAATTTTTTTTTCACAAAATAAAAATGAAGATTTTTTTTTATCATATAGTTTTTTCAGTTTGTAATTTTCTGTCACTGTTTGGGTGTAGTAAAATTCTCACAGGTGTAACAGAAAACGTTAGATCATGTCTGCATTTTCTTCTGTCAGTCACTGGCTATATTACTAAGCCTGAAATCAGAATTAGGCCGTCTGAAGATCATTCATACATGTGATAATCAGCCAAGAATGAACAAATGAGCCTCACTTGGCTCAGAGGAAGATGGAACTTACGCTGTTGTGGCAGTTTTTTTTTTTCTGGTAATTAAGGGATGATACAAGACTTCTTAACTTTACAAATGATTATCGAAAAAGAAAATGTTATGAAATGCCCATCATACATTGTGAACATATGTGGTGCGGTATAGCAAAACGGACACTATTTTTGAAATAAGCCCTCAAAATGACTGAGAAACAAGTATCGGATTTTATTCAGCAAAAATGATGCATGACAATGTTATTAGGGGCATGGTGCATACTTAGCTGTCCTGACTTTTTTTGATGAAATATATCCCTAGAATCAGAATTTAAATGTGTTTATTTAAAAAAATAAAATGGTGCAGTGAAACATCAACTAATGTGTTGTTTCATTTTCAACTTACTCCAGGTCAAACATTGTCTACAACTCACTGCTTTCTTAGTTTTCATTTAACCTACCCAACCTTTTCTGATTTAATGTTGTAGTATCATGCCGACAGTCTGTTACTCCGCCGGGCTCAGTTTAAGAGCAGCGGTGTAAATGCTACCCAGGGAAAATGGAAGTATTTCATTTTAGGAAAGCCCAGTCAGCGACTTCAGCGAGCTATAAGTCGCTTGTATGTGAACGGGGCTTTTCCTCTATATCCGCAAAAATGTCACTTCTGATGGCCCACCAAACTGCCTGTCGCTCATGTAGTTTATTCAATTGATCCTTCGTGGTACCTGGAAAAAGGAAAAAAAAAAATCGGGATACAACGATAGATGATATTTACAGTATCCTGCTGTGAAGTCTTCCGTTTTTGCAGATTCCATTCCTCATGAACATGTAGTGTCCAAATCAGAAACTGCAGTTCTGTGGCCCCAGCTGAAGAACAGTCATACATTTATGCCCAAAGTTTTTCATACCCCTATCAAATTTTGGTTTTCAAGATATTTTTTGACATATCAAGTTTATTCTTACACAAAGAATAAACACAGTAAGTTGACATAACGCTGTAAGAAGAACAGCAACACAATTTTTCAAGAACTACAATACTTTTTGGTATTTTGAGATTTTAAAAAAAATGCCATGTCCAGAATTACTCATACCCTTTTCTCAGTCATTGATGTCAAAGCCTTTATTCACGATTACAGCCTCCAAACGCTTCCTGTGGTTGATCACGAGGTTTCCGCACGTCTCCATGGCGATTTTGGCCCCCTCCTCTTTGGCAAACTTCTCCAGGTCCATAAGGTTTCCTTGACACGGTAAGCACTCGTTCACATAGCTCAAAAGGACCTCATTAAAATGCAAATCACGTGATCTCATTAACTAGTACATTCGGCGTAGGTCTTACTCATAGTTTAGGCTTATTCACCGTAGTCCGCCTCATCACAAGTAACATTGGAAAGCGATTATGACTCCGGACTTCCCGTGCTTCTCTTTACTCAGGGATTGTAAACAATGCATGTGTTTCATGATTGTTTAAATTGTTTTAATGAAATAAGACCATTTGAAACGTTTTTATGCAGTTCCATTGCTTTTAATCCCTCGGTAAAGACAAGCCTGATAATTCCTGTGTCATAATCGATTTCCGTGTCATTAGTGGGGAAATCCACCGTAATGCGGGTGAAACTGATTTACTTCATGCACGATGACTTAAATTCCGAGAGTGAATTTCCTCGGTGCGCTTTGATTGAATAATTGCTGACTACGGCACAAAGACGTGAATATCACTAAGAGGAGAAACACGCATAGGACGTAAGCCTTGGCATCTATAAACATCGTCCAAGACATCAAAGTTCAAGGTTTTCAAGTTGTCAAATCCTATCTTTGTGGATGTCTACCACATAAATCAAACTTGCAGTGGCTTTTTATATGAGAACTTCGATTTTAAATTTGATTTCCGCAACTGGAATCGACTGCAGCCTGCCTTCTTTTGTCCCATTCGTTGATGGAGGCATTGTTTGTGTGGCTGTTTTACCGAGATGAAATGCACTATAGATGTTCAAGTCGACGGCATCTTTTTGGGGCCTTTACAGCCATGTGAACTCCAAGGAACATGCTAGAAATAATTATTCTCATAAGAAATGTTTGGAATTTAAAATTACAGTTGCAATTTAACAAAGGCAAGTGTCCGACAAGAAAGGGAATTTAGAATTGTAGGTTAAATTTTCGATGAATAAATGCATGCAGCTATGTTACGAAATTTTATTACTTTTATCCTTGCAAGTATCCCCCTCCCCCAGAAAAAAATAGCTGCCTCCAAATTAACCAACCGAAAGCTTTATAACTTGAAAATCTGCGGGGTTTTTTTAAAATAATAATAATTATAATGATAAAAGGTTTAATATGGCTCTTTACTTGTTATACTCTCTAATACTAGGGAATCCTTAGAATGTGTAGAAACTGCTTTTAAATGTGAACAGCTCGGAAAAGTGTCACATGGAGTTCATTTTGCCACATTTTTGTTATTTAATGACATTCTTTTGTTATTCAATTAGAATCTCCAAGGCAATTTTATAAACTGTAGGGCTGTCTAGAAAACCATTTCAGTGTTTCCACCTGTACATGTGTGATCTTATGAATAGACTTACTGTATCACATATGGACAAACTAAATCGCTGTTTGGGACCTGTTCCCTCTTGTTCCTCTAGAAAAATATATAAAATGTTCTTCAATGTAATACCAAGTCTGACTGGGATTTATAAATATTCATCAGTGTGGGACGCATTAATTTTAAAACGACAATTAAGATTGTACAAATGTAATAAGTCAAATCTAAATCGCTGTTTTAAAATCAATGCATCCCACACTGATGAATATTTCTAAATCCCAGTCAGACTTGGTATTATATTAGAAAAAATATACAATATGTTTATCAGAGGAACAAGAGGGAACAGGTCTCAAACTGTGATTTACAGCGCCCTCCATAATCATTGGCACCCCTCGTTAATATGTGTTAAAAGCCTTCCAATAAATTCAATTTTTATTGCAGAAGCATACTTTCACACTGAAAATTGTAGAAAAATGTAACCTTCATCTCAAGTGAATTTTAAGGGGGAAAAAAATCCCTGACTAAGAACTAATTATTTTTCATAAAATCACCTGTCCCACAATTATTGGCATCCCTAACAATTCCTGGGAATTAAATGTAATTGAAGTATTTCTGTCATTTCTACGGTAGTTTACGAAGTTGATCACAGTATCTAGGAACATTTAATTAGTAATTCATCACTACCTGTTTCCCTGGGGTATAAATATGATGTGACAGAGAGGCCATTTCTCCTATCCACTCTTCATAAAGGAACACACATACAAGTAAGGCAGATGTGTGTCGACCTTCACAAGTCAGGCAATGGCTACAAGAAAATAGCCACTCACCTGCACCTGCCCATATCTACTGTCAGAGGAATCATTAAGAAATTTAAAACAACTGGAATAGTGGTAAACAAGCCTGGACGAGGACGCAAGGTTATTTTGCCACCACGCACAGTGAGGAAGATGGTAAGAGAAATAAAAAGTTCTCCAAAATTAATGTTAAAGAATTGCAACCAGTAGTAGCATCTTGGGGTCACAAAGTCTCCAAAACAACCATCAGGCGCTATCTACATGCCAACAAGCTGTTTGGGAGGCATGCACGGAAAAAACCTTTTCTCACTTACAATCATAAACGCAAACGTCTGGAGTTTGCTAAGCGGTACTAGGACTTCAGCTGGGACTGTGTGCTTTGGTCAGATGAGACCAAGATAGAGTTTTTTGGCAACAAACACTCTAAGTGGGTCTGGCGGAACACATAAGATGAGTATGCAGAAAAGCACCTCATGCCCACTGTGAAGTATGGGGGAGGATCGGTGATGCTGTGGGCCTGTTTCTCTTCCAGAGGCCCTGGGAACCTTGTTAGGGTGCATGGCATCATGAACGCTTTGAAATACCAGGACATTTTAAATCAAAATCTGGTGGCCTCTGCCCGAAAGCTGAAAATGGGTCGTCACTGGATCTTTCAGCAAGATAATGACCCTAAACATGTGGCCAAATCTACACAGAAATGGTTCACCAGACACAGAATCAAGCTCCTCCCATGGCCGTCTCAGTCCCCAGACCTCAACCCCATTGAAAACCTGTGGAGTGAGCTGAAGAGGAGAGTGCAGAGGAGAGGACCCAGGTCGCTGGATGATTTAGAGAGATTGTGCTAAGAGGAATGGTCGAAGATCCCTCTTTCTGTATTCTCCCATCTTGGGAAACATTATAGGAGAAGCTTAGGTGCTGTTTTGTTGGCAAAAAGGGGTTGTACAAAGTGTTCACATCAGGGAGGCTAATAATTGTGGCACACATGATTTGATGTTTAAGAATTATTTCTTAATGTGGGATTTTTCTCCCACTGATTCAGTTTTTTTGTAAATAATATAGGACCACTCATTGTGGTCCTATATTATTTAGAAAAAAACTGAATTTATTAGAAGCTAAAGAAGACATCTTAACCAGGGGTGCCAATAATTATGGAGGGCGCTGTAGTTTTCCATATGTGATACAGTAAGTTTATTCATAAGATCATACATGAACAGGTGAAACACTGAAATGCTTCTGGACAGCACTACAGTCTATAAAATTCCCTTTGAGAATCTCATTGAATAACAAATGTGGTAAAATGAACTGCATGGGACACTATTCCGAACTGTTAACATTTAAAAGCAGTTTCTACACATCCTAAGGATTCTCTAGTATTAGCGTGTATAACAAGTAAAGAGCCATATTAAATCTTTTATTATTACTAAAAAAAAAAAAAAACAAGATGTGTTTGTGAAACACTGATGCCTCTGCGGACTGTTAAAGTTTTTGTAATCAAGCGTCATGCTCCAAGGTCAAGGTCACAAGGTCAAAAGTCATGACCCCATCTGAAACGGACAGGTGAAAGACTATATGTTTGTTTTCGGGGTCATAAAAAACCCTTGCGGATTTTCAAATTATAAAGCTTTGGGTTGGCTATTTTACCTCTTATTTTCTGGGGGGATACTTACAAGGATAAAAGTTATGCATTATGCAGAATTCTTGGTGTATCCACCCTGGATTTTTTCCCTGCTAGAGTACCCACCCCGGAATTCCAGAGTCTCGGAAGGGGGGACGGTACAGATTTTTTTGTGATGCCCAATGTTTACTGACCTTTACTAAAAGTTTATTATTTCGCTGGGGTGTGGGGCAATTGCTCTTTCCAAAATCGTGGTATCCCTGGGGTATTGCCTGTGCATCTTGGCCACGACCCCTTAACGATCTTGCAAATTCCCCTTCCCCCAAATAATTCTAATCCCATACAAGTAAACATTTGTGTAGCTTAGTTCTGGTCAGTAATGTAATATAGCTTTTTAGCTTTGGGATCTCCTTTCAAAAATTTCTGGATCCACCTGTACCAACACATAGAGTTATGAATAATAAATTTCAAAACATAGCTGCATGCATTTATTATTCATCGAAAATTTAACCTACAATTCTAAATTCCCTTTCTTGTCGGACACTTGCCTTTGTTAAATTGCAACTGTAATTTTAAATTCCAAACATTTCTTATGAGAATAATTATTTCTAGCATGTTCCTTGGAGTTCACATGGCTGTAAAGGCCCCAAAAAGATGCTGTCGACTTGGACATCTATAGTGCATTTCATCTCGGTAAAACAGCCACAAACAATGCCTCCATCAACGAGTGGGACAAAAGAAGGCAGGCTGCAGTCGATTCCAGTTGCGGAAATCAAATTTAAAATCGAAGTTCTCATATAAAAATCCACTGCAAGTTTGATTTATGTGGTAGACATCCACAAAGATAGGATTTGACAACTTGAAAACCTTGAACTTTGATGTCTTGGACGATGTTTAGAGATGCCAAGGCTTACGTCCTATGCGTGTTTGGTGTTTGGCATTACGGTGGATTTCCCCACTAATGACACGGAAATCGATTATGACACAGGAATTATCAGGCTTGTCTTTACCGAGGGATTAAAAGCAATGGAACTGCATAAAAACGTTTCAAATGGTCTTATTTCATTAAAACAATTTAAACGATCATGAAACTCATGCGTTGTTTCTAATCCCTGAGTAAAGAGAAGCACGGGAAGTCCGGAGTCATAATCACTTTCCAATGTTACTAGTGATGAGGCGGACTACAGTGAATAAGCCTAAACTATGCGTAAGACCTACGCCAAATGTACCAGTTAATGAGATCACGTGGTTTGAATTTTAATGAGGTCCTTTTGAGCTATGTGAACGAGTGCTTACCCCTTGACACGACCTTAGTCTTCAGTTCCCTCCACAGATTCTCGATAGGACTGAGGTCGGTGCTCTGGCTTGGCCACTCCAAAACATTCACTTTGTTGTCCGCTACACATTTCTTGATGTATTTGGCAGTGCGTTAATACACATACACAAGCAGTGCAAACACACATAAACAGCTGATTTCTGCTTTGATTAATGTCTGTTCAGTTGAATCATTAGTTATACATCACTGAAAACAATCAGTTGAGCAACTCACGTTTTCTTTTGTATCCTTTTTTTAAATTTCTCTTTCTTTTTAAAAAGTATTTTTCTTTCTCTTTTATGGAGACAATACCTCAATGTGCCTCCAATATTTTCCAGAAAATTCCACAGAGAACATGCCAACCAATAGGGGAAGGGAAAGAGATAAGAGATGGCCAGTGTAATGTTAGAAGGTTCTCACAAAAAAGGCAGAGTGGAATGTTTGTATTTAGTGTTCTCTGCATGCAAAGACTACCCTGGGCTTTAGGTCTTCGCATCATCGAGCTGGAATACAGTCTGATCCTTTTCTCAACCTTCTGCCTTAAAGATACATAAACATGTCTACATGGAAACCACAAGTCATGTCAGCTTTCATGAGGGTGATTTCCAAAACAGGCAATTTATGGTTGTGGCCTATTGGCCAATATGCTATGTCTCTTTTACCTAAGAATTCGTAAAAGTTTGGCCACCCTGATGTTTTTTCAAACAAGAGCCGTTGCCCTAAAATCATTCTGGCTGGGGTAAAAGCTCAAAACTGGCCCCAACTTCCCACTAGAGGTCCAGGGAGCAAAATGCCTTTGCTTTCTGCAGTCCGACTACACAGGGAACCTCCTTGAATTTATTGTGACACATTCAGAGATTAAAATTATAAATCAAATTATAAAAATTATCAATTATAAATCAGCAATAAAACTTAAAATTAACTGGTTCATAACACCAAATTATTTAGCATTTAAGTTAAAATAAAGGGGCACACTCATTTTAATTTTATGTGAAATAGTTGCATTATATGACGTTTAGCCTCCTGCACAGTGGAGCATATCCTTTTGTCAATTTAAAATCCAGTTATGACACATAATCGTGTAGAAGGTGATTGGTCGACTTCCGTGCTTGATACAGCGATTTTCTGAGCGATAACTGCTAGTAGAACTGGGGGTACCGATCCACAATGCTTGAAAACTGCAGGCTCTTTCTGCCACGACTGTCGAGCAATAAAAAGCACCACTGCATAGGCACACGTCAATCTTTACAGGGAAAGTCCTTCCATCCAGTGGCTAAAAATAGCCAGCAGAACAAAGATTATTATGTTTAAATATATTAATGCAGGGATAAAATTAAACAAAATAGAACTTTCGTAATAGAATACGTAAACCTAATACGTGACGATCACGTTTTAAATGTTGCTCGCATGTTCGTAGCTGGCGAGCTTTTCAAGTCGGCAATTTGTGACCACTAGTAACATTTGTTCAGAAACATCAAGTGTGGAACAGTTCAGCATTTTCTGATCTATAGGCCGACGAGCCTATTTCTCGAACTTGCTCTTCACAGACAGATTTCCCTAAAAGTTATCAAGTGCGTCATTTTGCAAAAGTCACTGGTACTTGCATAGAAGAATGAACGGCGGACAGTCATGGTGCATCACGTGATCATCCTGTTAGGGGCGTCCCACTGTACAGTTCACATTAACACTGAGCGGGCGCGCAGCTACGACTGCCTCGATGGCAGATGCCCACGTCCTCGCGCACACATACACCATCAACACACTACACTGAGACAGTATAGTTGTTTCAGTATAATTATATTATATCATATTAATAGAAGTCGATGTAGTACCTGAAGCTCTAATAACACACAGAGGACAATACTACCCACCTCAACACACACCGTCCCAACAGAAAGAGGGTGAGAGAGAGAGAGAGAGAGAGAAAGGCACAGATAGATTAAAAGTGGATAGACGGTCCGAGCGAGAAAAGGGACAGGAGCGCAAACTAAAAGCAAGGCACGGGAGAGAGACAACGAGACCGCAGACAGAGGCACAGGAGAGACAGCGAGACCGCAGACAGAGGCACGGGAGAGAGACAGCGAGACCGCAGACAGAGGCACGGGAGAGAGACAGCGAGACCGCAGACAGAGGCAGGGGAGAGAGACAGCGAGACCGCAGACAGAGGCACGGGAGAGAGACAGCGAGACCGCAGACAGAGGCACGGGAGAGAGACAGCGAGACCGCAGACAGAGGCATGGAGAGAGACAGCGAGACCGCAGACAGAGGCACGGGAGAGAGACAGCAGGACCGCAGACAGAGGCACGGGAGAGAGACAGCGAGACCGCAGACAGAGGCAGGAGAGAGAGACAGCGAGGCCGCAGACAGAGGCAGGGGAGAGAGACAGCGAGACCGCAGACAGAGGCACGGGAGAGAGACAGCGAGACCGCAGACGGAGGCAGGGGAGAGAGACAGCGAGACCGCAGACGGAGGCACGGGAGAGAGACAGCAGGACCGCAGACAGAGGCACGGGAGAGAGACAGCAGGACCGCAGACAGAGGCACGGGAGAGACAGCGAGACCGCAGACAGAGGCAGGGGAGAGAGACAGCGAGACCGCAGACAGAGGCAGGGGAGAGAGACAGCGAGACCGCAGACAGAGGCACGGGAGAGAGACAGCAGGACCGCAGACAGAGGCACGGGAGAGAGACAGCGAGACCGCAGATAGAGGCACGGGAGAGAGACAGCGAGACCGGAGACAGAGGCACGGGAGAGAGACAGCAGGACCGCAGACAGAGGCAGGGGAGAGAGACAGCGAGACCGCAGACAGAGGCACAGGAGAGAGACAGCAGGACCGCAGACAGAGGCACGGGAGAGACAGCGAGACCGCAGACAGAGGCACAGGAGAGAGACAGCGAGACCGCAGACAGAGGCACGGGAGAGAGACAGCGAGACCGCAGACAGAGGCACAGGAGAGAGACAGCGAGACCGCAGACAGAGGCACGGGAGAGAGACAGCGAGACCGCAGACAGAGGCACGGGAGAGAGACAGCGAGACCGCAGACAGAGGCACGGGAGAGAGACAGCGAGACCGCAGACAGAGGCACGGGAGAGAGACAGCAGGACCGCAGACAGAGGCACAGGAGAGAGACAGCAGGACCGCAGACAGAGGCAGGGGAGAGAGACAGCGAGACCGCAGACAGAGGCACAGGAGAGAGACAGCAGGACCGCAGACAGAGGCACGGGAGAGAGACAGCGAGACCGCAGACAGAGGCACGGGAGAGAGACAGCAGGACCGCAGACAGAGGCACAGGAGAGAGACAGCAGGACCGCAGACAGAGGCAGGAGAGAGAGACAGCAGGACCGCAGACAGAGGCACAGGAGAGAGACAGCGAGACCGCAGACAGAGGCACGGGAGAGAGACAGCGAGACCGCAGACAGAGGCACAGGAGAGAGACAGCAGGACCGCAGACAGAGGCACGGGAGAGAGACAGCGAGACCGCAGACAGAGGCACAGGAGAGAGACAGCAGGACCGCAGACAGAGGCAGGGGAGAGAGACAGCGAGACTGCAGACAGAGGCACAGGAGAGAGACAGCGAGACCGCAGACAGAGGCACGGGAGAGAGACAGCAGGACCGCAGACAGAGGCAGGGGAGAGAGACAGCGAGACCGCAGACAGAGGCAGGGGAGAGAGACAGCGAGACCGCAGACAGAGGCACAGGAGAGAGACAGCGAGACCGCAGACAGAGGCACGGGAGAGAGACAGCGAGACCGCAGACAGAGGCAGGGGAGAGAGACAGCGAGACCGCAGACAGAGGCACAGGAGAGAGACAGCGAGACCGCAGACAGAGGCACAGGAGAGAGACAGCGAGACCGCAGACAGAGGCAGGGGAGAGAGACAGCGAGACCGCAGACAGAGGCACAGGAGAGAGACAGCGAGACCGCAGACAGAGGCACAGGAGAGAGACAGCGAGACCGCAGACAGAGGCACAGGAGAGAGACAGCGAGACCGCAGACAGAGGCAGGGGAGAGAGACAGCGAGACCGCAGACAGAGGCACGGGAGAGAGACAGCGAGACCGCAGACAGAGGCACAGGAGAGAGACAGCAGGACCGCAGACAGAGGCACGGGAGAGAGACAGCGAGACCGCAGACAGAGGCACGGGAGAGAGACAGCGAGACCGCAGACAGAGGCACGGGAGAGAGACAGCAGGACCGCAGACAGAGGCAGGGGAGAGAGACAGCGAGACCGCAGACAGAGGCACAGGAGAGAGACAGCGAGACCGCAGACAGAGGCACGGGAGAGAGACAGCGAGACCGCAGACAGAGGCACAGGAGAGAGACAGCGAGACCGCAGACAGAGGCACAGGAGAGAGACAGCAGGACCGCAGACAGAGGCACAGGAGAGAGACAGCGAGACCGCAGACAGAGGCACAGGAGAGAGACAGCAGGACCGCAGACAGAGGCAGGGGAGAGAGACAGCGAGACCGCAGACAGAGGCACAGGAGAGAGACAGCGAGACCGCAGACAGAGGCAGGGGAGAGAGACAGCGAGACCGCAGACAGAGGCAGGGGAGAGAGACAGCGAGACCGCAGACAGAGGCACGGGAGAGAGACAGCGA
This sequence comes from Gymnothorax reevesii, assembly GCA_029721435.1. Taxonomy (NCBI): domain Eukaryota; kingdom Metazoa; phylum Chordata; class Actinopteri; order Anguilliformes; family Muraenidae; genus Gymnothorax; species Gymnothorax reevesii. Next base: position 75,674,082 of record CM056584.1, read on the forward strand.
GACCGCAGACAGAGGCACGGGAGAAAGACAGCGAGACCGCAGACAGAGGCACAGGAGAGACAGCGAGACCGCAGACAGAGGCACGGGAGCGGAGAGTAGCGCAGGTGGAGAGAGGGTCGTACCGAATTCAGAATCAAAGGCACAGGTACAGAGGGTCTTTAATAGAACACGTGAAGGACAGACAGATTCTGAGACGTGAGAGAGGTTGTAACCCGAGAAAAAAAAGGCACAAACAGATAACGTTAACTGTGAAATGCTTACAGAGAATGTAGTCAAGGGAATACATAGGAAAACTGGCATTTTGGAACAAAAATAATACTATTATTCAAAACATTATCATTATTATTATCATTATTATTATTATTATTATTATTATTATTAATTTTATCTTCCGAAAGGCTTTCTTCCCCTCTCCTAATCCTCTTCCTTGCTACCAAAAACTGTCAGGACTGACAGAACAGTGAAAGAGAGAGAGATGGAGAGATGAGTTTTGTCTTCCCATGAGCCTCTGTCAGTGTACCGTGACCTGCTGTAGCGTCAGTTTGACAACATGCTGTTTTCACTGAGTCTCAGTGCAGTACTAGTGAACTGTAGTGTCCAGCCAGGGTGCTTAAAATATCCATCTCTACAAGTAAAATATTCTTTTAAAAAAAGTTTAAAAAAGGCAAATAATTAGTGCTAATACCTGTCTCTCTCCACCCCACTTCCCAATCAATAGCATCTTTTTCGTTTCCTGTTTTCAATACTGCCCCTCTCTCCCTGGCTGCATCTTTATGGATACACATTTTTTAATAGTGTTAATATCTTCTTCACAAAAATACTGGTTATCATTGGCTGCGGAACGCCCAGTCCAGCCCCTCAGAAGAAGGAGTATTGGTTGTCGATGGCTCTGGCCCGCCCCCCCTCTCTCTCCTCCCCCCCCTCGGCTGGCTCCAGCTGACGCAGGGGCGGCTCTCGCTCGCGGGATCTCTCCCTCTCCTCGCACTCCTCCGCTGTCTCTCTCTCCTCGCTCCCTCGCTCCTGAGGCGGGGACGGGGGCGGCGGCCTCACTGGGGGCACGGGGGGAGGAGGGGGCTGAGGGGGGTTAGGGGGTCTGCTGCTCAAGTCTGGGGGAGACAGAGAGAGAGATGGAGGGAGGGAGGGAGGAGATACAGGCGAAAAAGAGGGAAGGAGAGAAAGAGCGGGGAAAGAGCAGTACAAATATTTATAAACACGTAAAGGATGAGTAAAAAGAGGTAAATGATTGATTCAATAACTTGGATCAGACAGACAGAGATGTCCGCACAATCAACAGGAAATGAAGAAGTAACTGCACTTACGCCATGAATCACAACGAGTCAGTCGTGCACACACTATGGAGGTCGACTGAAGGAGTCAGTCGTGCGAGCACTAGGGAGGTCGACTGAAAGAGTCAGTTGTGCGCGAACACTAGGGAGGTCGAATGAAGGAGTCAGTCGTGCGAGCACTAGGGAGGTCGACTGAAGGAGTCAGTTGTGCGCGAACACTAGGGAGGTCGAATGAAGGAGTCAGTTGCGTGTGCACTAGGGAGGTCGACTGAAGGAGTCAGTCGTGTGCGAGCACACTAGGGAGGTCGACTGAAGGAGTTAGTCACGCGAGCACTAGGGAGGTCGACTGAAGGAGTTAGTCGGGCGTGCACTCGGGAGGTCGACTGAAGGAGTCAATCGTGCGTGCACTCGGGAGGTTGACTGAAGGAGTCAGTCGTGCGAGCACTAGGGAGGACGACCGAAGGAGTCAGTCGTGCGCGCACTACGGAGGACGACTAAAGAGTCAGTTGTGCACGCATACTAGGGAGGTTGACTGAAGGAGTCAATTGTGCGCGCACACAAGGGAGGTCGACTGAAGGAGTCAGTCGTGCGTGCACACTAGGGAGGTCGACTGAAGGAGTCAGTCGCGCGCGCACTAGGTAGGTCGACAGAAGAAGTCAGTCGTGCGAGCACTAGGGAGGATGACTGAAGGAGTCAGTCGTGCGCGCACTAGGGATGTCGACTGAAGGAGTCAGTCGTGCACGCACACTAGGGAGGTCGACTGAAGGAGTCAGTCGTGCACGCACACTAGGGAGGTCGACTGAAGGAGTCAGTCGCGCGCGCACTAGGTAGGTCGACAGAAGAAGTCAGTCGTGCGCGCACACTAGGGAGGTCGACTGAAGGAGTCAGTCGTGCGAGCACTAGGGAGGACGACTGAAGGAGTCAGTCGTGCGAGCACTAGGGAGGACGACTGAAGGAGTCAGTCGTGCGCGCACTAGGGATGTCGACTGAAGGAGTCAGTCGTGCACGCACACTAGGGAGGTCGACTGAAGGAGTCAGTCGTGCACGCACACTAGGGAGGTCAACTGAAGGAGTCAGTCGTACACGCACACTAGGGAGGTCGACTGAAGGAGTCAGTCATGCGCGCACACTAGGTAGGTCGACTGAAGGAGTCAGTCATGCGTGCACTCGGGAGGTCGACTGAAGGAGTCAGTCATGCGTGCACTCGGGAGGTCGACTGAAGGAGTCAGTCGCGCGCGCACTAGGTAGGTCGACTAAAGGAGTCAGTCGTGCGTGCACTAGGGAGGTTGACTGAAGGAGTCAATCCTGCGCGCACACTAGGGAGGTCGACTGAAGGAGTCAGTCGTGCGAGCACTAGGGAGGACGACTGAAGGAGTCAGTCGTGCGCGCACACTAGGGAGGTCGAGTGAAGAAGTCAGTCGTGAGCGCACACTAGGGAGGTTGACTGAAGGAGTCAGTCGTGCACGCACACTAGGGAAGTCGACTGAAGGAGTCAGTCGTGCGCGCACACTAGGGAGGTCGATTGAAGGAGTCAGTCATGCGTGCATTAGGGATGTCGACTGAAGGAGTCAGTCGGGCGAGCACTAGGGAGGACGACTGAAGGCGTCAGTCGTGCGCGCACACTAGGGAGGTCGATTGAAGGAGTCAGTCGTGCGCGCACACTAGGGAGGTCGACTGAGGCAGTCAGTAGTGCGCGCACTAGGGAGGTCGACTGAAGGAGTCAGTCGCCCAAGCACTAGGAAGGTTGACTGAAGGAGTCAGTCGCACAAGCACTAGGGAGGTCGACTGAAGGAGTCAGTCGCGCGCGCACTAGGGAGGTCGACTGAAGGAGTCAGTCGTACGCGCACACTAGGGAGGTCGATTGAAGGAGTCAGTCATGCGCGCACACTAGGGAGGTCGACTGAAGGAGTCAGTCATGCGTGCACTCGGGAGGTCGACTGAAGGAGTCAGTCGCGCGCGCACTAGGTAGGTCGACAGAAGGAGTCAGTTGTGCGTGCACTAGGGAGGTCGACTAAAGGAGTCAGTCGTGCGTGCACTAGGGAGGTCGACTGAAGGAGTCAATCCTGCGCGCACACTAGGGAGGTCGACTGAAGGAGTCAGTCGTGCGAGCACTAGGGAGGACGACTGAAGGAGTCAGTCGTGTGCGCACACTAGGGAGGTCCACTGAAGGAGTCAATCCTGCGCGCACACTAGGGAGGTCGAGTGAAGAAGTCAGTCGTGCGCGCACACTAGGGAGGTCGACTGAAGGAGTCAGTCGTGCACGCACACTAGGGAGGTCGACTGAAGGAGTCAGTCGTGCGCGCACACTAGGGAGGTCGATTGAAGGAGTCAGTCGTGCGCGCACACTGGGGAGGTCGACTGAAGGAGTCAGTCATGCGTGCATTAGGGATGTCGACTGAAGGAGTCAGTCATGCGCGCACACTAGGGAGGTCGATTGAAGGAGTCAGTCGTGCGCGCACACTAGGGAGGTCGACTGAGGCAGTCAGTAGTGCGCGCACTAGGGAGGTCGACTGAAGGCGTCAGTCATGCGCGCACACTAGGGAGGTCGATTGAAGGAGTCAGTCGTGCGCGCACACTAGGGAGGTCGACTGAGGCAGTCAGTAGTGCGCGCACTAGGGAGGTCGACTGAAGGAGTCAGTCACCCAAGCACTAGGGAGGTTGACTGAAGGAGTCAGTCGCACAAGCACTAGGGAGGTCGACTGAAGGAGTCAGTCGCGCGCGCACTAGGGAGGTCGACTGAAGCAGTCAATTGTGCGCGCACACTAGGGAGGCCGACTGAAGGAGTCAGCCGTGCGAGCACTAGGGAGGACGACTGAAGGAGTCAGTTGTGCGTGCACTAGGGATGTCGACTGAAGGAGTCAGTCGAGCGCGCACTAGGGAGGTCGACTGAAGGAGTCAGTCGATCGCGCACTAGGGAGGTCGACTGAAGGAGTCAGTTGCGCGCGCACTAGGGAGGTCGAATGAAGGAGTCAATTGTGCGCGCACACTAGGGAGGTCGACTGAAGGAGTCAGTTGTGCGTGCACTAGGGATGTTGACTGAAGGAGTCAGTTGTGCGTGCACTAGGGATGTCGACTGAAGGAGTCAGTCGTGCGAGCACTAGGGAGGACTGAAGGAGTCAGTTGTGCGTGCACTAGGGATGTCGACTGAAGGAGTCAGTCGTGCGAGCACTTAGGAGGACGACTGAAGGAGTCAGTCGTGCACGCACACTAGGGAGGTCGACTGAAGGAGTCAGTCGTGCACGCACACTAGGGAGGTCGACTGAAGGAGTCAGTCGTACGCGCACACTAGGGAGGTCAACTGAAGGAGTCAGTCGTGCGCGCACACTAGGGAGGTCGACTGAAGGAGTCAGTCATGCGTGCACACTAGGGAGGTCAACTGAAGCAGTCAGTAGTGCGTGCACTAGGGAGGTTGACTGAAGCAGTCAGTCGTGCGTGCACGAGGGAGGTTGACTGAGGGAGTCAGTCGCACAAGCACTAGGGAGTTCGACCGAAGGAGTCAGTCGTGCGCTCACTAGGGAGGACGACTGAAGGAGTCAGTCGTGCGCGCACTCGGGAGGACGACTGAAGGAGTCAGTCGTGCGCGCACCCTTAGGAGGTCGACTGAAGGAGTCAGTCATGCGCGCACTAGGGAGGTCGACTGAAGGAGTCAGTCGTGCGCGCACCCTTGGGAGGTCGACTGAAGGAGTCAGTCGTGCGTGCACACTAGGGAGGTCGACTGAAGCAGTCAGTAGTGCGTGCACTAGGGAGGTCAACTGAAGCAGTCAGTCGTGCGTGCACTAGGGAGGTTGACTGAAGGAGTCAGTCGCACAAGCACTAGGGAGTTCGACTGAAGGAGTCAGTCGTGCACGCACTAGGGAGGACGACTGAAGGAGTCAGTTGTGCGCGCACTAGATTGGACGACTGAAGGAGTTAGTCGTGCCCATACTAGGGAGGTCGACTGACTTGAAAGATCTTCAGCATGAGTGGCCCTGATCATTCTCAAAGGTACAAAGTTTTGGTAAATTAAAAAGAATGTGTAAAATGTGACAATATTGAAATACCTGCCAAGATTAAAATGTTGCGTCATTCACATCATAATGTTTGCAGACTGATAAAATGACAGACACAGTAATTACCCATAAGACAAAAAACTGAAATGCATGATACTCTCAGCGTTGGCTGCTTCTGTAGTACAGCACTGAAAGATTTACACTGATGCCAAATGCCCAAAGTACAAGCTACAAGCAAGTCCATGAATAACTGAGTGAAAATATAGAAACATTTACTATCACATAACTGTAGTATTATACTATAGCCCAGCTAATGACATATTTTTGATATTATCCTAAATACATTTCACTTCTGCAAAAATTAATTGGCTGAGAGCGTGGGGAAAAAAGCAGCTCTGCACTACATCACACTGTTAATATTTAGCCTAACTAAATACCAAGTCTAACGTTGATTAAATTAGTATGGCTCAGCGCTGTCGCAAGCTAGTTAAGCGCCACTCACATAACTAAGTAAACGTTGCTTAGCTAGCTAGCTAGTGTGCATGCAGCTCTTTTTCATAACTATTCTGTAACAGTAGTTTGACTGAGTATACTGCTGCTAGTTTTAGCGCTAGTGTCTGTGTCTCAGTGACTAAGTTAGCAGAGAGGTAGACTTAGCTTAATGCTAACATATAATGGATGCCAACAGAAGTTAAATTTGTTTTTCATTAAATTTCCACATTCAGTTATGTGGTAAACAGAATATTATACTCTTGGTGGTGTCATAAGAAAGTAATGAAATGAGTAAATTTTGAGTTTGTCGCGAACTTTTGGAAAATTTACTTTTTACTTTTTGAGATTGAACTCTCTTTTTCAAGGGAGCACTGGGGCTTGGGGCGAAGTGAGTGAGGACAAATTGCACAGCCAATGAGATCAGGAGATGATTTGGTGGCAGGTTAAAAGAGCCAGGTTGGGACTTTAGCTATGACACCAGGGAACCCCCAACACATATCGATGAGTGTCATAGGATCTTTAATGACCACAGTGAGTCAGGACCTCAGTTTAACGGCTCATCTGAAAGACGGCATCTCCTTCAGTACAGAGTCCCCATCAGTGTCTGGACTGGGGATTATTCCACTACAGCAGGGATGGCCAATCCTGGTCCTGCAGGGTGTATGCAGCTTATAATTTCTATCAATTACCCTGACTAATTGAGCCAATTGATTTTGAGCTCAAAGACAGATTTGTGCAAAGATTCTATCAAAGAAAAAAATTTTATGCTGGGAGATGAGAAGTCTTTGGTGGTAATTCACGATAACATAAAGGAACGCGCCTGAAATGTCAGATTTCATGAATAGTTTGGTTAATTTCGATAACCAACTAGTTAAAGGCCAGAAGTTGGTGCGAAAACCAGGGACAGATACGGCCCTCACTGCCCACCTCTGCACCAGAGGGAAGATCGCAACCTACTGGCCACCAACACCTCTTCCAGCAGCAACTTCATTTTCCCCACTTTGTCTCCCATCCAAGTACTAACCAAGCCCACGCCTACTTAGCTTCGACCATGCTGCCGGAGCAGATCGAATCGTGGTATAGCTGCTGGCAGTGCTCTGAGTCAGGTAGATTGAGCTATTTTACGAGCGTGAAAAGCCTTTCCAGAGGCGATGCTGCTTAAGCCCTGCTCAGGCCTGATTAACAGATATGAGTCTCAAGTGAGTTCACATCAATACCCTTGACTACTATGGCCTTTTATGTGAAAACGTAAACCCTGACTACTGATTCCATTAGTGTGCCATCAATTTGAGATAGAGTTGTACGTGAGGGTGAACATAGAACAGAGCCGCTCTAATGTGGAGAAACAATTGGCCAAACAAAAAAAGTAAGCCAGGCCGAGACATGGAGCAGAGAACAGGAAAAAGTGCTAAAGTGAAGTAACGGCCCATCTCTCTGCTAACACTAGAGTCAAAAACCCCACTGGTTTGCTCACTCTCGGCCCTTTAAACATCCACACCTTCCTCCCATTCATCTAATGAAGATCAGTCAGTACCTTTCCTTCATCATCCTCCATTTCTCAATACATCGACCTGCTGTTCTCTTCCTGCACGGCGTACCGCCCCACACATTCCCCTCATGCTCTCTCACACACCGTCTCCCTCCCGCCCTGTTGTGTCTGGACTCACTTACACACAGTCAGAGATGGGTGTTGATGGAGAGTCGGGGTGGCGCGGGGTGATGACATCACAGACTGTGGGCCGGCTGCCTGCCCTGTCCCGGCCTGCGAAGATGACCCAACGACAAACAACAAAGACAGCCAATCAGAGCTCTGGTATGCGTGGCAGTGGGTGCGGTGAGGAGCAAAGGAGAGGGAAGGAAGCCAGGAGGGTGAAAGGGTGTGCCATCTCTAGGATAGCCAATGAGCGGGCGGAAGGGGACGAGTTTCAGCTGCCATGCAGGGTCAGAGGTAAATTGGGAACATGAAGCAACAAAAAGCCAGCAGGGGAGCGTCTATAAACAGCATTATTCCGCACGCATGCATCACGGAAAAGCAGCTTTTCCCTAAAACCAGAGAACTAGAACTATAGGAAAGAGCTAAAGACGTCTGTAGAAAATATTCTAAGCTCACAAAAGTTACCAAAGACAGGCTGTTGGACAACATGACTACAGGTAGCGAGGAGGTGGAAAAGCAGTGATGCAGAAAATAAGCTGAAGCAAAAGAGAACACAAGCACATTTGAATCTTCAATCTCCTACCAACAAATGGGCCCTTTCAGAAAACTAACATTGGGGGCAGCTGACGGATAAGGCCAAACACGGCGCAGTCTTGCATAAGCGAGAGGGTTCGGGGAGGCATTCAAATTCAGAGCAGGACACATAATGCCCGATGAGAGAATGACGTGAGTTTCTGAAAACCAATGACATCAATTGCAATTGCATGCAGTAGCCATGTCATTTTGTGATGCATTCACACACACTCACTCTCTAACAAACACACACACACACACGCCATCACTGTGCCCCGAGCATCACACACTACCCTAAAAGGCATTTGCACATCACGTGGGTCATGAATCAGTGGTTTGTGCCCGGTGGTCAGCATCCTGTAACCGGGCTGTTCCCTCGCACTGGCCCTCCGGCGGGTGCCGGGCGTGCACAGCTGAAACTCTACACCGGGTTCTTTCTGCCAAGGTTAAGTCGCGGCTGTCGCCCCCTCTTTACCTGGCTGTCGCACGGCTGTGGCCCCCACAAAGCTGATGAGGGTGACGTCGGACGCCCCTCCGGACTCCAGGGGAATGGGATGAACCCGGAAGTGCTCCAGCATGTCGAAGATGGACTGGAACCACAGGTGCTGTACGCGGCACTGCCCGTCCTCGTTCAGGGAGAGCCGGAGGTGCTGCGGGGATAACGAGCCGGTTAGCGGGTCACACTGGAGGGAGGGGGCATAAACTCCTTCAGCGGTTAGCGCTGACGAAAGGGTTTCACGAGCATTAGAGGTTAGCACTGCAGGGAAAGGGTATGGAGTGAATTGGAGGTTAGCATTGTTAGGAGGAGGGAGGGGCGCACTTGCGGTTCGCATTCTGAGGAGGGAGTCCCATGTTCATTAGCAGTTTGCACTGTGGGGACAAGATACAAAGTGGATTAGCGGCTAGCACTCCAAGGAGGGGGTATAGTGGGTATAAAGTGGATTAGCGTCATCACTCTGGAGAAGGGTTAAAAAATAGTGGCAAAGCCACTGCGCCCGCTTGGCCAAACATGGGCAAATTGGAAAGCCCCCTATTGGCCAAAGTATCAGTCCGATTCGGCTCAAAATCAAACTTGGCCTACACCTTATGACCATACATGCACTTATGAAATATGAAAAGGATCTGTGAAAAACTGAAGATGCTAGAGCGCCGACAAGCCAAAAGTTTACGCACGCACGGACGCATATTGGCTGTTATCACGCTGGGGAAGGGTTGTAAAGTGGATTAGCGGTTAGCTCTCCAGGGAAGGGTTATAGTGGATTTCGCGGTTATCATGCTGGGGAAGAGTTTTAAAGTGGATTAGCAGTTATCACGCTAGGGAAGGGTTTTAAAATGGATTAGCGGTTATCACATTGGGGAAGGGTTTTAAAATGGATTAGCGGTTATCATGTTGGGGAAGGGTTATTAAGTGGATTAGCTGTTATATCACGCTGGGGAAGGGTTATAAAGTGGATTAGCGGTTAGCTCTCCAGGGAAGGGTTATAAAGTGGATTCGCGGTTATCATGCTGGGGAAGAGTTTTAAAGTGGATTAGCAGTTATCACGCTATGGAAGGGTTTTAAAATGGATTAGCGGTTATCACATTGGGGAAGGGTTTTAAAATGGATTAGCGGTTATCATGTTGGGGAAGGGTTATTAAGTGAATTAGCGGTTAGCACTGTGGGGAAGGGTTGTAAAGCAGATTAGTAGTTATCGCTCTGGGGAAAATTTATGAAGCGGATTAGAGGTTAGCACTATAAGGAAGGGCTGTAAAGTGGATTAGCAGTTATCAAACTGGGGAGACGTTATAAAGTGAATTAGCAGTCATCACTCTGGGGAAGGGTAGTAAAGTAGATTAGCAGTTATCACTCCGGGGAAAATTTATAAAGCGGATTAGAGGTTAGCACTTAGGGGAAGGGCTGTAACGTGGATTAGTGGTTATCACAATAGGGACTGGTAATAAAGTGAATTAGCGGTTAGCACCGTGGGGAGGGTGTAAAAAGTGGATTAGCGGTTAGCACTCTGAGGGGTCCAAGTAACGTTGCCATAACCCTCACCCTTGAAGTCATGAGTGAGGATTTACCCTCACCCTGACCTTTGCCCAGGAAATTGATGGTCAGCAGGATGGACTCTCACCTTGGCCTTGCCCTGGAAGTTGAAGGTAAGGACATACTCTCCACGCCGCGTCTCGCTCTGTCGCACCAGGAACACGCCATGGCTAGCCAACCCGCCCGCTAACACCAGCTGGGCCGCCTTCAGCCGCGACAGAGTGCCGTGGAACCACTGGCACTCGCTCAGCGGGTGCTCCACCACCTCCGCCAGCGGCACCCCCCCGTCCGAAAACAGGAACGACCCTGAGCCAGAGGGAAGGAGGGGGATCGAGAGACGAAACAGCCGTGAAATTTCGCAACTAACAAAATAATCACATACCCAGTGATCACTGTGTCGATATGGCGATGGTGAGTGTAATCGTAGGCAACAGCGTACAGATTCATTCATGTAAAGGCGGAAACTCCAGGGGTCAGAAAGTGCAAGTCCAGCCATGTTTTTCTCCCATATGGCAGGAGAAAGGTGAAAATCCTGGTGACTGGACCATATCGGTTGGGAGGGATTTCTCTTTCTGAGCATATGCTGGAAGGTGGTCAGACATCTACACAACAACAGAGAGCGGAAAACTGTTTTTTATTTTAGAGTTGGGGATGCCGCTAGGACATCTATTGACTTCATTTTGCCGTCTTTTTTCTCCCAAAGGGCCATTGAAAGTGCTCTTGCAGACAGGTGACAAATTAATGGAAAAATCAACATTGTTCATAAGATGCTGGGCCTCCACAAGCTGCCAGATCAGCTTCAACACACCTTGGCATACAGTCTCCGAGTGCAGAACTTTACTGGAGAGATGTACCTTTCTTCCAGGAGACATTCGCTCATTTACTGTGTTGATGGTGATCAAGAGAACTGCCAAACACTAGGTTTCAAAATCTCTCATACGAGTTCAGCTGGTTTGAGATCTCATGAAAAGGTGGTGGTATTTGGGTACAATCGTTCTCATACACATAAAAATACAGTGACTCCTCGTGTACTATGGGGCCTCGGCCGCTGTCATCCTGGAAGACACCAGTCCCATCACGGTAGGAATGTTTCACCAGAGGATGTAAAGGTGATTACACAGAATCACTCCGCACTGATTAGCTGGACCTTTCGGCCTTTAAGGGGATCAGAGAAACCGTGAGCGACTTAAGCATACATACTTACTAAGAGACTTCTGCAACACGACTGCAATGTAAACCATCGCTATGAAACTAACTGTAGCTCCTCTGATAATGAGAGGGCCGAAACTTAGATGAAGGCGAGCCCTACCCCACCAATATCGACCAATGATGGCCAGACCACTCAATTTACGTTCCCTAAGGTTAGGCTCTTCTTCTTTTATTTTTGGCTTCCATCCATGCTTGTTTTGTCTTTTTCTGGACAATTGCTGCCGTTGTGTCTCCTACTAAAACGCCTAAACCGCAGGGCTGCGTTAAACATTCAGGGCCGTACTTAGGAAAGGTGTTTAAGCAGTTACACGCGTGTAAACACTTAGCCAATGACTAAAATTCTTAGACGCACACTACGATGCATGTTTAAAGTTAGACGCTGGTAAAATTACACTGACATTTAGGCAGTGCTTATCTCAAACAATAGAAATACTTAAACATAGACAGGGGGTTGTTAAGGGAGCGTATTAGGGGTCCAAGAGTGTTCACAGACAGGACGAATCCGTAAGAGGATTTTAACGAAATGAAATTCATAAGACATTTCAGGGTATCGAAAGAGACAATTTACTTCTGATTCTTAGATTGGACTTGGATCACCCAACACTATGAAGCAATCCTCTTCCAGCTACATTACAGTTGGCTTTTGTATTGCGATTTCTCGCTTGTGGAACATTTCAAATGGTTGCAGGCGACGCATCTGGGATCTCTCAACAAGCTTCCCGAAAGGAAGAGGCTATTTGCCCCGCCGCGGTTATGCCCGAAAGATCAAAGAGCTGGGTGGATAATAAAATAAAATTTCTTATTGGCACAACTGTGGGGCAAATAGCGGAAGCTCTTCTCCCACCGGGGTGCGAATATCAGAACTGCTTCTCTTGTCGTCCCCGTTGCGGGCCAGATAGCCAATCTCTTTACCCCAATTCACACCGCTGCGGGGCGAATAGCCACTTCTTTATAGGAAAGCTGTGCATAGGGTTGCTGCAGCAATCTGTGCCAACAAGCCACAGTTTCTGTCATTCTGTCAGAAGCTTCAGATGTAAAGCGACATGGCATGGATGGTTTTCGGCAAATAGCAGGTTTCCCTGGAGTTATTGGTGCTATAGACGGAACGCATATTCCCGCGTATTATACATCACAAACACATTCCATTCACTTTCAGTTACGAATACTTGTCAGTTAATAATACCCAACAAATTTCCAGTACTTAAAAGGTGGGTGAAATAGTTTACAAGAAGGTGCTTATGGATGAACAGAATCCTTCAGGAAAAATCCCAATTCAAAGGTTAGCAAATCACTAACTTGTAGCAGCCAATCAAATCCCATTTAACAGATTGAACTGAGGTTACACGGGCATTGGGAGACACGGATAACTAATCAGCTGTTTAGACTGTTTCGTAGGGTGTGATTAAAACACACGTTTAGCTAGAAGCGTCTAAATCATATTTATACACGTCTAAACGCTACACGCGGATGACAGATAGACACCTTCCGTAGTTACGGCCCTGAATGTTCAGTTATCGTAGTAAGACCACACCGTCCTGAAACACAGAAGAGCTTGCATCAGCGGTGACGTCTTCAGGGAGCCACACACTGCATTTCCCAGCTTTGAAAGCACATGCATCGCCTCAGCTGTGCCAATAAGATCTTCCCCTCCTTTGGTCTTCTCTTCTTCTGTCTTCATGTCCAACCTCCCCCAACGCACGAGGACCACCATGATTGGTTATCCCGGTCCGATTCCGATTCCTGCCTCCGAGTGCGGTAAATGACCTCTCCGTACGATGACTCAGACTCCCGTGAGATCCTGAAGTCATATCCAGTGTGTACGAGAAACGACCTTTTAGAGTCAAGTCCTGCTCACCTCCTCACATTCCCAATCCACATGTGTGCGTAGCCTTGCGTTCGGTTTGACCTTTCCTGTACCTTTGCACCATATTCTCTACCCCGAAGTGGTTAAAACCAGGATAATTTTAACATTAAAACTAATATTTTTGATTGTGGTTCCTCCACAATGATGATGTACAGTCAATCAAAGACATCCAAGCTTGCAAACCCAAGAAGGCCAAATTCCCTGCAAGTGATTTTAGGGGTTGAATTAATCTATTCCGATGATGCCAAGGTTCAGTATACAAGGTGCTGGATCAATTACAGCGTAACAGAGAGGGTGCCCTCAGTACATCATTTTAAAATACACTTTAATTCAAGCTAACACAATTAAGCAATTAATTTAAAAAAGGAGACCGCACCACAACAAAGTATATTTCAGCAGAAAGTAGAATTCTTCAAGTGTCTAAAACGCCTATTTCAATTTGGTAATAATCCAGTGCGATGCATTTTAAAACCAGTAAGTCTTCAAACGCCTTCAATATCAGGGGGCAGACATTTTTACAAGGGAAATCTAATTTTATCCAATCAAACGCCAGTTCACTAGGCTGTGCCACAATGCCTGTGACAGTTCAACTTATTCCTTTCATGAAGGCAATTGACTGGATTAAATTAGATTCCCCAAAGTAAAAATGTCTGCCCCCTGATATTGAAGCCCGTTTGAAGACTTACTGGTTTTAAAATACGTCCCACAGGATTATTATCTCCGCCTCCTGCGAAGTTGGAGTGGGGGGTTATGTTTTCATCTCCGTTTGTTTGTTTGTTAACAGAATAACTCTAAAACTTGGGGTTGGATTTGGATGAAACTTGGTGGAAGGATGAAGTAAGGACAAACTGATTAACCTCTGGTGCATGTGCATCAAAGGTCAAGGTCAAGGTGGCCTTTTATCGTAGTAACCCTGGGTTTATGAGTAGCCAGCATAGCATTAGGACCCTGGGGTGAGCAGGAGAGGATAAAGAGGGCGGGAGTTAATGGCGACTTGATTGCATTCTATGAGTGGGTCGGGAGAGTAACAGCTGGCGTTTGTGCTACTGCCCTAATAGGCCTGTGTGGCTTTTATGCTGATAGTGCTACTGGCAGAGGTATGCACTCTTCTGAGGGGCTTTCTAGTTATAAAACTCAAATTTAAAAAACTATGCATTTTAGACACTTGAAGACATTCTTCATTTTTAGACATTCTACTTTCTGCTGAAACATACTTCTCCGAGGTGAGGTCTCCTCCTCTAAGTTTATCTGAACAATGCTTTATAAACCTGACATATGTGTGTGTGTGTGCGCGCGCAGGTAATGATGATACCTGTGGCATCTGGGGTCTCTGCAAAGGGTGTGCCCAGGCTAGCCCCGCCTCCACCTAAAAGCCGGCTCTCTGATTCGTCCAGAGGGGCACGGGGAGGTAACTCTGGGGGGAGGGGTTCTAGCAGAGGGGAGGAGCCACTGACTCCCCCGTAACACACTGAAAAAAGAACAAGAGTCTAATTAAGGACAACAGTTACTCCAATAATTAAAGCCAAGGTGTACACATCGAAGGACACTCCACAGTACAGACATGGCAGGTCTTTCCTAGCTCTGATAGATGCACTAAGGATCTCTCCTGTTCCATTCAATTAGGAGATAAACCTACAGTTTTTTTTTTGAACACAAGGTATTTATCGTAGGATAGATACCTGGAAATTTCATTCGAAAGCACGAGGTTTGAAATGTAAATTTACAGGCATCTAGCTGACAAATAAATACTGAGTGCTCAAAAAAAAACGGTAGATTTATCTCCATTCTACCATGACTCTTGTCAACACCCCTGCAAAAATATTACCTACAACACACAGTTCGATATCACTTCGGCTTGCTAGCTAGGACGGCAAAATAAACGTGTCGCCTGCGAAGCTTATGTGAAAGTGTGACTACCAACTGAAAGTGTGACTACCGGACAGACAGACAGACGGACAGACAGACGCCGGACAAAGTGATCCCTATGTGCCGCTATGCTTCGCAGGCGACACAAAAACTATTTCACATCATCAGCTATTTTGACAATATAACAAAATCCTGACTTTGATGCCTGAAACAGACTCTCAAACAACTGGGACAGAGGAATTAAAAACTGAAGAAGTAGTGGAATCTTCAGGAAAACACCCCTTTGGAGCTGGTACGTTTTATTTGTGGAAGCTGGTGCACGAAAATCAGTGACAAGAGCTTTGGAAATTTTAGTCACCTGATTTAACCCAAGGGTGTGCCGTAAGAATCATGCTAACAAAAAAAAAAGTTTTCAAAACTGATTTGGCAAGAAAACTTTCCAGAATAGAGCACGACAAGGACCTCCATTAACATGCAAGATAATTAACAATAATTGACGTCAGAGAACCAATCATTTAAAAAAAAACAAATAGTTCAGAAGGATAATGTAGAATACATACGGAAGACAGAAAACGATAGAGAACTGAAACATACCGTCCACATATCAACAGCTTAATATGGCGTGTTGATTCCTGAAGGGTTTAACGTAGTGGTGTACGGGACAGTGCTCACCTTGAGAGAGGCGCTCGCTGAACTCTGGGGTCCCGCTCATGTCCGCCTGCACCCCGCCACACCCGTCCACATCATCCTGCTCACTGAGACAGCACAGCAAAGCTTACACTCCCATCATCCCCTCTGTTCCTCTCAGTCCAGTAACAGTTCCCCTCATCCCTCTGTTCCTCTCAGTCCAGTAACAGTTCCCCTCATCCCCTCTGTTCCTCTCAGTCCAGTAACAGTTCCCCTCATCCCCTCTGTTCCTCTCAGTCCAGTAACAGTTCCCCTCATCCCCTCTGTTCCTCTCAGTCCAGTAACAGTTCCCTCATCCCTCTGTTCCTCTCAGTCCAGTAACAGTTCCCATCATCCCCTCTGTTCCTCTCAGTCCAGTAACAGTTCCCATCATCCCCTCTGTTCCTCTCAGTCCAGTAACAGTTCCCATCATCCCTCTGTTCCTCTCAGTCCAGTAACAGTTCCCATCATCCCTCTGTTCCTCTCAGTCCAGTAACAGTTCCCTCATCCCCTCTGTTCCACTCAGTCCAGTAACAGTTCCCATCATCCCTCTGTTCCACTCAGTCCAGTAACAGTTCCCATCATCCCTCTGTTCCACTCAGTCCAGTAACAGTTCCCATCATCCCTCTGTTCCACTCAGTCCAGTAACAGTTCCCTCATCCCCTCTGTTCCTCTCAGTCCAGTAACAGTTCCCATCATCCCCTCTGTTCCTCTCAGTCCAGTAACAGTTCCCTCATCCCTCTGTTCCTCTCAGTCCAGTAACAGTTCCCTCATCCCCTCTGTTCCTCTCAGTCCAGTAACAGTTCCCTCATCCCTCTGTTCCTCTCAGTCCAGTAACAGTTCCCATCATCCCCTCTGTTCCTCTCAGTCCAGTAACAGTTCCCATCATCCCTCTGTTCCACTCAGTCCAGTAACAGTTCCCTCATCCCTCTGTTCCTCTCAGTCCAGTAACAGTTCCCATCATCCCTCTGTTCCTCTCAGTCCAGTAACAGTTCCCATCATGCTTTCTGTTCCTCTCAGCGCAGTCACAGTTCCCATCATCCCCTCTGTTCCTCTAAGCAAAGTCACAGTTCCCTCATCCTCTCTGATTATCTCTCACCTCAGGCAGATGGCGTTGCGGATGTCACTCAGCCAGGCTCTCATCTGCACTGCATCTCTGGTCTCAACCACATACTGCACTGGCCCCTCCACCTGTGGAGGAGAGACAGGAGCTTTACACACACACACACACACACACACACACACAAACACTGCATCGGCCCCTCCACTTGAGGAGGAGAGAGATGAAAGTTTTACACACACAGACACACACACTCATCATACACTGAGGTAAAAACACATGGACATACACACGCACATATAGATGCACATTTTGAGTGTTATGGAAAGACGTAGTTTGTCGAATTTTGGTCGAAACCAAGTTAGGACCATTTTTGCACTTATTAGACTTTGCCTCATCATATAGAGTGAGATACATGAAAAATTATCATTGATTTCCCATGTTTTCCAGTGGCAAAACCTAGCAAGCCATCAGTATTTAATCAGTAGTGAAGTAATAACAAGTATTTGACACTAACGTGTCTTTGTCCCCCGCCAAAAAATGTGAAATCGTGTCAAAATCTCTCGGTGTGACCTTGAGAATGGCGCGAAGGTCACCAAAATGGACTGGCGCCGCGGTATCACCCTAATACATGTTGACATAAGATTGGAAGAAAATCCGTGGATTCGTTCTTGAGATATCTCGCTGACAACGCTATGAGTGTGAAAATCCACAATCTCTCGGTGTGACCTTGAGAATGGTGCGAAGGTCACCAAAATCGACTGGCGCCGGGGTATCACACTAATACACATTGACATAAGATTTTAAGTAAATCCGGCGATTCGATCTTGAGATATTTTGCTGACAAGGCTATCAGTGTGAAAATCCACAATCTCTCGGTGTGACCTTGAGAACAGCGCGAAGGTCACCGAAATCGACTGGTGATGGGGTATCAGACTAATACATGTTGACATCAAATTTGAAGAAAATCCGTCAATTCGTTCTTGAGATATCTCGCTGACAAGGATTCGGGACGGACGGACGTACGTACGGACGGTCGTGAATACTATGTTCCGCGCGGCGGGGGACAATTAAGCAAGTTGATCTGTCTTGGTTCTTTCATATAAAATTCTCTATTTTATAATGATAAAACCTGGTCAGTGAATTAGCCAGTTATGAAGCAGCAGACCTATATTATCTGATCTGTGAGGCAAGTCCCCATGCAGAGCATTGGATGCGCAGGACATTCTTGGTCAGAGTTCGTAACTCAAGCAATTCACGTCCGAATAACGACTGAAAAATGGCTTGAGGAGGGAAGCTGGTGGTTAACACTGAAAAACTGTAAAATGCCACTGCAGCTGCATAATGGTTAGGTTTTTGTCCATCATTTTAATATTTGACATTTCATATTTTCAGATGGAAAAATTTAAAGTCATATTGCCAGGGATGCTAATAAAAAAGGAAAAAAAATCCTCCATAAATAACCATTATGTCATGAACAAATAACTGCCAAATCAGTTTCACTGTCGGACAAGAGCTTAAACCCCTGAGGGACACAGACAGTTTTCTGTCTTTTTCTCAGAATCAGTTTTTTGTTACTTACTTGGTTTTTTCCGTAACACTCAAGGCATACACAGACACACACACACTCGTAAGCATTCGCAGACAGCTCGCACACGCTGCACAGGACGGGGCAGAGGTTGGGCACCTGTAGCAGGAAGGTGTTCTCTTTATCTGGAACCTCGAGGGCTGTCGTGCTCCTCACGTCCAGAATGGAGCCACATGGGATAGTGAGCCTGGGCTTGGAGGACTGCAAAAGTGGAAAAGTCATGTGAGCGTGAGGTAAAGAGAGAGAGATGGGAACAGGAGAGGCAGAGAGGGGGACCCATCCTGGCACAATTACACAAGACACACCTACAACATGTATAGTTGTGAATACTGCCACCGTGAGGCCAACAGGAGTGATTTTTTTGTTTCCTTATAACATATCTGATGCAGTCTTAAACAAACAGTCAGAACCCATGCGATATGCTTCAGGAAAAATCTTCACTGACATCAGTACCCATCACACGCTGATCGATGCTACAGTAGGGTAGGGAGAATGATCACCTTTTAGTTTGCTCAATCACCAAAAATGATAGGCAGACAGGCTCATTTATATTTATAAACAGCATTATTCCCTGCGGCCTTCTTAAATTTAAAGGCTCATGAAAGCATACAGATTTGCATGAATGGATTTACGACCACCTCCGTAAGTTGGGTCATTTTGTGCGAATGTGAAAATGTATATGTCATGTTCAACACGGCTTCTGGTACACCTTCAACTCCAAGGGTATTTTTCATTGTTTCCCAGGGGTGAAGATATTCAAACCAAAGCCGTATTTTATGAAGGGTGAACCATCAAGACGACGACTGAAGGATCTGGACGTCGCCAATTTATCCTTTTCAGAAAAAAATAAGGAATCCTGCACCAGGTCCTGCAGTTAGGTGATGGGTTTGGAGTGTAACACAGCGTCAACACGACAATGCCATCAGCTCTCAGATCAGCTGTCCCTTCAAAATTGACATCAGGCCAGATTAGTGACAGCAATTGAGTGAGAAAAAAATAGAATGGGGTATCCAGTCAGTAAAATATGTCAAATTCTGATAGACCAAGCTAGACATTTTGGCCTAAACATTAAATCCAGATAAATCATTTTATCTATTTCCCAACTTATTCTTTTTAACAGCAAAAAAAAAGATTTATTTATTTACCTCTTTGCCAGAATGCTGCATTTCTGACTGTCAGGGCTTCAGATTCTACACCCTTCATAAAGACTGGGACACGTCACTTGCGAGTTAAATTGGATGATTACCTCTTAAAGGTGATCATTTGAAGGTTAGGCAAGATTTGGGGCATTTTACTCCCATCTAGTGCGTCTGGGGAAAACTGCTATCGAGAACAGCTGGCAGCACACTTCTTCAGGGGGTCGCCATTATGCAAGGACATACTGCCTGATTACTGTGCCTCTATAAGGAGGTAATAATTATTCACCAGCGGTTGTTGGATTGCTCGTTCGTCAGTTAGCGGAATATGTCAAAACGTTATGGACGGATGTCAATGAAATTTTGTGTGTTGACAGATACAGCTTTAATGAGACAACGATACATTTTGGACAAAATCCGATTTATACTGTTGATCTATGATCCAAAAGAATTTCTATGCGTTTGAAGACGGCACTGTCTTTAAACAATCACTTTCATTTGCAGCGGTGGCAATGCGCTCTGGTGCCTTTTAGTTACTCACGGTCTTCACTTGATGGACCTCATAGGCTATGCCTTTGGCAACAGACAAAAGCAAGGGCAACAATTAATAAAGCGCATCCTGTCTGGAGATTTAAGTAAATGTTAGCCTTGACTTGTTTCACTGTATCTTACATTCGTAACAACCTCTCAATAGCTTAGAAAGCTTAACACTGCAAAAACAACAATGACAATATTTTTGGCGCCCTCAACAGAGATGTACAGCAACAAGGCTGAATGTGAACATTCCGAATTGATTTGGCAAAATGAAGGAGTGCAAATTAGTTATTACAACAGAGTTTAGTCAGCGTTGGTGATTTGCATCCAGCGATCACTCTTCAGGTGTGGTTGGAATAATTATGTGCCAAAAAAAATTCTGTCCAAAAAAAAAAAAAATCACATGTAAAATAACTGCCAATCATACTTTTGAAGCATATTTCACCTGAGCTCCCGAGTTACCGGTAGCTCTGCTCAATAACCATAATAAAATGTTTTCAACTTCAAATTTACGCCTTTAAATTCTAAGAATCAAACCAAGCGTCATCATAATCTTTTATAATACGTTGAAAAATATCTATTGGAGATAAAATTAAAGTAAGTTTTTCTAAATTAGATTTTTGCCGTTCCCACATTATCACGCAGTAACCTGCTTTGGCCCATCTGTTTCTCATTATTACTCCTTACGCATTATTATACATACCAATAGTCATTAGTAGGCACAAAAATGTGTATGATAGTTACTCAGGCAAAGTACAAAGGAACTAGTCAAAGGCGAGGTAATTATCCATTAAAAGGTGACAGAAACTGTGTACCTTCGCTTGTGACCTCAAAACACCATTATTTGCCCCTGGACGCATTTCGCAGATTCATTTCAAATAAGGCGTTTGACTGCTGTTTGACGTTCGTCTGCTGTTTGTTTGAGACTACTCCAGGTATGATGCAAAAAGGGGGCAAGTTCACATTTGCTCCATGGTGAGTTTTCCTTATGATCTTTGAAAAAAACTGCGATTCAATTAATTGTACAGAGAAAGATAGGGTTTGAGAAAGGTTTGAGTACTAAGGAATATAAACAACAGATGGGCCTGTCACTCAAAAGAGGCGATGATGTTTGTGGAGAACAAAACTTTAGGTTACTTGGAATGAAGAGACTAATTTCAAGTGATCATAAATTTGAAAAATAAAAAAAAATTCTATTAAGGATGCAAAAATCTATTTAAACTCAATTTTTCTCTGTGTAAAGCAATGGAAATCTACTGTCCTTCAAGTTTTCATTTTAACCCAAATTCAGCTACTCTGTTTGCAGATCTCTAACTGCTGCGTAAGGTGTGGTTTCTGAGGGCAACAGCGAAAACCCACAGGATGGTAGTTCTACAGGGACACTACCAATCACCGCTGATGTACAAGAAGTGCTGCTCACTTTGGGCGGGATGAAGAACTCCAGGAAGTACTCTTCCCCTCTCTCCCCTCCCTCTCTCTCTCTGGCCCTCAGGACCAGGCGACACTTCTGCCAGCGGCTGCCCCTCCAGCCCACAGCGCCCCCTGTGGCCGGAGGCTGAGCTGCGTTTTGAGCAGCGGCGGCAGTAGCTGCAGCACCGTCGTCCGTGGCGTTCTGGTGCATGTGGTAAAGTCCGAATGTGAACCCAGAGAAGCTGGGGGTCCCCGAAAACTCGTCCAAGGAGGAGCTCACCGTCACGCCCCCCTCCCGCACCAGCCTCCCGGGTTTGCGCGGGTTACTGGGGGGGAGGGCAGCAGTCGGGGAGAGGGAGGAGGAGGAGGGGGGAGGAGGCAGAAGAGGTGGAGGCGAGCGCGAGAGCCGCAGCTTCTCCAGCCGGTGGCTCCACTTCTCCTTCTCGCCCTCACCGTTACTCCTCCGCCGGTCTCGCGCCTCCGAGAGAGAGAGGGAGGTGGCGCTGCTGGAGGAGGAGGGAGGCAGAGAGGAGGATGAGGAGTGGGGTAGGGAGAGGGGGAGGGAGAGGGAGACAGGCAGGGACGCGGGGGTCGGCCCTGCTGCGTTACCGCCCCGCCTGCCGTCCTGCAGGCCCGTGGTGTAGCTGTAGGAGGAGGGGAGGGAATTCTGGGAGTTGCAGTTCTCGTTTGAGGAGCTCCTCCAGTGCAGAATCCCGCGGACGCTGCCACGCACACTACGCCCCATGTTCCGCAGCGAGAAACGCTTCTTCAGTTTGTTTTTGGGGGTCGTACCGTTGCCCTTGGCCCCAGGAGAAGCCGTCGAGGGGAAATTATTGGGCGCAGTGCTGCTATCGGCGTTCTCTGTAAAGCCCTCCATCTCACCCTCCCCCTCCTCCACCTCTCCTCCCTCCCCAACTACCGACCCCGCCCATTTCTCCTCCTCCTCCTCCTCCTCCCTGGTCCCGCCTCCTTGGGCATTGCCAGGGCAACGCTTGACGGACGCGCCAAGCTCCTCCCGCTTGCCGTTGTTCCCGCCCATAGAGGAGGAGCAGGACGAGGAGGAAGATGGTGGGAGGACCTGCGTGTGGGCGTAGCCATCCTGAAACGCGGTTGACGGGATTCGCTCTCCGCGGCCGGGGGCAGGTTTGGGGCAGGAGTTGGGCGTGTCTGGGGCCAAGGCCAGTGAGGAAGGCTCCTCCTCCTCTTCCTCCTCGAGAGAGACCCAGCCACCCCCCTCCTTCCTGCCCCCCTCCAGCTCGCTCTGGAAGTGGCGGGAAAAGCGGTCGGTGAAGCGTCTGCAGAAGGCCGCGGCCGAGTCCGGAGGATAGCGCGGGTTTTCCAGTAGAAAGGCCCGGAAATGTCGGGCGAAGTCACCCGCCGCCACACGGGCGTGGAGCTCACAAAAGTCGGTCCAGCTGAGGGACGGAGACGGAGAGGGAGTGGGGGTGTCGGACAGAGAGGAGGGGTGGGCCAGGGGTGGGGGAGGGGGCAGGAGGGAGGGGGAAGGGGGGGATGGAGAGGGGGAGGGAGAGGGGGGCAGAGGGGAGGAGTTTGATGCCCGTGGGCTGGGTGGGGTCAGCAGGGAGCCGTTCATGCTTCCTTCAAACTGAATCACAACTAATCACTGCAGTATTAATAGCGCCTCAAGTGATTATGGTAAAGTTGGAGCCAGTTGAGGGGAAGTACCTGCTCCATCTATAAGAGGTCAAATTTCAGCTGCGGATTAGCAATCCAAGATAGCAAGATAGCAATCTGGTGACAGCTACATGTAAGAGAACGAATGTAAACTTGTAAACTGTGGAAAAGGACAAAGCAAGGGACAGGACGAAAGGAGAGAGGGGTACATGAGGGACAGGGGATGAGGTGTGGAGTGGTTGGCACTGATTCAAAGGGTTCTTTGTTTTTCCTTTAAGAACTCAAGTCCTCCAAGAAGACTGGATAAAATCTGCAGTAACAAAAGACAAAAATAACATGATATATTCCGTCATTGTACATTTGCTTGGAAATATTCAATTTTACTTTGCAGAATCACCGTATCAGTGTAAAATGAATGCATGCATTCTTATGTTCGACTATTTCGACTATATTCGGTTATTAAATAGCTACATACTTCGCTGCGGTTTTAAGAGGTATATAGTACTGATTTAGAATACGTTCAACAGCCTAAGAAGCAGGAGGATGCGAACATATTCGTGAACAAACCACGAATTCAAGTTAGTAACAAGACTGCTTAAGCCGAAGTCATTAAAGGGCATCTGAAGTCGATTCCCATTGTTTTTGTTTATCGGCCAATCAGCGAGCCGCACCTGCGCAAACGAACCGAATTATCTACGCATGTGCACAAAACATTGGTTTGTATGAATAAATTGGTCATGTGACAATGCAAGATGTCAACAAAAGCAGGCGATTTGTGGGTAAACATTGGACGTTCAACGTCCCGTCTGAGAATCGACTTAAGACGCCCTTTAATCAGAATTGCTTCCGCCCTTTGAGCGAGAATTTTGCCTCAATGAATAACTGGTAGATTTCGCCTGAGTCTTTTTAGCGACAGATATTCACAATGTAACCGCAACACCATCTTAAATGTTTTTAAAACTATGTTACATGCCATATGTGGCTATAATCTGCTGAAAACAATAATGTTTACAGTAGCAAACTCGTGTACTAATGAGTAGCCCCCAGGTAAGGGGGCAAATCAGACGCACACTATCTCAGCGGCAGTGTTTCATCAGACCTCGCAGACTATCCAAGTGTTGTTCTTCATGTAAGCCATGGAGATGGCTACTGAAGCCATGTTGCTCCTGGCTAACCTGCTGGCTGTTCGTGTCGTAAACAGCCCAGATAACAGCTAGCGATCCCTCAGCACTGCGCGACCAATTACGAATGAATAAATAAATAAAAATAACGCGACCGTTTAACAAGACAGCAAATAATTGGGAAAATGTGCGTACATCCAACGTACAGAAACTAGCACAGCTAACCATGGAGACGCATCAGGTTATGCGGGGTGTTAGCGATCGATGGTACGGCCGGGCAGCGTTCACTTGACGCCGTTATCAGCTCGCTAGACAGGGACCGTCGCCGGCTCCGCTGAGAAGTCGAGGCCGCTGCTTCGGGGGTTGACACTAGCGGCCTGGGAGAGGAGGACAGGATGAAGAGAATCAGCCGCAGCATATGAATGAGCAGAATAAGATGGCAACCGAGCTTGTTTTGATACACTGGCTCCACTGATTGTTTTTCTCGCCGTTATCTCACAGATCGCAGGCATGCGGTTCGGACTAACGATCGGTCACCGCTGCACACAGAACTGCGAGTTTGTCCGTCCAGCGACCTGCTGCTTCTGGCTGTGCAGAGACTGAGGCACCGCAGCGTTAAAACAACAGTAATAAGCTCATGTCCCGCTCACCCTCCATTTCTGATCGCAGACGCCAGACAGCGTTACTCCTACTGCGGCGGTGCAGCACTCCGGCTGAATAAAACCCACTCGATGCTGTCCCAGGCTGGCGTGTGGACCGTAATATTATTTGCCAGATGGCTAATAGCTACTGTGTCTCTATCAGCAGCTGGATAGCTACATGCTAATAGTTTGCTAGCCAGTTATAATAATTTCGTTTAATGATTCTGGGTTTTTTTAATCTCATCTCTCTGTCGATCCCGCCCTCTCTCTTTCATCTTTCCCATTTAGGATTTCTTCCCTTCGTCCAGCCGCCGACCTGTGATTATTTTATTGCCGTTGCTGAGAAAAAAATATTAGTATTTCTCTGCCTCCTGTTCCAGCGCAGCTCTCTCGCGATACGGTGGGAGCCTGGGAGAGGACGGGCGGAGGGGTGAGGGAGAGGAGGGGGTGTTTGAATGGGGGGAAGCTTCAGTGATGGTGGGAGACTGGCGTGGGACAGTAACTGATTTAACTGTGTAAGTCTAAATCTGACGTCCTGGGACTGCATTTAAACGAGACCCCGCTCCGCGACTCCCGTCATCTTCTTATATCTCAAGTGCTTTAAAAGCTCCTGGTTATTGCAGCGGTTCCCGAACGGTGCGCCGTGAGGCAAAAGCCCAGGTGTGCTGTGGGGTTTTGTGACAACTGTGCATTAACATTGTAAGATCATGGGCAGTGCACACGGAGTAGAAAAATTATAGTATATGAAGTGTTTCATCGCAAAACTCGATAAGCGCCACTTTCGAAATGATTGAACCACGGCTGCCAGTATATCGCGGCGATTTAATCACGCAGCCAACCAGCGGTGGAGAATCTCACGCTGCCAAAAGGGTCAAATTGTTCAACAACTCTTGTTTTGGGCATAAAAACACTAAGAGCACTGTTATTATGCTGCAGGCTGGAAAGAGAGAAAGGGAAAAAAAGATTCCCCAATTTATCCGTTGAGAATGCATTTCCCATCTCCGCTCATTTCTCACATCTTTTCACAATCATATTTATCTATTAGAGTGCGCAATACATGCCTTGAAATGCATACTACATGTCTCTTCGTCTTTGCATGATCAGGAGTGCACAGCAGACGTAATCAGCCGTAAGTGTTCAATTCCATGCGCTGAACATGCTCACCAAGAGAAGTCCTGCGATAAATATGCACGTCTGTATACACTACCGCTCAAAAGCTTGGGATCACCTGCAAATTTCTTTGTTTTCCAAAGAAAAATACATTTGCATGCATTTCACAAACATTTTTTTTTCAATTTCACAAACGTTTTTTTTTTTTTTTTTTAAATTTCACAAACATTTTTCTCCATTTCACAAACGATTAAAATTAATCAGATGATTTTCAAAGAATGATCGACAGTTTTGCATAGAGGCCTATTGTCATCAACTGTCAGTCCTCTGCATCAATCTCCTGGTATGGCTGCTAATCCAAGTTGAGCATTTTATAAGGCTAATTTATTATTAGAAAACCCTTCTGCAAATGTGTTGCACAGCTGAAAACCGTTGAACTAATAAAGGAGCGCAAAAAAGGGAGCAGGGC
Source organism: Gymnothorax reevesii (assembly GCA_029721435.1). Taxonomy (NCBI): domain Eukaryota; kingdom Metazoa; phylum Chordata; class Actinopteri; order Anguilliformes; family Muraenidae; genus Gymnothorax; species Gymnothorax reevesii. The sequence continues at coordinate 75,700,411 of CM056584.1, forward strand.
ATTCTTGAGGTTGGTTTAGTACCTGAAGCATCAGCAGTTGTTTGTTTGTTTACAGGCTCAAAATGGCCAGAAAGAAAGAACTTCCTTTAGAGACCCGTCAGTCTATTGTTGTGCTGAGAAAAGATGGCTATTCAATGCGAGAAATTGAAAACTTAAAATCTCTTACCATGCTGCCAACTACTCCCTTCAGAGAGCAGCACAAACTGGCACTAACAAGGACAGAAAAAAGGAGTGGGAGGCCCCAATGCACAACTGTGCTGGAGGACAAATATCTGAGAGTGTGTAGTTTAAGACAAAGACGCCTCACAGGCTGTCAACTAGCAGCTGCGCTAAATAGTTCCCGTCAAACACCAGTGTCGGTATCAACAGTGAAGGTGTTTTTTTTTTATGAAGGCAAAGTTTGAAGTTCATGTTCATCATTTTCCATTAAAATCACTATTTCTAACTCAGACAATGTCAGCATGTTCTGTTCATTTGCTATATTTTCTATTCAGACTAATTTCATGTGTTTCCATGGAAAACAAGAGAATCCCAAGTGATTTTTCCAAGTGATCCCAAACTTTTGAGCGGTAGTGTAAATGTCAGTTTAGCTATTAGGGGTTCATGTTTTATACTATGTATGTGGCAAGGGGGACAGTGTTTATGCACAGGTGAGTACATTTATGATGAAAAATGTTAATGTAACAAGGGATCGAGAGGTTATGCAACTGTGAGTAGAAATAGAAGACTCGTCTTATAAATCTATGGATGTTTATCAGAATGAAGAAATAAGGGCAAAGTGGATTATTTGTTTTATTTCCACGACCATATTATTTTGTTACCACAAATTTCACTTGGAAAAAAAAATTATGCTGATGTTGCTAAAGTCAATGACCAATACGAATTTGTATCCCACCTCTGACAAGAATACTTGGACGGAATTGGTTGAAAGCAGTCACATGGAAACCCCGTATATTCCCATATTACGTCTCCGAGCACCATACACAGCGTGCGAATATATTATCTCCCTTAGCGTCTCTGGAGCAGCCGAAATGCATGCATGTGGAAAAATACTCCGCGGCGGGATAAATTTGTTACACAGTTTGTAAAAAGGCCAATACGGAAATATATGGGGATTGGTGAATGGCATGTTGGGCGAGGCATCTGACCCCATATATTTCTATTTTGGCCCTCTAACAAAATGTGTGAATTATATTATTCCTTTGTATAGCTTGGCAAAATAAAAGTTCATTTAGCCCGTATTGACGAGATGCTGAGAAGTTGGCCAGTCCGCTTGTGTCCGTGTAACTGCTTTGATTGCAACTACAGCGAGGAACATAAGTATTGAAAGCATCAACATTTTCCTCAGTAAATATATTTCTAATGGGGCTACTTACATGAAAATTTCACCAGATGTCGGTAACAACCCAAGTAGTCATCACATGCAAAGAAATCAAAACAAATAGCAGAAGTCCACAAATTAAGTTATGTGTAATATAGTGGAATGACACAAGGAATAAGTATTGAACTCACGAAGAAAAGGAAGTGCAAAAAGGCATGGAAAGCCAAGAAAACAGCTGAAATGTGTCAGTATTTAGAAAGCAATCCGCCCCCCCATCAGTGCAAGTTATTATCAGCTGGTTTGTCCTGATTGATGGCCTACAAAAAGGTTTCTCATCAGCAAGGTGTCACACATGAAGCAGCTCATGATGGGTAAAAGCAAAGGGCTCTCTCAAGACCTTCACAACCTTTCTGTTGCAAAACATACTGATGGCATTGGTTACAGACGTATTTCTCTAATGTTCTCTAAATGTTCTAGTGAGCACCAGTGGGGCCATGATCGCCCCAGGCTTGCCACTGCCTCGTCCTCTCTTCTCCCCGACTACTTTACTGTTGGGAGACTCTATAATCAGGAACATTCAGGTTATTAACGTAGCGACCCACTGCTTCCCAGGAGCAACAGTTATGGATATCCTGGGAAGTTACTCTCCACACTCCTGTCTACTGTCAAGCAAATTATAGTTCATGTTGGGACTAATGATACTAACCGGAGGGAGTCAGAGCGTACAAAAAATGATTTTAACCTCCTTTTTAACTTTTTAAAAAACTGTGGAGAATCAGTTTTTATTTCCGGGCCTATCCCTACATTCCAGCGCGGCAGGGGCCGTTTCAGCAGACTGCTTTGCCTGCACACTTGGCTTCAGTATGCTACCAGGACTCATAGCTTTGGTTTTATTGACAAGTTTAACTTGTTTTGGAACTGTGCACCCTTTTTTAAAACGGACAGGTTACATCCCAGTAAATGGGGCAGCCAAATGCTATCGGCCAACATTCACCATACTGTGTTGTGCTTCCCACGGGACTGACTGTTTACTTCCTGCACACACTGGCCAGAACTTCCTTCACCTTCTTCCTTAATGATTCATTGTCACTCTGTTGTCTCCCACAAGAGCTCCACCAACGTCCAGCTGCCGTCTCATTTTCTAATGGACTAGGTCCCTTCTTTGGCTTTTTAAACATCTCAGTCAGATGTAGTGAGGGTGTAACATTTTCTGGGGCAACAAGTACTATTGCACACCCAATCACGAAAATTACTTCCATGGGCCTGCCAAGGCAGAAATTTAGATCAAGCGGTGTCTTGGTAGCAAAGCTAACAAAAAAATCAATATTCAGACCCCTGGTATTTTAATGGTCCCTCCTGTAATTTTAACACCTGTAGCTTTTCAATCTTGTAAGTGTGGGTTGGGTCCACTGTGTCTTAATATAAGTCTGTAATCAAAAATGGATTGTGTTACGGCTCTGGTTCTGCAAAGTAATCCGGATGTGTTTCTTGCCACTGGATCTTGGTTGAATGATTCTGTGTAGGACCGTGATATAGCAGTGTTTGGTTATAATGTTTTTACGTGTGACAGGATTAAGAGAGGGGGAGGGGTATTGATGTTTGTAAAATCCTCTCTCACTGTGAATGTTTTATTATCCTCCTCTGTTCCAGAGCAGTTTGAGTGCCTAATTATCAAAATAGGTTTGGGTTGTGGAAGTTTTACACTAGCAGGTGTATATCGCCCACCAAGCGCTCTTTCATCCTCCATAATCAATCTCTCTAATGTCTTGTCCACTTATGCTCACACTGAATTATTTGTTGCTGGTTATCTCAATATAGATTGGTTATCACCGTCCTCAAACCATTGTGAAGAGGTCTGCGACGGCCTGACTCTCATGCAACTTATTTCGGAGCCTACACAACCTAATTTTAAAGATTATCCCGGTCAACTTTGACCTGTTTTTAACTAATAGACCGCACAAGTCTGCCCTGAGAGGCATCTTTCCTTTAGATGTTAGTGATCACTGCCCAGTGGCATGTATTAGAGACATGAAAGTTACAAAGGCTCCTCCACGTTTCATTACTAAAAGAAATTTTTAACATTTCTGTGAACAGGCCTTTCTGCACAATATTTTCTGGAGTGATTTGAGCTCTGCGGGTTTTATGCCAGACCCTGGCCCAGCATTGGCTCACTTTACTACCGTGTTAAATCGTGCTGTGGATAAGCATGCTCCGGTGAAGAGACTTAGGGTTAAGAATAGAAAAAACCCTTGGTTTTCGAATGCCTTATCCACTGAACCATGCATTAGGGATGAAGCCTGGGGTAAAGCTAGGGAAACCCAAGCACTCTCTGATTGGCAGGTTTTTAGAAAATTAAGGAATAAAAACTGCTCACTGATTTAAAAAAAAAGGCAAAATCTGAATATTTCATTACGTCATTGGTCAAAAGTCAGGGTAATCCTGCAAATTTTTGGAAAATTGTCAAGTCCCTGAATTGTTATCCGTCTTCATCTAAACCACACTCTATCCACACTGATTCTGGTCCTATAACTGATAAACACAAAATCTGTGATTTTAAACAACATCTTATAGCGGCCGGAAACCTTTTTGAAAATTTAATGAATCAGCCCTCTACAGGGGATGTGTCTGACCTCAGCTCTAGTTCATTCACAAATTCTCCAAAACCCAGAGTATTGTTTTCATTTAGGGAATTTCATGTGAATGAGGTCCTACAAGAATTGAAACGAATGGATGTAAATAATTCCACTGGAGAGGTTCATCTAGTTCCGAGTCTTTTGCATTTAGCAGCCCCAATGATTGCACATTCAATAGCTAATATTTTTAACTTGTCAATATCGATGGGGACTATTCCCAGTATATGGAAAGCTCATCATGTTCTTCCATTATTTAAGGGTGGTGATCCTTGTTCAGTGAACAGCTACCGACCTATCTCAAAATTGCCTTGCCTGGCTAAGATTTTAGAATCTCTCGTTAAGCAACAATTGTGCAGCTTTTTAACTTTCAACAACATTTTAACTTCGCAACAATCTGGCTTCAGGCCTGGTCATAGCACCATCGCAGCAGCCTCAGTGGTTTTAAATGATTTGATATCAGCTGTGGATAATAAACAAAAATGTGCTGCCCTATTTATTGATTTTGCAAAAGCTTTCGATACTGTTGACCATTTCATTTTATTAAAAAATGTTGTCCTCCATTGGTCTTGACTGTGATGCCTGCTTGCGGTTCCAAGACTACAGTATCTCTGTAATAGAATACAAGCTATTATGCTTGGGGATGCGAAGTCTCAATTTTTAAAAGTGACAAAAGGCGTAACCCAAGGATCCATTCTAGGACCGATTTTATTCACATTTTACATTAATCATATTGCTCGTAAAATTGCAAGGTTCATTTTTATGTGGATGACACTGTTGTACTCCTCTGCACCAACGTGTGCCTAAGCCCTTATCTACTGGCAATCGGCCTTTAATCTTATTCAACACGCTCTGGCAGATCTGAAACTTGTTTTAAATACGGATAAAACTAAGTTCATGTTCTTTCCTGCTTGGAATGCAATTATGCCAAATTATTCAATTATCTCGGTGTCTGGTGCTAAAATTGAGCAAGTTCAGTCTTACAAGTATTTGGGTATCTGGCTGGATCATGACTTTTACTTTAAATCTCATGTGTCTAACTTTTCCAAGAAAATCAGAATAAAAAAATAGGTTTCTTTTCAGAAACAGAAAACCTGTTTTTCTTTAGACAGTCTGAAGAGGATTGTCCAGGCAACAATCTTACCTTTATTTGACTATGGGGATGTCCTTTACATGCATGCCTCTGATAGCACTTTAAAGGGGACCTATTATGCTGATCCTTCTTTTAATACATATTACTAATGTTATAATGTTCGTTGTCCTTGCTCAACCTTTGTTTCTAAACATAAAGTTTCTAAACATAAGATACAGGGGTTTTGTCGTGATCTAAGAACGTGATTTCGTGAACGTGATTTCCTCTCTGAACAGCTTCTCCTGAGATCTGAGCGAGATCTGAGCAAAACCTGACGTCAGGTTGTGCCATACAATTAGTACAGACCAAGCCAGAGCCAATCATGGTGCTGGACATGTCCACACCGGAAACTATTCTAGCAGGCACAAACAACAGCAGATCATACTATGCCTTTGTAGCGTCTACACTTTTGAAAATACAAAACAAGAACCGCAGATCATTTGAGGTGCAGTTTTGTCAGTATCTCTCCCAAAGCTGCTTGTCCATTTACTTTTGGAGGCGAAGAAAAACAGCAATTTCTCTTCCAAAAGAGGATGCCACCAGAAATCAGTGGGTAGCTTTTTTTGTTTGCTGGCAGCAAACAGCCGCGGCCAAAGGGAACGTTAGCTGCTTGTGCTCAGCATTTCACCAAAGACAGCTTTGTCAATAAAGGATAATTCAACACAATATCTATAACTCGCCCATTTTCCGCGAGGAAATGCTGGTCATTCCGACGCAATGAGTAAACCATTACCAAGGGTATTTCCAAAAAGGCCATTTAGCTTGGAGCTTTCGCCCCTCCGTCTTATACCAGCGCGGAAGCTGTTCGTTTCTTCATGCTAACAACACACCGCAGCTATGCACACGAACCAGCGGGTCCTTATAATACACATTTAAGCAGTCCATAAGCTGTTGGTCCACTTTTAGCTGCTCCTCACTATCCATGTTTCCCTCTAAACTCAGACCCACCGGATTTCCACGGTCTCCGGTCAACACTTGGGCATGTCGACCTGTTCTACAAATGTGTTTAAATGGGGTGGATTCTAGCTTCCCCTGCATTCTAGCAATAGAGTAGAAACACCGGTGTACTCACCACTGTTGCCGTAGCAAGCTGTAGCTGATAGCAAATTTGACCTTCCAGACCTTCGCACTGCGTCCTCCACTTTCGCCGCTGCGTTTATTAGAACAAGTTCATTTCATTAGATCTATATTCAAGTATAACGTTAGATTGCGGAATTTACCCACCAGTTCTTTATCAGCTGGCAGAGGTGTCTCACGTTTCACTCTGGGGAGACTGACCCAGAAAACTGAGTTCTGCAGCCTCTTCCTGCCCAACTCCGCCCTCCACAGAGCTGGCCAGTCAGAAGAAAGTGAGCACACAGGGGGTGGGGGCCATAGCAGAAGAGCCCCCCAATGAGGCGTTTCAGGCAGAGACTACAATAAACTACAAATGGGGTTTTTTGAGGATGGCAGTATGAGCTAAATAAGGACCCTGTTTTGGACTTTGAATGATCAGGAGTTCTCTAAGGGAGTCCAAAATCAAAATGTAAATTTGGAAATATTGCAAAATAGGCCTCCTTTAAGACCTCTGGTGGCTATTTATCACAGCGCTCTGCATTTTATCACTGGAGATTCTTTCCGCTCTCATGACTGTGTGTTATATAATTCTGTTGATGGTTTTCCCTTTATTTTAGAAGGAAGCTCCATTGTATTTTATTTATTTATAAAGCATTGCTTGGCAAACTTCCTTCATATCTTACTAGGCTTTTGTCCATCAAAATCAGAAGCCAGCATGTCAGATCGCAAGGGTGGATTTTGTTAGAGTCACCCAGGATTAGGACAAATTTGGGCTGTTCTGCTTTTTGCGCATTTGCACCTTATGTCTGGAATAGTTGCCAAGACTCTCTGAAGCTTGACTGTCTCATTCCCTATGACTCCTTCAAGAATCGACTGTGGGAGATGTTACTTGAGGAGGCCAGATGTACTTGACTTTAGTTCTAACTTTGGACTTGTTCTCTGTCCTTTGCACATGAATGTCTTACTAATTATTATAATTTTTTTCTTTTTATTTTAAAGTTTGGTTTCCTTTGTTCTACAATTGTTGTATGCAATTGTGTGAATTTTACAATGCTCTGTGTTAACCCACACTGTATTTGTTTTATTGTATTCAGGGTTTCCCTGAAAAAGAGACCTCGGTCTCAGTAGGACTTCTCTGTAATAAAGGAAAATAATAATGACCCAGAAGTGGAAAGAACATCATTTCACCATAAATCAGCCACAACCAGGTGCTCCTTGCAAGATTTCTGACAGAGGAGTCAAAATAATCAGAAGGACCACTCGCAGTGAGCTTCGGAAAGACCTGGTATTAGCAGGTACAGTTGTTTGAAAGAAAACAGTAAGTAATGCACTCACCCGCCATGGCCTCTATGCACGCCTACCGCGCAGGACTCTATTGCTGAGGAAAAAGCATGTTGAAGCTTGTTTAAAGTTTGCTGCACAACATTTGGACAAGCCTATGAAATACTGAGAGAATATAGTCAAGTGAGATGAGATGAAAATTGAACTCTTTGGGTGTCATAGCACACACCATGTTTGGAGGACAGCAGGATTTGGGAACTTCATGGTGTGGGGTTGTTTTTCAGCATATGGTATTGACAGACTTCATATTAATGAAGAAAGGATGAGTGGAGAAATGTACCAAGACATTCTTGATAAGAATCTACTGCTATCTACCAGGATGCTGAAGACGAAACAAGGAAGGAGATTTCAGCAAGACAATAATCCCAAACGCACAGCCAAGGAAACTCTCAATTGGTTTCAGAGAAAGAAAATAAAGCTGCTAGAATGGCCCAGTCAATCACCTGACTTGAGTCCAATTGAAAATCTATGGAAAGAACTGAAAATCAAATTTCATCGAATTGGCCCCCAGAACCCTTAAGATTTGAAGACCGTTTGTGTGGAATAATGGGCCAGAATCACAGCTGAGCAATGCATGTGATTATCTTCTCCATACAGGAGGTGTCTTGAAGCTGTCTTTACCAAAAAAGCCTTTTCTACTAATTATTAAATTAATTTAAGTAAGCATGTTGAATGCTTTTTCCCTTTGTCATTCCACTTTATTACACATAATTTATGGACTTATTTATTATGATTTCTTTGTATGCGTGGATTACTTGGGTTGTTACCGACATCTGGTGAAAATTTCATGTTAATAGGCCCCCAGTTAATATATGGAAATATATTTACTGAGAGAAATGTTGCCGGGTTCAATACCTATTTTCCCCGCTGCAAATCCGCTTCAGTTGATTCATAAAATGAAATGCTTTGAGCTGGGCCTTTATTACAAGCACTAAGGGCTTTAAGTTCATATCTCACTGAGTGGCTAATACGAATGTAGCGAATTTTGAGTTTCGTCAGAGTTCGTGAAAGGGCGCAAAGCAGTCTGCTAAAAGTTTTTAGGATCGCAAATAGTTTTTCTTGTCGCAGAGAATTTTTTAGCTTGTTCAAAATTTCTTTGTGAATCTGTTTTCTCACAAACAGTTGCAGGCGTTTGTAAAAGAGTTGTAATCTTTTGCAAACGGTTGTAACACGTGAAACACTAAAGTTCTTTTTGGTTTGCGAAGTGTTATATATATATACCAATATAGCCAACAAAAGAGCTACGAATGCTGAGGAATGTAGACAAATATTGGGTTTCGTAAGGATACTATCAAGGTTTCCTCATCAAAAAAACAACATATCAGCCTTTAAAGAAACCTGGGACCCATTTATAATTTTTTTACTGTACTCTACCATAACCTAAGCCTCATACATGACCATAATCCCCAACCATGATAGCATCCACTGCGATCCATACCCCTTCCCCCTTCTACCCCATCTACCACTCTCCTCATCTGGGCCGCAACATTCAACTCAAGTAACCACACACTCTCTCTCACGCACGCACACATGCACACACACACACACACACACACACACACACACGCTCTCTCACGCACACATGCACACACACACACATACACACGCACGCTCACACACACGCGCGCACACACTCTCACCTACGCACACATGCACACACACACACACACACACACACGCTCACACACACACGCGCACACACACACAATTACAACAATCTAGAAAGAAGTTTCTCTTTTTCTTTCTCTCCTTTACTTATTTCCTTTTCCTTTCTCTTTAGTATCATTATAAATTTCTCAATCAATATTCTATTTAGTTTTTTTTTCAATTTTATTAATCTATTGATTTTTTTTTTCTGCTTGGCTTTCCCAATGTATCTCACTTTTTTTTTTACTTTACCTGTCCTTGTCTTTTGCTTGAGTATTTTCTGTAATGCTGTGATTTGTCCTGTCCTGTCCTGTCCTGTCCAGTTTTGTCTCGTCTTGTCAGCGTCTGCATTAGTCCAGCATGTCCAGCATGTTTGTATATTTGTCCATCTGTCTGTCTGTCGGCATACTTGTTTCTGTCTCTCTGTACGTCTGTCTAATTATCTATTTCGTCATGTGTGATGTCACGGTATTAGGGTGAGTAGGTGGTGGTTTTCGGAGTGGCTCCAAGAAATGTCCTTGAATTCATTATGAGTTTGAAATGAAAATAAGTTGTCCTCCGAAAAGGGGGGGCAAAAAAAAAAAAGACTGATACAGGAATTCCAGATGGCCATTTCGTGCAGTCATTTGTTTCCAGACCCAATTGGATGGGAAAGCCAGTTGGCCAGGGTTTGAGCCTGCACTCTGTGACAGCCTAGACGAAGGCCTCTGTTCTCGACAAAGGCACATCGGAATGAATTTGAAAGAATTACACCGTTCTTTTTGGTGAATGTAGGTTGAAAGTTTGTGCTTGTGTGTGTGTGTGTGTGTGTGTGTGTGTGTGTCACTCAAGGGGCACCAACATGACAAGAGACTTTGATATGCATATGATACTGTCATTCTCTTTGGTCAGTGAATTGTGGGTGAATCTCCGTCAGCATGGTGTGAGTAAGTTTGTGCACATGAGGGCATTAGTGCCTTACTGTGCAGTGTGGTTCAGAGCACAGTCTTTTGGTATAGTGTGTGATTTATTCAGTGTTTGTGCTCTGTTATTCTCCGATTAGACTGTACTGCTGCTTGGACTGCTGTTTCAATGAGGGAAGGTGAATAACCATTCAAGAGTTTGTTTACAAAACACAATAAGTGACAAAATTATAAAAATTGAGATAATACCATCGAGCAATAACTCTGTGCTTCTTACACATGGTGCAAAAATCATTTTTAGAAATTTGTGTGTATTTTTTTCATGGTCACATTTTTTTTTTCTATAAAATGCTATATACGCCAACAGCTGATTTACTCAAAATGAATAAAATGGATGTGTCGCCTTTTGGAACTAAACTCTTCAATTGCACATTCAACAATAATAAATTGTACATTCAACAATAATAATTACTGTGTATCATGACTCAATCAGCTAGATTTTACTTTTTTTTACCTGTGTTTAGTTTCTGTCTATGAAAATGAAGAACCAGCACAAAATATTTTCGAACCACCCCCCCAATTTTCTGCAATCAAAAAGCTTTGTAACAAGTGCTCTTGCGTCTTTCAAAGACAAGACAGATAAAGCTTTTGTGCTTAACTATTGGTACTGGGTTGTTTTTGACGTTAGGTTGTGACAGGGTCAAAGACAACCATGGATCTCCATCTCAGATCTCAAATTTAAAGAAAAGTTCCCAACTGCTTCAAATTTACGGAACATGATGTTTTTGAATCTAATGTACTATGTGCAAGATTATTGACCCATATCTTCACTAGTTTTCAAGATATTGGGTGTGGCCCCCAATTTTGCATAAAAATGTGTTACTATACTGTATGTCATCTTATAGGTCATAACATTTGACTATCGATGAAATATTTTTGAAATTTGCAGGATTGGTTTGGCAGAATAATATGTCACAGATTACTGGAAATCAGTTTCATAACTTGAATATTTGGCAATGAATAGGTTTCCCAAAATTCCTGGCAAAAGTTTAGCTTAGCTCTTCAGGCCAGGTTTGGCCCTCATCACCTCTGGGTAGAAACACGCAAGGTCGTTCTAGTCTTTATGTAACGTTTCGTCCGAAGTGCAGAGTGCAGATTCACGAAGGACAGAAAGTGGAGGACTTGACTCAAGTGCAGAGGTGGATTTGGTAGAAGTTTTAATAAACGTAATAGTATAAAACAGGAGAAGGAACAGTGGTTCCTAAGTAGCACACTAAAGTAATACAATATTCAATTCAATTTAATTGTTTATTTCAAACTGGAAGTTCATAGTATGGTACAAAAATACAATAAAAATGACTATAATAATAAATAATAATAAGATACAGTGACTAGATCATATAAAATAGTTCGCCACCACTTCCAGACGTTGGAATGTAGCGGGGTTACAAATAGGAAAACAATGTTCCTTTAGAAATTAAACGTGCTGAATAAAACAGCAACGATTCTTGGTAATTATATGAAGTTCACAAATTTGGAAAATGCACAGTTTCGGCATCACTGTGAGTAGCTGCTGTTGTTGGGAGTCAATGATTTTCCTCCCTGCTGCTCCACAGTAGATTGCAGCTGACTGCTCACTGGATCCATGATGGTCAGAATGTACTGTTACGTCTGGTGAACGGAACCAAATGCAAGTAGTCTGGAATGCAAAAATCACGGCGTTTAATCTCACTTCGAGTGCAAGCCAGGCGATCACACTGACAGTACAGAGGGGGTAATCCAAAAACAGTGTCAAAAAAACAGGCAGGAGGTTAGAGCCAAAAAGCACCGAGTGCAGCACCAAATCGCAAAAAAAGGGGGAGAGTCAAATATCCGAAATCTGAATTCAAAAGCCAGGGCAGCAAAAGACAGGAATCGTGCTCGCAGAGGTCATGGCAGGAGATAAACAAGTCCAGACAGGCACAGGCAGAAATCAGAATCAGGCAAAAATCAGGAAAAGTTGGTCAACGTCCAGACAAGGGCTAAGCAGACGTGAGGGACTTATATACACAAGGGAAGTAACGAGGGAGGCAGGGCAGCAGGTGTGAGGGATAATCTAAACACAAGAGGTAATTAAACAATACAAAATGGGAAACAATGACAAAGACTAGTTTTCACAGGACATCCTTAAACAACAACAGGTCCATTCAGGGAGTGTCTAAGTGTGGAGAGATGGGGGAAACAGATTAGTAGAAGAGATGGATGCAAAGTATCTGCAGAAAGTAAGACAAAGGACTGGGAGAGTAAATAGTTTGTGCCGTAATAATATTATCCAATTGTGCAAGTTAGTTTATTGGTTATTTACAGGATTAGCATATTAGTATGAGTGAGTAGATTAACTAGACCAAACGCGGGCAACAAGGGCTGTATCTGTCCCTGGTTTTCACACCAGCTTCTGGCCTTTAATTAGTTGATGACCCTAAATTAGCCAAACCATTTATGAAATCTGGCATTTCTGGAGCATTTCTTTAAATTATCATGAATGACCACCAAAGACTGTTCTTGTCTCCCTTCATAAAACATTTTTTTTTAATCTAATCATTTGCATGCAATCAGTTTACTCAATTAGTTGAGGTAATTGATAGAAATGAAACCCTGCATACACACCGGCCCTCCAGGACTGGAATTGCCCACCCCTGAACAAGACAAAACAGAGCGTTGGAAGGATTAGTACTAAATTAGTAATAGTGTTGAAGGAAGTTGCACGAGAAGTGAAGGAACTTGTGGAACACCAGAAAACTTCTGAAATCACCATGTGATTGTGACGGCTCGCAGACAGGGGCGTGCACTGGAAATAAACACAGAAAAGCAAAACATCACAGGGGAAAACAATGTGCATGATATGGCAGTTGATCCAGAATATTACAAGATGAATTAACTTATGAACCAATTGGAAATGAACATAAAAACAGAACAAACAGAATACAGACAATGGTATGCCCTGTCTTCCTGCAGCGCCTGGACCAACTGGTATCTGTTGAGCGGACGTGGACTGCGTATTGCTAGATGCCGTTTCATGATGTCCCACACATGCTCAGTGAGGTTCAGATCTGGGGAATATGCGGGCCAGGGCATCACATTGACATTTTCAGCCCACAGGTACGCAGTGGTGACTCACGCAGCATGCGGACATACGTTAGGCTGTTGGAACATCGTGACGGCAATGACAGTGACGTTGTTCGCGTGATAATCGCAGCACGGTCAATTTCGTGTTTCAGGTGACACCGTTTTGGTGTTCAGCTTTCATTGTTCTTTGTTTGTCACAGCCTGGTGAATCCGTACGTACTGACCAACTATCAGCTGATTACATGACTGCTGATCACACAACGAGTGGGGCGTGAAATGCACCTCAGTGGTCAGACCATTGATAATTCACACAGTGGATACATCTCTACTCATAAACTTGTCCATGTCCATCATGGGTACTGTATGAATTTTACTAACAATAGAAATGGTGCATTTTTATTGACTGTCAGTATTTTATGGTTCAAAACAAAGCTGTGATAGGCTTAAAGCAAAAGTTAAATATAGGAAATGTTCTTAGTTTAATCGTTTTCTTGTTTTGTTTTTGTTTTTTGATAGCCATTCATTTTTTTATGATCTCCATTTCTCAGCATTCTCACTTCTCATTATTGTTTGTATATGAATATATTGTGTGAATCATAGGCTCGGTAACATGTAAGGCTACGATGAAATAAATCAGTTGGAAGTAAGTAAGTGAATAATGAATTAATTAATTAATAAGAACCATTTTTAACTCACTTGATCCAGCGGACCAAAGGGAATGGCCACGTCGGCGTTTGTGTAACTTTGATCTTCTTCTGCCAAACCACTGAAGGGATCTACAGCGCCCTCCATAATTATTGGCTCCCCTGGTTAAGATGTGTTCTTCAGCTTCTTACAAATTCAATCTTTTATACAGATTTTTATACAGGTTTGACCTCCGTCCATCTGTCTATCCGTGTGTGTGTGCGTCCGTCGGAGAGAAAGGGGACAACTTTTCTCTGACACTATTACAGATAGGACAACCAAATTTGGTGTGTAGCTTCAGACCATAAAGGCCTTGATGGAGTTTGAAAATAAGAAGCACACGATTGGTGGGGGATGTTGTTGACCATGTTGACTTGTTTTCTAAATAATACAGGACCACAATGAAAAAAAGAGGAAAATCCAACCTTTAATTCAAGTGCATTTATTCAGTGGGAAAAAAATCCCACATTAAGAAATAATTCTTTTTCATCAAATCATGTGTGCCAATTATTAGCACCTCTGATGTTAATACTTTGTAAAACCCCCTATTGCAAACAAAACAGCACCTAATCTTCTCCTATAATGTTTCACAAGATGGGAGAATACAGAAAGAGGGATCTTTGACCGTTCCTCTTTGCCCAATCTCTCTAAATCATCCAGCGACCTGGGTCCTCTCCTCTGCACTCTCCTCTTCAGCTCACTCCACAGGTTTTCAATGGGGTTGAGATCTGGGGACTGAGATGGCCATGGGAGGAGCTTGATTCTGTGTCTGGTGAACCATTTCTGTGTAGATTTGGCCACATGTTTAGGGTCATTATCTTGCTGAAAGACCCAGTGAAAACCCATCTTCAGCTTTCAGGCAGTGGTCACCAGATTTTGATTTAAAATGTCCTGGTATTTCAAAGCGTTCATGATGCCATATCAAGGTTCCCAGGGCCTCTGAAAGAGAAACAGGCCCACAGCATCACCGATCCTACCCCTTACTTCACAGTGGGCATGAGGTGCTTTTCTGCATACTCATCTTTTGTGTTCCGCCAGACCCACTTAGAGTGTTTGTTGCCAAAAAGCTCTACCTTGGTCTCATCTGACCAAAGTACACGGTCCTAGTTGAAGTCCCAGTACCGCTTAGCGAACTCCAGACGTTTGCGTTTATGATTGTGAGTGAGAAAAGGTTTTTTCCGTGCATGCCTCTCAAACAGCTTGTCAGCATGTAGATAGCCCCTGATGGTGGTTTTGGAGATTTTGTGACCCCAAGATGCTACCATTTGGTGAAATTCTTTAAAAGTGAGCTTTGGAGAACTTTTTATTTCTCTTACCATCCTGCTCACTGTGCGTGGCGGCAGAATAACCTTGTGTCCTCATCTAGGCTTGTTTACCACTGTTCCAGTTGTTTTAAACTTCTAAATGATTCCTCTGACAGTAGATATGGGCAGGTGCAGGCGAGTGGCTATTTTCTTGTAGCCATTGCCTGACTTGTGAAGGTCGACATACATCTGCCTTACTTGAATGGCTTGTTCCTTTGTCTTTCCCATGTTGAAGAGTGCATAATAGAAATGGCCTCTGTGTCACGTCATATTTATACCCCAGGGAAACAGGAGGTGATGATTTACGAATTAAGTGTTCCTAGATACTCTGATCAACTATGTAAACTACTGTAGAAATGACAGAAATACTTCAAATACATTTATTTCCTTGGAATTGTTAGGGGTGCCAATAATTGTGGAACAGGTGATTTTATGAAAAATAATTATTTTTTAGGGATTTTTTTCCCCCTTAAAATTCGCTTGAGTTGAAGGTTACATTTTTCTACAATTTTCAGTGTGAGAGTATGCTGCTGCAATAAAATTTAATTTATTTTAAGGGTTTTAGCACATCATAACCAGGGGTGCCAATAATTATGGAGGGCGCTGTATGTGAAATTTTCTGGGGAGGTACATATGGGGTACAGGTTAAAATTTGTTCGAGGCATCAAAACTCGACATGCAACATGGCCGCCAGTCGCCCATATTTAAAATATCTATATCATGCCGGAGAGTATTTAAAACCAGCTAGAATGCTGAAACTTTGTGCACACATGCTTTGTTTTGAGGGCCTGAAAATACAAGGCTTAGCTCTTTATTTGTTACAGTAGTACTCCCTTCAGCAAAACACTTAAGTCCAATAGCCAACCGGTTAACTTTTCAATATATAATGCTGAGTACAATGATCTGGTGTCTGGGGCTCTGTATTTCAATGGAGCGAGCCGCACTATGAAAAGATAGCTGAGCTTCAAAAGAAAAATTACATTATGTAACATCAAACCTGAATTTTGCTTGAAGTTTTTTTTTCCCTCAAGAATAACAAAAGGTGTCTTCATTTTCCCAACGTTGTTCCCAAGCATTAGAAATTCTACTACTTGAGAGCAAACACGACACGAAAGCCTGAAAGAAACCAAGTGAACTGCTGTGCTCATTGCACCATTTTTGTTTAAACACTACATTTCCCGAAAGCCCCAGGAAATAGCGATGCTGTTGACGTGGCCGCCGACGTTTTATTACATCGGACCGGGGCGATTTGAACTCCGGTTGGTATGGTGCGGCTCAGTTTGAATTAACTTTTGCGGTGTAATCATTGGGGCCCTGGGAAACAGAATAATTGCACTTTGATCTAAAAGCCTCGCTTTTCAGTTTGTGTCATTTTTCGTACAGCTAAATACATCATGTCTGGGAAAATAAAGAGCCGAAGTGCTGCAAATGCCGACTCGTTGTCTGGCGGTGTCGCGTGTGACGAGCGCATCTTGCGGGACTGCCATCAAATCTACACCGATAGCGATAGCGGTGAGTCCTGGACGTTATTTTTATCCTCTGTGTTGTATAACGCTGATGATCTATGTATACGATGTAGTTCTATTATACAAAAATGTTCCGTGGCCTCAATATAAGAGTCTAATGTTGGTGGTTCTCGTTTTTTTTACCATTAAGCTGATTAGTCAAAACATAAATGTTATGGCGAGATGGGTAACGTTAGATGGCGACCTGGTGCTTAATCCGATCGTGTGATCGGTGTGTTATAATTTGATAAATGCAATTTTTCCTGATCTTGTGAATCAGTAGGTTCGCAAGTGCTGGCTGCTGCACTCCCGTAATTGCAGAAAGCGATTGCCCGTTCGGTTATCTGGTGTTTTCTCCGTAACGTTGGAGAGGCTTTCTACGAATCAACCAGTTTGCACCTTGAAGCTGCTTTCACACCGGACGCGAAACGATTTTTTCGCACGACGGAATACATTCAAAGTCAACGCGAATACGCGCGTGTATTCGCGTCTCCGTATTGACTCTGAATGTAATCTGTCGCGCGAAAAATTCGTTTCCTGTCCAGTGTGAAAGGGGCTTTTACTCTGTTTTGATATCAGCGATTCACGGTGTCATGAAAATGAAACTTTCTGATCGCATTTGCCATATATGCCCGTGTCCAGGATTGATCTCTCTGGCGCATAGTGTTGGGGTAACCCTGCTGCCACCGAGAAAGAAGATCACGGTGATGCTGATGGGGAATCATTCTGCCGGCAAGAGCTCCTTCATCAATTGGTAATGATTTTGTATAATTTTGTTGCCAAGTTAGGCGACCTTAGGATACCTCGGGTTAAGCTCACGACAGTGGATCAGCTCGGCCTGGTTCCATTAGTCGTGCGCGACCTGGCGAGCAACATTCCTGCTTTTGTGAGTGGAACATTTGAAACGGTTATTCTTATTTTGCTGACTTGTAAGAATGGAACGCCTACCTCATCCATGCAAGTGACGCTCCTGTCAAACAACGCGGAATGTTACCACCTATTAATAAAATGTGGATCAAAATCAAAATGATGTCGCGCAGTTAATTGACATTTGCGCCATCGTGCGCGCATACAGCCGCACGTGTGAATGTTTGGGTGCCTTTGTGTCCTTTGCAGATCTGTTTTCTTGGTTACTTTGTCGTTGTACGCATATGAGCCATTCGTCCATGTGTTTTCTGTGTCGTCCTCTCCCCGTAGGTATGTCGAAGAGCACATACAGCGTACAGGTGTGGCCATTGAGACGCAGGGCTTCAGTTTCGTCACAAGTGGGCGCAAGAGAGAGTCCCTCACGGTGAGGAGGCTGACGTGATGACTGTCGTCTCTACATGATGAACGTAGCTCAGAGAATCAAGCCGTTATTAAATCTGTTGAGTCATGGATAATTGATTCAGTATTCGAGCTCACCGGTGCTGCTGCTTTTCAGGACAGTGTTAAATACTTTGCCTGAGATATACACTCACTAGGTGGGTCAGGGTTAAACCAGTCTCTGTTCAGACCTGAGGAATTTAAACAATTTGTACATCTGGCCTAAGGGCCACATGTAAGATCATTTGTTCGGCATGCAGTTCTTTTCAGTTTAAACTCTTCCCAGGCATTTCCAGTGATAGCACTGAATTCTGCGGAGACCTGGTTTATGTTGTTGGCGTGCTTGTTTAATTTACCTGTGACTAAATGAGAGTTGAGGAAACTTTTCCAAACAGGCCCATAAATACCTATTCATTGGCATTGGCTAAGCTTTTGTTATTTTGCCTTCCCACCAAAGCGTATTGGAGTTAAAATTAAATAATGAATATGAGCTTGAAGTGCTGGACTTTCTGCTTTAACTTGTTGGCATTTGCAGCCAAATTGGCCGAAGGTTTTATGACTTGCCGCACCTTTTAAATGTGGGCCCCAGTTTTAAGGCCCGCAGTAAATGGAAAATGGGCTCCTGAGCTGTTCGGTGGCCAATGTTTTATTCCTTCATTATTATGTCCCTGTGGAAGGCAGAGGAGGTACCGTTTTACCCTCCGTCCGTAATTCCGTGATTATGCGATTCCATGACCCGAAGTCCGAAATACTACCGTTTCAACTCTGCAGATTTTATCTGGAGGTGGGGGGACATCACAGTGCATCACATGCACGTCACTAGTTTGATTTACATGTAAGCAAGTAAATGTCTTGGGTTGATTATAAGGGAGGAGTTTGGATTTGGAATCTCTTACTCTCAGTTTTCAATGAAGTCAATGGAACTGTCTCTGCCAGTGGATCAAGCCATCATTTGGCTGAAAAATCAAAATGAACCGATCAAGGATATAAGCGCTGATGCCTGCTTGCATAGACGGGGCCATATGGTCGAACTTTGTAAGTTGCTACCGTATGTGAATTAGCGACTGAGCTTAAATTCACTCCAGAAAAAGGCCAAAGAGGACCACAGATTGCAGCTGAGGTGCATGGCGGCTGAGTTCTCTTTCCGTTTGATGAAAAACCCCTTCAGCACTCTGAGCCAGACCAAGATCACTCCAGGGGGTATGGGTATCTTTGCCAAAGTCAACCGTCAAGAGAAGACTTATACAGCGTAAATACGGGAGGTTTAGACAAGATGTTGACCATAGGTAAGCCTCAATAGTCAAATATGCGATAGCAGTTTTCCATAAAATGCTTAGCAGCTTGTGCAGTTCTGGTACAACATCCTATGGACAAATAATTCCCATTATGCTCCTAAATTCTTCGGCTGCATATAGTGATGTAATTTGTGCACAATTAATACAATATTTTCTTCAAAAGTCAGAAACTATAGCCTCACTTCACAATACACTTCAAGCATCTCTATAGTGTTTCATCTGAAATTCATTGCGGCAGTAGGCCAAGTCAAAGTGATGACAAATGTGTCACTGATCAAAAAATTTATGGACCTGATTGTGTCCATGTTGCGTGATTAAATTACATGTTTCTCATCTAGTTTTTTTTAAGGTTTATGAAGTAGCTTGCATGAATGCTCTCTTTGAACCATGGTTCTAACCTAGCCAAAGTGGTTCCTTGAAACATGAATCTGAAATGGGACATTATTGAACATGCTGATTGCAAATTTATCTGTGAAACCAGAAATACCTGTGATGAGTTGCACAAAAAGTATAGAAAACCACACCCACCGCATCTTCAGTACTGATTGGAATTAGGTTAACCCTTACCCTCTGGAGAACCACTGTCGTAGGTTCAAAAAAACATTACTTTCATATTTATTTATTCTATTATTTATTTATTTTATTGACACAACATTGTTACGATGGTTGCAGGGCAAGTAACCTTTATTTTAAAAGCCCAACTATCCAGGATCTCACTCATAGAAACTTCTGCTTACTTAAAGCTTAACCCAGAACTGTTCTGCTACCTTCTTTGTGACTAGCTGAAGCAAAACTTGGGCAAGAGGGGGTTAATAACAGTGGTCCATGTTACAATACATTTTAAAGAACAATCTGTTGGCTTATGCACCACTAAACAAATGCAGCAGTGAGAAATATATATTTATCCACGGCAGGAATTTCAGTGACCGCTCCGTTCTCATTTTTTAGGGAAACGCAACTCTGCACCTCTACCCTCATTTCCGGCCTCTTCAGGAATTCAAAGGTAACATGAGGAGTTGGTTTTCACCGCCCCATAATAAAAATGACAGTAATCGTTAATGTCATTGTATGAGAATAAGACCTGCTATAGTCTGTGACCGTAAATGATTTGTGTTTGTTATGTAAAGTTATTGCTTCAGATACCTCTTCCCATCTCTCTCACTCTCACTCTCAGGAGTATCGGAGTATCTGGGTACAGAGATTTGTACGTCCCGGCAGAAGCGCTTCAGCCTGGTGACTTTCGCGGACACACCCGGCCTGGTGGATGGCGACATGAAGTACCCTTTCGATGTGGATCAGGCCATTCTGTGGCTCGGTACGGCCTCTGGCATGCTGTGGCTCGGCTCGCTTTGTGCCGTCCCGTCTATGCAGTGCAAGTGCTCGGGTCTGTCTCTGCCGTACTGCGACTTGCTGCTGTGGCAGTTTATCAGTGCTGTGGACAACAGGCACCTTTATTTAAAACCTTTCTGTAGCACAGGTCCCTTTAATGTTTTTAAAGCGTGCTTTATTGTGTTTCCACCTCCTGTATGCAGTCTACATTGAGTCCGACTAGATCTGTCCCATGAAAATGATTTGCCCCCTTCCTGATATCTTAAATCTTTGCGTATTTTTCACACTTAATTGTCTCAGGCCTTCAAACTAAATTTAATATTAGACAAATCAAACCTGACTGCATGTAAATTGCATCTTTTTGAACGATCATTTAGTTTTTTGTCGGACAAAAGTTGCCCAGCACCGGTTTGCCCAACGTGAAGCTGCACTTGCACTCTACTTGGTCAAAATATTATGGGTAATTGGGCTAAACTGGATGGGAAACTCCTGGGCCTCATGACTGCTAGACCTGTGAAATCTGAACGTCACTTCAGTGGAACAGTTTCAGCAACATGATGCCCAGAAGTAAAGAATCGTCACATTTTCCAAAGAGCCCTTGAGCTCCGGTCCTTTTTGGCTAAAGCTCTGAGGATTGATGGGTCGAAAGTGGAATTTTTTTGGAATATTTATTCTCCTGTTATATCTGGCCACTCCGCAATAAGGACGTCATGCCAACAGTCAAACATCGGTGGCGTAAATGTTGGGTCACTGCTGCTTCTGTGTCTGAATGACTTGCAATTATTGATGTAGCAAGGGCTGTGCAGTATTAAATCACAATAATTTTTAAAGCATAATGAGATTATCTGGCATTATAAGGAGTTCAGGTGCTTTGGCACCTTTTTATTTTCTTGAACCAGGCCTTCAAACCCGATAACTGTCTCACATGTATAACCTCCATCAATGAGCCTAAACATTGTGACTTCATGCATTATAGCCGATGCGCGTACTTGATGATAAAGAAAGAGACTCATCAACCTGGTGACCATCTATTGCTCCAGGGTCTGACACCCATCGTAGGCGCTTCAGTGGTAAACAGGAAGGGTGTTTGTTACCCCGGTTTTTGATGTCCAAATCAACCACCCAACCATTGGTCTGAACATGACCGAAACCACCCGAGACCGATGGCGCTTCGTGCTCGGCTCATTGGAGACCAAGCTGATGCCGATTTTAGAGTAGGCCAAACCACCCAAACCGCCAGAGCTCTGAACTTGGACCACCTGAGACCAAACCGACGAATATGTAACATCATCTCTAGATTCCACCCAAAATCAACCCGAAATGAAACCAAAGCAAGATTTAATGGAACAAAAAATGTAATTGGTTGGATTTTCTCCATGAATTGCACTTTGCAAGGATCACAAATCTGCAGATATTCAACTAATCTTGACAAATTGCTGCTAATGTCTCGCGGAGGCAAGCAGGAAGAAGAACAGTCTGAATGAGTTATAGATGTTTTGTGAACTTTGTGTTTTGTTGACTTTGAATCGAAAGTCAAAACGGTAAGTGCATATGTCTCTCAGGATCGTCAAAGTAATGTTCAGACCACCCGAGACCAAACTAACGGTCATAGCACCCGAGACCAAACCAATGTTGGTCACAGGACCAGTCAGACCACCCAAATGTCAGTCTGAAGGTCTCTGAGACCACCCAAAACTGACTTTGGTCTTGGGTGGTCTCTGTTTGGTCCCGGTTTAGGGTGGTATTTTAACACCGTTGGTATACAGGGATTAGAATAGGGAATGTTTCCGGTCTGCTGTGACCCTGCCCTATTTGCAGCAGGGTGAAATGCATTGTGGGTTGTGGCGCATTCCTCCTATGACCATCATCAAAGTTTTGGTTTGCACCGGATGGGATGGCCTTCATTGTTTTTGTGCATCGATGAGCCTGAGCCTCCCCTGTCACTTTGCCAACCACCATCAGTAGGTTCTCGCTACTGCTTCCTGGGAGCACTACGCAAGCCTTACCACTCTGGAGATGTTTGGATACAGTTGTCAAGCTATAACAATTTGACCCTTTTTAAAGTTGCTCAAATCCCATTTCTCCTGTTTCAAACAGAGTTCAGGAACTGACTATTCACTTACTGTCTAAGGTCTGATCGCAGACCTTGATATGTGCAAGTTGTTATAATTTTTTAGCTTTTTGGTGTCTGTATTGGATAACCTTTGGAGTATTTTGTGATGACCTTGTTTTATCCAATGACATTTGACCCCCATCATCTTTGATGGTCTTGAAACACTAGGTAACCTGTGTGACCTGATCCTGGTGTTCTTTGACCCCATGGGTCAGGCCCTGTGCAAACGCACGCTGAACATCGTGGAGATGCTGAACGAGTGTCAGGGAGACAAGCTGCGCTTCTACCTGAGTAAGGCGGACGAGGCAGGCAGTGAGTCGGACAGACAGGTGAGGGGATGTTCCGGGAACGTTTGCAGAAGGGTTGCAGCGGTGTGGTCCATTCGGGGATGACAGGGGAGGGGTTAAGGAGCAGGGGTGTGACGGGGTGTTGGGTTATAATGCTGTGATTAACTGCACGGAATAAAGGCCTTTTATCACTGTAGATGGCAGGAGAATGAGGGCCAGGTCTGTCACTCAATATTCTGTGTGCTGAAATCCCTTTTCATGTAACTGTCGAGTCCCATTTTCACGCACTGACTCAAACGAGCAATGCGACTACTTCATACTCTGCTCCTTGCTCAAAAAATGAAGGATACGTTGTTTACTGCTGAATGTGATGTTGCAATTAAGACTAACAAAGAAAACATTGTTTAGCAGTTCACCAGGTTTCCGTACTGGGTCAGTCAGCCTTTCCTGCTGATCTGTCATCAGTTTAATTACCATTTTCTAATGTTAGACTTTTAATAATTTTGTACAGAGTTTAATCTGAATTCAGCACCAGGAGTTGGGCACTAGGAGGTCGCAATAGGCCTGTAATCCTCAGTAGGATGTAATATTATGCAGTGGGGCAAACTTGTCACCTTACGATGAAATTCGCCGTTTTCACAGTGAGACAGGTCATTCACGTGAATCATGTTGATCTGACAAAAAAAAATTAGGAAGGTGGGGTGTAGGTATGTCTGACTCAGAGCCATGTAGGGAGGTGGCTCTGATCTCACTCAGGGTATCTGCAATTATCTGTGAGTCAAGTGTTTTTTGCCGTAGCGCCATTTTTTGCACGTGTAACGGTCTTTTCCTGGCGCCGTTCCCAGAGAGTGATGATGCAGATTGTCCAGGAACTGTGCAAGAGGCCAGGACTCAACAAGTGTGGGTTCGACATGCCAACCATCTACATCCCCAACCCCAGCAAGGTAGGGCCACACCGGGCAGGGATTACCCACAATGCAGGGCTGTATGCGAATTCAACTTGCGTACTGCTTATGAGTCCAAAAGCAATGTGGTTGGATGAATTTTGGTCTATCGGACTAAAATGGATAAGGTTTGATGACGTGGCTTTGAATGAACGCTTATAATTCGCACTGCTAAGTCCTCCTATACCAGGACATTCATGCTCTGAAAAATGTGTTGAAGCGTGTAAGGATCTGATGAATTGTATTTTTCCGTAATAGAGGACTGTGAGTAGGAATGATAATAATAATAATAAAAACTTTATTTACATAGCACTTTTCCAGCAGGAGTAAAAAGTGCTTAACGCAAAGTAAAACAAATAGGAGTAGGTATATAAAAAGCAAAAAAACATTATTAAACCGAAATAAAAGAAGTAAAAAATAAATTAATAATGTAATTACTAATATTTAATTTAATAAAAAAATTAAAAAACAATCAAATTAGTTAGGACCCAGGAAATGACTGAATGGTCTGTAAGCTCTCTGGTGGTGCTGAGAGGGTGGTTCTGGTGTGTCCAGCCCAGCCGCTGTGTGAATCAGATCGAGGAGGTGTGCCGGACCATCGAGAAGACGATCAACCAGACCGTACAGAACACCCTCAACTCTCTGGAGAAGGACTGCGAGCTCATCACCGAGGCCATTACTGAGAAACTGGAGACCGATAGGTAGAGCTGCGCAAAAACTGACCCGCTCTGCACTGACACACTGTGCTCTGATCGTATTCTGGTTATGATCCGAGAGCAGTGCTCAGTGTGAATGCTCTGGTCTGAGAGCAGTGCTCAGTGTGAATGCTCTGGTCTGAGAGCAGTGCTCAGTGTGAATGCTCTGGTCTGAGAGCAGTGCTCAGTGTGAATGTTCTGGTCTGAGAGCAGTGCTCATTGTGAATGCTCTGGTCTGAGAGCAGTGCTCAGTGTGAATGTTCTGGTCTGAGAGCAGTGCTTAGTGTGAATGTTCTGGTCTGAGAGCAGTGCTCAGTGTGAATGTTCTGGTCTGAGAGCAGTGCTCAGTGTGAATGTTCTGGTCTGAGAGCAGTGCTCAGTGTGAATGCTCTGGTCTGAGAGCAGTGCTCAGTGTGAATGTTCTGGTCTGAGAGCAGTGCTCAGTGTGAATGCTCTGGTCTGAGAGCAGCGCTCAGTGTGAATGCTCTGGTCTGAGAGCAGCGCTCAGTGTGAATGCTCTGGTCTGAGAGCAGCGCTCAGTGTGAATGTTCTGGTCTGAGAGCAGCGCTCAGTGTGAATGCTCTGGTCTGAGAGCAGTGCTCAGTGTGAATGTTCTGGTCTGAGAGCAGTGCTCAGTGTGAATGTTCTGGTCTGAGAGCAGTGCTCAGTGTGAATGCTCTGGTCTGAGAGCAGTGCTCAGTGTGAATGCTCTGGTCTGAGAGCAGTGCTCAGTGTGAATGCTCTGGTCTGAGAGCAGTGCTCAGTGTGAATGCTCTGGTCTGAGAGCAGTGCTCAGTGTGAATGCTCTGGTCTGAGAGCAGTGCTCAGTGTGAATGCTCTGGTCTGAGAGCAGTGCTCAGTGTGAATGCTCTGGTCTGAGAGCAGTGCTCAGTGTGAATGCTCTGGTCTGAGAGCAGTGCTCAGTGTGAATGCTCTGGTCTGAGAGCAGTGCTCAGTGTGAATGCTCTGGTCTGAGAGCAGTGCTCAGTGTGAATGCTCTGGTCTGAGAGCAGTGCTCAGTGTGAATGCTCTGGTCTGAGAGCAGCACTCAGTGTGAATGCTCTGGTCTGAGAGCAGCGCTCAGTGTGAATGCTCTGGTCTGAGAGCAGCGCTCAGTGTGAATGCTCTGGTCTGAGAGCAGCGCTCAGTGTGAATGCTCTGGTCTGAGAGCAGCGCTCAGTGTGAATGCTCTGGTCTGAGTGCAGTGCTCAGTGTGAATTTTCTGGTCTGAGAGCAGCGCTCAGTGTGAATGTTGTTCCCTGTGTTCAGGCAGTGCAGTGTTCCTTTTGGTTGTTCACCGTTTTCAGGCAGTGCAATGCTCAGTGTGATTGTTGTTCACCGTGTTTAGGCAGTGCAGTGCACAGAATCGACGGGCCCGCTGCCAGGGTTGTGTTCTGGGACTCCTGGGTTTCTGCGTTCCCCTGCTCATGCTGGCTTTTCTGGTGCTGGGCAGCCTGTCCCGGGAGGTTTTGGAGCTCGGCCTGGGAGAGGCCGGGACCGAGGCCCTGTCCGTCCACTTGGTGAGTCCCATCTGGGAATTCAGAAACATAGATGTACAATCTTGGTTCCACACAAAGTGGGACAGCATGTTAAATTGAAATAAAAACACAACTAAAGGTCCCCTATTATGCTGTATTTAGTCATTTAAAATATGTCCATTGGGTCTTCAAAATAATGTTTGGAATTCAGTTACAAAAAAAAAAAAACACCACACACAACCAGGTTTAGTGAGACCTCTTCTCTCGGTGCTGGCCTTTGTGTCTGTGCCTGGCCTGAAACATGAGCCGTTTTGAAATGGGTGGGGAGGCTATGCTAATGAGGCGCTGCTCTGATTGGCTGCCTGGCCACTTCAATGCTGGGGCTGGATGCAAGCCCGAAAAACCAGGAAACCAAAATGGCATGTATTTCAGGGCAGCTTTCCGCGGCATCTATTGCAGTAAGACCGTACATGATCCCAAATCCGACCTTGAATGGAAGGAGAATGCTATTGAAGCATTCCAGCAATGTTTAGCAGTGAGTGGCAAGTTGAAATTTTTGTGTTTTGCTCACACTGTCTTGCCTTGCATGCATGCGGTTGTAGCTGTATTGTAATGTAGTCATGCTATATACCCACTTATCCGGAAGAAACCTTGCTAAAAGCTCCTGATGACCATTTCTTCCAAACCTGAACACAATTTTGACACCAAGCTTGTAGCAATCTTGGGAGTAGCTGTTGAGAGAGGAAATCACGTTCACAAAATCACGTATTCAGATTACGTTAAAACCCCTGTATGTTATGTTTAGAAACTTTAGAGGTTGAGTATGGGCATCCAACATGATAACATTACCTGTATGTGTGAAAAGAAGGATCAGCATCATCGGTCCCCTTTAAGTGACCTGTAAATGCTCATTTACCGACTTTCAGCTGAAAACGTCATGAAGATTAAACCTATTTTAAGGTTGAACTATAATTATTGTAAATATTCTCCAATTCCAAATTTGATGCCTGCGACACATTTTAAAAGACTGGGACGGGGTAAGGGAAAGACTGGAATAGCTGAGGAAACTTTCAGGTCCTTATCATGACACCAGGTGCACAGCCAAGTAGCCATGACAAGCCATTTTAAAATTAGCTCTTTGTGACATCACAAGGCGGAGAAACCGCCCAGAATAATGAGTGAACTGATTAACTGGTTTGCTGAAGTTGATCACTCCTTTCCTCTGCTTGATCATTTTTCCATGTGATGTCACAAAGGGATAGATTTTTTAAGTGGCTCATAATAGTTGGCTTTGCCGCTGGTGAGAGATTTGGGGACCTTTCATATACCATGGTTAGCTCGTACAGTCCAAAAAACATGCATGTGGAGTTAATTGGAGACTCTAAATTGCCTGTTGCATGTGTGTGAGGAATGGTGTGAGCTCTGAGATCGACTGAACTGCCAGGAGTGCTTTTCCTGAAAGCACAGATGCTAACTTGCATAGTTTGACTGAATCGACAAACTGTGTTAGTTGCTAACTTAGCAACTTCGCTTTAGGGAAACGCACTCCAGGCTGTGTACCTTGGCATATTTGAGGTGTGAGTCTGGTTTGTGTGGGGGTCGCCGTATTTATTTTTCAATTTTTGAGTGATTTTGTGGGTTTGGCATCTGTGAGGCAGGATTGGCCTGGTAGGATGTGTGATGTGGACTCCTCTCCCCAGGGTCCTGTGGTGAGGGCGTTTGACTCCGTCTCCGTCCAGCACCAGCTGTACTGTGCGGGGGGACTGGTCCTGCTCTCGTTCATCCTCCTGCTCCTCGCTCGACTGTTCTTCCGGTGAGAGATGCGCCTGATGGTTAAATCCAGCATTTATCGTATTTTAGCCTGCAGAAAGTTCTGCAATACAGAATGCTGATATAGACTTCAGCAATAATCACGAGGGATGCATTCATTGCAAGTTGGGGGTAGCTGAACTTCCACCTTAATATGTTAGGAAAGCTACACCTGCCACTCCTTGTGTTGGGCATACTGGACTTGCCTCTGAGTTTGTTGTAAGTAAGTGTGATTCATCAGGGGCTGGAGAACTGCTGTGCATGCTGGGATTTGTAGTTCCTTAACACTCGTCAGACTAGTAGATTTATGCGTTATAACCTCACCTGGTTTCTTGTCTGACCGGATTGCACTCATCATTCTGTCTGCCTGCCTCCCTCCCTCCCTCCCTCCCAGCACACGACCCACTTTCTCCGGCCGACAGAAGAGGCAGCTCCAGGAGAAGTTGGAGTACGTTCAGGAAGTGGTGAAGAATAAGAGAGTAAGTCCATTTCCTGCGCACAGCCAATCCCATCGCTGTGTTCCACACGCACTGCCGATCCATCCCACCCACTCCACAGCTGACTGTAAACACGCCAGTGTCGGGGAATTTTCTCTCCAGAAATCACAACATCATGGTTCGATTGAAAAATACTTGGTCAAGTCGACTCACGATTAAGAATGGGTAACCGTAGCTGCCTCTGCAATGTGGCCACGTGCGCATGAAGCAGAGAGATCTCGCCCCACCCCCTCTGAGGAGCCGCCTTTATGTTGAAACCAGAAGATCAATGAAAATATAGCTGTGCACATTTCACGCAGAGTGCTTTGCATTCCTACAGGGAGTAAAGATGGTATCTTCTTGAACAATCAAGATGTAATGGCCCTCGATCTCCCTGACTTCAGGAGATAAGAGGAGGATGGCTGAGTGTAAATACAGGAATATGTAGGGATGTAAAACATCAGGATGAAAAGGCTTTATACACTCCAGCATTTACCCACACTGTACAAGTGACCTCAGCACAGTGGTTGGCCCACTTTTGAAATTTTTTAGAATCATCACCGACACGCCCGTTTCCTGTAAAACGTGGACTGGCTCTGTGATAACGGGGTGTGAGAACGGCAATCCAAGGTCGGTCAGTGCGTCGCAGTTCGGTTTCCAGACTTTTCTGCCTGTGGCATTTCAATAATTCTCACCAAATCCTTGTGTGTGATTGGCTGCCACGCTGCTGATTGAAGGTCTGTTCTTCGTGCTAAAATACGCACCTCTGGTTAACACAGCAGTCGATGCTTTTCACTAGCAACGCAATGCCTGGCGTTGTCAATGTACAATGTACAGCAACGGTATTTGACGTGTGTGAACATATATGATTATGTCTAAAGAAAAAAAAACAAAGAACAGTTCCAAAATAGTAACTGGCTTGTAGTATGAACATGCAAAGGGAAAATCACTTTCCCAAAAAAACTGTTCGGATTTCTGTGTTTTCTCCAGAGAAGTCAAAAAAATGGATTTTAAACAGTCAGTCTTGTCAGCGCTAATCATACACTTTCATTTATGTGTGTTTTCTAATATTTATTGTCTTCATACTGTTTTGTGGGGTGGGGTGAAGTGGGGGGGGGGGGGGGGGGGGTTTATAGTGTTATGTGGGGTAGAGGGGTGGTGTTGTGGGGGTGTGTGAAAATATGCTTATGCTTCTTAGTTTTACCTGCCCAGGGACTGCAGATGGAAAATAGCTGTTATAGTCCATGGGCCGGAGGCCAAAATTTCACTTTTGGGTCTCACTCAAAGGGACGAAGGCCACCTATATTTTTTGGAAAGATGCATGTCTGTAGATCTTTTTTTTTTTTTTTTTCTATGATAACCAAAATTTAGCTACTCACCTGGAAAGGCTATCAGCTCATGAAGTTAACCACCCCCTAAGGAAAATTGCGTGGTAGACGTGGGTGCATAGCCTGGTGTTCCCTCATGATTAGAACTTTTCTCAATGTTCAGCAATATTGTGTGTGGTGTCATTTTAAAGGGGACCTTCTAAGCTTTCTTTCAAACCCAATTGTGAACCTTTCTGATAAATATGGAGTTCACTGCAGCTCCTCAAACCATCAAAAGCATACATTTTTTTTTTTTTTTTTGCAATTTGCGCTTAAACTATGTTCTTTCTTTTGGTCCTTTAGCATCTAGGAACATCAGAAACAGAAAACACAAGTACCACAACACTCACCTGGTTATATGGTTTCAGAAAATACATAACATGCCTATACAATTTCATTTTGAAAATTCAAGATGGCGCCGTGGTGTATCGTTGCCCATTTTCAACTGTAGGTCTTGACAACCTAGATGGTCGTGCTATACCTCTTTTTAATGGTTAATGGGGGTGGGAAGTCTATTTCTAAAGTTATATTTGAGATACAAGGTGAAATTCAAGGTCCCCTTTAAAATGATACCATAGGCCATCATAGAAAAAAATCATCTACAGACATGTATCTTTCCAAAAAATATAGGTAGCCTTCGTCCCTTTGAGTGAGACCGAAATCCGGTCTGACCCATGGACTGTTAGCTAAATCTGCTACAAAGCGTCTCTTCTGCTATGATTAATTTTTTTTGTCCCCCGCCGCGTGAATGCGCAAAGCGAGCGGGACATAGTATTCACGACCGTCCGTCCGTACGTATGTCCCGAATCCTTGTCAGCGAGATATTTCAAGAATGAATTGACTGATTTCCCTTCAAATTTCATGTCAATATGTATTAGGGTGGTGCCCTGGCGCCAGTCGATTTTGGTGACCTTCGCGTCGCTCTCAAGGTCACACCGAGACACTGTTCATTTTCACACGATTTGCCATTTCCTGGGGGGGGACTAAGACACGTTAGTGGCAAATACTTGTTGTACAAGGTCCCTGTAAGAAATAAACCAAAATAAACTAAACTAACTAAACTTTGTCATCTGAAACTATTGACCGTGTACAGTCTACGGCTGAAACTGAAAGTGTGTATGACGATGCAAATATTGTAGCGCTACCCTGGGCAAGGTATGGACATTTAATTGTGATCCCTCAAATTATTATATCTCTTGTTTGAAAGTGTTGGGGGTATTCTGTGCATCGGCAGGCATTTGACCACCGTGGCCACAGACATTTCCTGGCAATCACTTCAGAGCAGGTGTGGGGGCTGGATTTAGTTACAGCCCAACACTAACAGACCTAATTATATTCATCAAGGTCCTGATTGAACCCCCTGATCAGGTGTTGTAGCACTGGGCTGAAATGCAAACTTGCCCTTTATGGATAAGATTAGATGCCCCTGCTTTAGAGTACGCAATATTACTATAATTGGTTTCACGCTGGTATATGATGAGACATTGCCTTTTTATTTGGGGGGGGCAAACTGCTGACTAATTTATAACCTTGATCAGCGTGTTTTTCTGTAATGGAGCCTAAGGCCGTCATTGATGATAAAAATGGCGCCCTTTGCACAGATGCCCAATAACCCAGTGGCTTCGTTACTGTTTTAATGATTATTTTTGCTCGTACCAGGATCCTGAAGTAACTTTCCGACATGTGGGGGATACGCGGGTTATTGCGGGTGACTGACATATGGAGTTAATGGGAGCGTGTTGTTGGCTGTGTGTCCGGTAGCGTGCCGTAGTGTTTTGCCGGTGCGTCGGTCCGCTCACACTTGCGCTTATGTCTTTGCAGAAGAGCCTGTATGAAGAGTACCTGCGTCAGAGCATCGGCGATAACGATATCAACTGAACGACATGAAGACACCGGGAGCAGCGGGGGGGAAACGTGATGGCCTTTGAAGAGTAACCACTGAACAGCACATTCCTGCACTCGGACCGGGCCGTGGGATTCGTTCGGGATTAGTGTGGGCACGTCCACGCCCATCTTCTAATTCCAAACTCCATCCTCGGATCATGCTGAAGTATTTTCATATAGTAGAAGGGTCCAAAATACAGCTCACTTCCAGAAGGCACATTTCTTATTTATACTGCGACTGTGAGTCCTTAGGCCTTGAGAATACTAGGAGCTCCGCATTATGAAGAAGTTCTAGAATTTTCCATTTAGGCCTTGTGGTCTTCTAGCTCCTCTTGACTCCTTCCTTAACACTTTATTACAATGATGATATGCACTTATTTTTACTGAAAATCCCTGTGTGTAAAATGTATCCTTTTGTTACAAAGGTGGTAACCGGCCCTGTTCTGGAGGTCAAACGCCCTTTAGATTTTCCCTCCAGCATTGACAGAGCTGCACTCCATTCAACAGCCTGAAGTCTTGTTGAGCCGCCAGGTAGCCGAGCCGAGTTTGCAGAATTACCGTTGATGTGAAAACCCTCGGAACCGTAGATCTCCAGCAACAGAGTTTCTTACTATCGGAAGTCTGTGTTTGAAACCCTGTGGCACATTTACTGGCTTGATGGAATTAACTCACTCATGAAATGGATCTTTTTGACGGTTTGTACTATTGTATTTATGTGGCTGTATTTTTACTTCTAACCGATGTTTCCACTTACATGATGGCAATAAATTAACACTTTATTAAATGGCCGGAAGTGGTGTTTTGTGCTTGTGCCCGTAGAGGCCCAGTTTTATGGCCAACTCACTGACTCGTGTGGGGAAACTCCAGCTGAACACTGCAGCCAGATTCTCCCCCACTGCACAGTTAAACACAGTTGCTTTCATTGGCCGGAAGTAGTTTGACACTCATGAGTAACCTCAGGGTTATGTTTGGAAGGTTCACCACAGCAGTGTTTCGTTGTGAAGGTCCCATGTCCCGTCCTCTATTGCGATTGCACACCTGAGAAGATCAAAGGGTCCCGCGAGGCAAGAATCCGAAGTTTTTAACGACTCCTGAGTTCTTGCGGGTTTTCCAACATGGCCGCCAACTAATTGCATCGAATTCCATCGCGTAAGCTGTGACAATACTGGAAGCTGTCTTGAAAATCGAAGCGGGACTGTTCGTAGATGCTCTCGCTAGCAAGACCCAGCGTAGTTTAATTGTTCAAGATTCAATCGCTCCCTGGTTCTCTATATACCCTGCTTTCTTAAACATGCCCCTCGTGGGCGTTTTGGCTGGTTTAAACAGTTGTAGCCCAAAAAAAAAAAAAACCACATTCGGTATTTGCAGCCACTCTCCACCCCCCCCCCTCTCATTCCTCATTAACTATTTGCCGGTTTGAGTGAGTCTGAAGCGAAGGCTATGCCCTGATTGGCTGCCTCTGAGTATCTGTGCTGGGATTAGCAAAGATTCGCAAACAGCTGAAACCTTTTTGTTAAATAGTATTTGCCCACTGCCTCTTCTCTTATTTTCCTGCTGTATAGTGAAATGGGGAGAAAAGAAAAATAACTAGCTTGGTGATCTGTCCAGAAGGGTGCTATGGTACTGATACTGAGATAATCCTGGGCAGGGGAGTTCAGTCTTACCCATAAATGGCCACAGTGGCTGCTGGTTTTTTGTAACTGTCCTACACTAATACACTTGATTCTACTAACCAAGGTCATGATTGAACCCCCTGGTCAGGTAAATGGTGTTATTAAATGCTGCATTTGTGAACCTTTGAATCCTCAGGGCAGGTATTCTGAAATTTGGCCCTCAAATCTAAATCCATTCCTGGTTTTTGTTCAACCTGGGTAGTTGGATAAATCAGTAGCTCAGTCACCAGAATTAACAAGATGTTAATTTATCTTTTTTTAGGCCAAGGGTATGCTTCCCAAAAGCGTAGTTGATGACTTTAACAAATTGCGTAGTTTGAACG
This sequence comes from Gymnothorax reevesii, assembly GCA_029721435.1. NCBI lineage: Eukaryota > Metazoa > Chordata > Actinopteri > Anguilliformes > Muraenidae > Gymnothorax > Gymnothorax reevesii. The sequence continues at coordinate 75,734,016 of CM056584.1, forward strand.
AGTGCTCTGGTTCAAACTATGCTTTCGGTAAACGTACCTCCGTGCAGGGTCGGGAACCCTGCTTGTTGTTTATTAGTCTTTGTTTTAAGTGGTGTTTTAAATCAGTGGTTCTCAAAGTCGGTCCTGGGGGCCCACCATGTCTGCAGGCTTTCATTCCAACCACAAATAACACCCGAGAATTTTAATGAGTTTTCTGCATTACCCTTTCACGCAATATTGCCAAAAATAGGTATGCATGCTATGAGCAATTAAAGTTTCATTTTCACATCATGCTATATGGGACAATGCAGAGTAATTAGAGAAAAATTTAAACCGATGTACCTGTAACTTTCAAAATATCAGTGGGCTCTTGATTAGTATAATTACTGATGAATGGTCACTAAATTAAACCATTTATTTGATGGAAGGCAAAGCAATTGACAATGATTCACACCTGTTTTGTGTTTATATTTGGGGAATAGGGGCATCAGAACTTTTAGCTTGTGTGCAGCAACTAGTGGTGTAGTCAAGACCGCCTTCGCCGAGACCAAGACGCCACAAAGGCCAAAGGGTAGTGAGACCAAGACCAAAAAAAGTGTTTCACTTCACTGTAAATATGGGCAGTGTTTGGGTGAAATAATTGTGTGTAGCAACTGCATAACAGCTATTATTGCTGTTTCTGAGGATTGAGACTTTATAAGCATTTAAATTTTGTCCTGTTAGGGATTGGTGTGGTTGCACAGTCCAAAATCCATTGTCACCGTTCCGGAGACATTAAACATTTAAGATTTCCATCCAAAAGGAATAGCAGCGGCAGGCGATGAATTCTCGTGCACAAACGAAGCGGAAACAAATGTAATGGGTTTCATTCAGAGTTTCGTCATATGGGGTGCCAACTTCACAAAGCTGGAAAACAGACAGCCTATGAGGAAAGTTCTCTTGCATGAATTTTGGGATCCTCTGAAACCAGTGAATAGCCTGCCTAGCTAATTTTACTCGGCAAGATTGTTATCGGCGGTTATGGCGACAAACTGAGCAAATGGGGGGGCAACCACCAACAGTCAACCACCTGCCGTTTTTAGCTATTTTCATCTAGCTGATGGCTTCAGATAAAGCCATTGAAGACACGAAAGATCAGACACAACATGACACCAGGACATTTATAACACCGACAGTAGTTACCCTGCATACATAGCTATCCTCAAAACTTCAAAACCATTCATTTGTAAAACAGCACAAGCTCCTCAATACTATGACTGAGTAGCCTGCAATGTGCTCACAGTGGGTTTTAACCATAAAAACGTCAGAAAAAAAATTCTAATGGCATGAAACCAATGATATGTACTCCAGAACATGGTGTAGAATACATATATGAAAACGGGGGAAAAAATCAGTTGGGAAATTTGAGAAAAATGTCTTCTTCAGAAAGTGCAGTTTTTGAACTTTGAGAAATTTAAAGCACCTGAATTTTACCCCCTCCTTTCCTGGTTGCATGGCATAGATGGCAGTGGTACAGGGGCCGCAGAGAGCTGTAGGGAGGCGCCTGTCATCAACATCATACTCAGATATCAGATCATGGATGGCAGAGATAAGGTGGGGCTTGTTTACGATGGAATAGTTTCCTTTTCAGAAACAGAGAATACGAACGTTCCTGCGGGCTGTGCAGTGGGCCATATCTGCTGTCAGCCCCTTGCATGTCTCAGGGAAAAGGACAGAATTCGGGGACAATGCACAATATTAGCAGGGCGTAGCTTTGTGAATGTAGGCAAGTCTGATGTAATCAATGATGATATAATAAATGTTACCCATCCCCAGTCATAATAAGGCTTATTGTGCAATGACCTATGGCCTCTGAAATGTGACATTACCATTGCGGAATCAACAGAGAAGGGACTACGCCCATGAATGACCCTTCGATGTCTCATTTTTGGGGATTTTTACACTTTTTTGAATTTCTCAAAGTTCAAAAACAGCAATTTCTGAAAAACATGTTTTTCTCAAAAATTTCCCAACGGATCCCCCCCGTTTTCATATATGTATTCTACGCCTTGTTCTGGAGTATATGTCATTGGTTTTGTACCATTCAAATTTTTTCTGAGTTTTTTATGGTTGAAACCCACTGTGTGCATCATCCAATTAATTTTCTCGGAAATTTACTTAATAAAATGCTATTGATAACTTACCTTATCTATGACCCTTAACTCAGCTAGAGCTAGCGAGATTAACTGCAGTTAACCAGGGTTAGTCAGCAGATGCTTGCAAACAACTTAAATTTCGAGTCCTAAACAGATTATACTGTGCATGTATGTACAACATTTTTACAACTAGAACGGGCACTCGGTAGAGCGCATACCTTCGCCGACGCCACTGAATCCCTCGCCACTGGTGTTGGTTTCATGCCGATCGGATAAAAATTGACCGAGATATGGCCGAAAGTCGGTTTTGACCTTTTCGTGGCCTTGACCTTGACCTTTGACCCGATCACTCCCAAAATCTAATCGATTGATCCTCAGGTCATGCCAAATCAACCCACCAAATTTTATGAAATTCCGTTTGGTACTTTTTGAGTTATTCGATACACATACATACACACAGACAGACAGACAGACAGACACACAAACAAATAAATACACGGGGATCAAAACATTACCTTCGTCAGCAAAGTCGCTGGCGAAGGTAATAAATACATGGGGATCAAAACATTACCTTCGTCAGCGAAGTCGCTGGCGAAGGTAATAATATACAAAGTATGTTCAAGTTGTGTTTGGTCTTGAGAAGTTTGTAAGTTTTTTTCCTCAGAGTTTAAGAGCAGAGCCAGTCCATATTACCTCGGCATGTTTCCTCTTCAAGTGCCTGGTGAAAGTTGATGTTGTACCGGTCAGGGTTGGGTTCAATTGCTTTTTTCAATAACAATTTATTGTAATTACAATTACTTTCTGGACAGAATGTCCAATTACAATTACTATTCAATAAAAAATTAAATTAAATTACAATTACGAAAGTAATTGATTAGAATTGAAAAAAGTAATTGAACCCAACCCCAGTACCAGCAGTCTCGGTCAGGGCGATTTGACAAAATCTGCACACAGCAGAAACCTTTTTTTCTTTATTTCGCATATAGATTTTTTGCAATCTGTATAGGAGAACCTTAAAATAGATGAATTAGCTGACATTTTTACTGATTCACTGGACCAAATCGTTGCGTATATATGTTGTGAGACGATATGGATAGACGAGACGGGAGACCGCACCGGCAGGGAAAAATATACATTGTAACGTTTTTAAAATGGACGCCTCTTATTGGCTGCATTCAAAAAAGGCTGCTTAGTAATGTTAAGGCTGTACCAGGACCAGCTGCCAGGATTTTTAAATCCCCTCAAGACTGTTATGTCCAAGACCAAGACAATACCAAGACCACGTCTCGACACCAAGACCGGTCTTGAGTACTACAATACTAGCAGCAACAAAGAGGATAATTAGCTTTTGTATGACTTGGGTCAGTAAATGTATTAGGCCTTGTGCAATTACTTCTAGTGCATCATTATTATTCTCAATATGGACATGGGACATTCATTTCCCATGGCAAGCATTGCATTTCTCTCATAATGTGAATTGACTAAGACAAATCAACAGTTTAAAATAATTCTGGGATTGCGATTGTGGTTGCAATAAAACCAGCGTACACAGTGGTCCCCCAGGTCTGAGTTTGAGAACCACTGATTTAAATGATTGCCTCGTGATATTGCATCATCTGCTGCTTGTTAAGGGCTTGGCAACAAGGCAGTCCTGCAAATCTGGTGTGTCAGAGCACAGATTGATGTGAATTATGCAGGGCAATGACTCTCCGGGAACAGGGCTTCCTTCATCGGAATGAAAGGGACATTTCATAAGAATAACACAAAACAGGTTTGACTCACTGTAAATGGCTTTATTTTTGAATTCTTAAAGACCCAATAAGGATTCAGCTTTAGTGACCACAGCAATGAGAAGCCATTTGATTCTGCAATTTCAAGTCACAATTTTCCATGAAGGGTTATTAGCAGTACAGTACATATTTGAATAGGGTGCTCTTTGTGGCGTGCATAGCTATTGCTGACAAATTGTCTTAAAAGGGTAAATAATCCCTATAATCATGAGAGGCACACTTCAGAAAAAAAATAACAGCAGATCAAAATTCTGGGATTGGGATTGTGGTCGTGACAAAACATATGTAGACACACTGGGTCGTGAGCAAAGCAATTCGCCCAGGTTGGCTGCATTAGCGTCACTCCTGTCAATGAAAAGGATGTTGGAAAATCAGCAGTTCTCGGGCCTTGATTTGAGGAACAGGGGCTCAGTGGGTTAACTGTGCCATTTCGAGTTTCAGAGTGAGCTCGCAAGGGCCCCCGAATAGCCTTTGCTGAGGGGTCTCACAGTCTATAACATTGGTCGCGCTCAAAAACACCCCCCAAAACCCAGTATTACGAGTGTCTGATTTTTACATTTCGGCAGAGGTTGAAGACGTGTTCGCATTGGTTTCCATCCGCAGCCCAAAGACATGCATGACTCCCAATTGCCCGTTGATGAGAGTGAACGGAGCGAGCACCCCACAATGGACCTGCGAGATGTCTAGGGTCGCACCCCTGCATTTCGCCCACAGTTCTACCTTGTGAGGAAGAACCTGTATAAATAGTTGGATGGATTTTTTTAAGAAGCTCTAATTTAAGGGGATTCTGTAATTTATGAGAAATTCAGGAAATAGCTCTTGGCTATGCCATGGTGGATAGCATGGCACTTGGTTTAGGAGGTAGGCTCACTGAAATGTCAGAGGACGTAGCCAAAGCAGGCTTCCTGAATAACTTGGAGGAGAAGCATGTTTCCATCCTGGGGTGCGTTTCCTGAAAGCACAGATGCTAACTTGCATAGTTGGAGCCATTGACTGTGAATGGGGGAACTATGTAAGTTGCCAACACAGTTAGCAAATATGCTTTTGGAAAACGCACCCCTGATTAGTACATTATCTGACCGCCTAACAAATACAGAAATTCAGCCATGATCCCCGCGTCTTCATGTAATGGGCATGACGCGTTTTCTCGCCACGTACGGAAGAAAGAGTACGTCGGGAAAGCAGACGTTCTCTGCGCAGATCTCTCGGCAAGGTCGACAGTTCAGGAAGGATAACTACGTAATTTCCGTAGGGTTAGACCGGGGAAAGTTGTTTCCTGAACTTTATCAGAATGATGTAGCTCACCAATGAAATGAGAATTACTCGATTGCAGTCTAATCCACGCATTTTCTAACGCGACTATTGAAGCGGAGTAGTGCGAAAAAAAATATCCTTTCGTTCAGCCGGACTACAAGGAATGTTTTTAGAAACATGGAGCAGAAAGACACAGAAGCGTTTGAAAATGCATCAGAAGAAACGGGTAAACGCCTTTTTTTAATTAAAAAAAAGAGCGACGTCGCATTTATTCAATTACCGTATCGTAAGGAAATACGCTGGGTCGATGTTTGGTAATAACTCTTTATTTTACTGCATTTATCGTTGCCATGTCATCAATACAGAAGTGAAACTGTCATATTTCACTGAGGCAAGTAACAATCTAGTGGTAGCCGTTTCTTATCCCTTGTAAGGCATCGATCAAAAAGTTGAAGGTCAAATAATTAAATGCCTTTGTATTTTAAGCGTTTTGCAATGTTTGCTTAGTAGCCAACTCATCAGCGAGTTGCTAATGCGGGTTTCGCCCACAGAGGTAGTAGCCGGCCTGCAGTCCGAACTAGCCGATTGCCGAGCGCAGTTGGAGCACTGGCAGGGCGTGGCGACGATATGCGAGATGAGCAAACGGGAGGAACTCGGGGAACTTCAGAAACAGTGCGATCAGGAGATCCAGTCCCTGCAGGAAGCTTTGAGAGGTGAGAGAGGTGTGGGGAAGGGTGGCCCTCTATAAACCGGACTAATTTTTGCCTTGGGCTGAACTTTCCTAATGCATGATGGGACACACTCCTCCAGCACACTTCCTTTAGGCTCACAGATTTGATTTGGGGGTCATGCGGGTTTAATGTGGTGTACACCCCTGTAACGGTCTACTCGGCCCATAGATCCCTGCTATACCCTCAGTGGCTACCTTATTAGTACCACCTGTGCTCCTGCCTATTATGGTAACTATCCAATCAGCAAATCATGTGCCAGCGACTAAATATATTCAGGTATGCAGAAATGGTCAAGCACTTCAGTCACTGAGACCAAATGTCAGAATGCAGAAGAGGTGAAATATAAGTGACTTTGACCATGGAATCATTGCTGGCGCTAGACGGGACGGTTTGAGTATTTCGGAGACCGCAGATCTCCTTGGATTTTCATTCACAGAGAATGAGGGCGAGAGTGGCTTTGGGTGGTGTAAGGGGGACTTTAAATGAGCAGTGGGGATGTCTGATGAGAGTGATCAATCTGGTTCAAGTTTACTGAAAGGCCTCAGTAAGGCAAATAACCACATGTTACTCCAGTGGCACGCAGAGGAGCATCTCTGAATGCACAACACCTTGAACCGTGACGTGGTGTAATAGTGTGGAGGATATTTTTTGGTGCGCAATCGACCCCTTAATACTAATAAAGCATCATATAAATCCTACAGCACACCAGAGTATTGTTCCTTACCATGTTTGTTCCTCTATGACCACAGTCCTCCCCTCCTTTAATGACTACTTTTAGCTGGATTGTGTGTCACGTTCCAGTGCACACACCATCTCATGTTGGTTCCGCGCACATGATGGTGAGTTCACTGTACTCCAGTGGCCTCCTCAGTCACCATATCTCAATGCAATAGTGCACTCTTGAGCTGCGGTGGAATGGGAGATTTACAGCATGAATGTAGCCAACAAACTTGCAGCAGGTAGCATGATGCTCTCATTTCAGCACGCACTGGAATCGCTCAGGATTCTTTCCAGCATCCTGTAGAAATTATGCCACAAGGAATTTGGGCTGTTCTGGAGGCAAAGAATGATTTTCCCCAGTAACAGAAAGGTGTACTGAATCAAGTGGCCACTGACTAGCAGAACATAAGCTTCTCTCCTTGCTCAGTATATATATGCCTGACCTTTCTGTTTTTTCCTTTGATATATTCTTGTGTGTGCCGAACTCCCTGAAAATTTGTCTCTTTGGAACATCGGTGGGCACGAGCATTACTTGCTGACCTTGTTGTAATATCTTGCGTTTTGTTGTTTGAGCTTGTATGTTTTCTCATTGCTGGTAACATCACATCATGATATTTGTCAGATATGAGCAGTTTTCACAATTATGTCCCATGAACGCAGTCAATGTGGAAACTACCTAATTTTTGTCCATTTCCATCCGTCTTATGCCTGTTGCATTTAAGTGCACCACAGTTTGTGTATTTTCCATATCTCTTAAGCCCAATTCCCCCTCCCCCTCACTTCCCACTGTGTTTCCCCCCCCAGCCACTGCATCTCAGTATGAAGCGAGGATTTCCGCACTGCAGTCTGAGCGTGCTCAGTGGAGGAAGGACAGAGCTGGCACAACTATCAACAGCAAGGTTTGACTGCTCCTCTGCCTGGGACTGTCTCATTTCCCCTGAGCCAACTGGCTAAATCAGGCTTGGTTTTTCTGAGGCTCGTCTCTTGGCGGTGTTGAGAGAGATTCTCATTAGTGCCAGTACGGCTGACTCTGTCCTCAGTCATTCAGACACCGCTTTCAATGTACGACCATTTTTGCTTTATTCATTATAGTTAACTGTGCAATACATGGGGCGTAAGGTTTTAACAAATGCATAAATGTGTGACTACATGCTAATCTTTCACTCGCAGGAAATAATAGCCTATTGCAGGGGTGGGCAATCACGGTCCTGGAGGGCCGGTGTGTATGCAGGTTTTTATTCCTATCAATTACCCTGACTAATTGAGTTAATTGATTGCATGCACAAATATAGATTTTCGCAATGATACGATCAAAGGAAAATGTTTTATGAAGGGAGACAAGACTAGTCTTTGTGGTTTCATGATAATTTAAAGAAATGCACATGAAACGTCAGATTTCATAAATGGTTTGGCTAATTGAGACAATCAACTAATTAAAGACCAGACGTTGGTGTGAAAACCAGGGACAGATACGGCCCTCGCTGCCCACCTCTGGCCTATGGTCATGCGATGGACAGCGTGCACTATACAAATTAGTTTTACAAAAGGCGCATATGTGAGCATATATTGTAAAGCAGTGTCAGAAATCTAACTGGGGCTCAGTCAGAAGGCCTGATTTAACTTTTTTTTCGATCGATCGGGACTAGAAAATAAGTATAAGAAGTCAGATGAGGGTATCTTGTGAGAGAAAAGATGAGACCATCCTTTGCCAAATGTTCTGGATTACTTCTCATTTGAAGGACTGACCTGTGGACCTGGCCCTCCCAAAATGATATGTAACTGCTTTTCAAACTCAATGATAATTCTTGTTATAGTTTAACATTTTTAGACTGAGGAGCTTGGGGAATAGCACGCATCCTGTTAAGAATGTGTTTATGGAGGTAAAATAATGCGTGGATGGGCTATATATTTAAGTTGAGGTGGTTATCCACTCTTTCATGAAGAAACTGGCTTGTTGGCTAAGGATATCAAACACTTACTCTCCCCTCCCATTAGAGGCTCATTATTAAAGCTGACAAAAATGTCTTTTTGTTGCGCTTCTTCGTCCTGTTCGATATGAACTCCAGTGCTGTGCACTAGCGGTCATTTTGTTGCATTGAATTATTGATACGTCTTTGTATGTGATGGAGTGTGTTCAATTAAAAAACAAATGAATAAATAAAAGTTGATTGCAAAAAAAAATTGATAATTGAACCTGCCCCAAAAGCTCAGGATTTTGGAAGGTGATGATGTTCGATGAGCGGGTGGTCATCTAGTATAAACGAATGTACTCTGTTGGTAGTGAGCTGCTCCCCTCTTTGTGAGACAAGTCTTTATTGCGGGATTATAAGGAGAAAGGAGGTTATCTACATCAGGGCAATTTCACACTAACTTCGGCCATCCATGTCTCGTGGTCAAAATTTGAAATGTATTTCGTTTTGTTACTTCCGTTGGATATTAAAACAACAGATATTATATTTATGAAAAAATAATGTTAGTAAGCTGCAGATTTTATGACAGTTTTGCAATAACAACAAAAAGTTAAACGGAACAAGCAGAACAACAAATGTGTCGGAGTGGACACGTTTGGACGGAAAGGGGGCCGCCAAGCTGTCATGGAATTACAGTCCCATTACATTTTGGGTTGTAACTCTACTACTAAATAAGATAAAATCAAGTATATGTCATATTGAAGGTATTAACTTGTTCTTTAATATTATTAAATGAAAATGTATTTTTTGAGAAATTTTCATAGAAGAAACAAGCAAAAACTACTCCCGTCACGGAATTACACAAAATTGACAGGGTTTTTTTATGTTTTGTTTAACTATCCAGAAAGTGATGTTCCTATCATAGTTAAGTTATGAAACTTCAATATGTTCATATTTAAGGTGTTTTTTGTTAATACTGTAAGTTATAGAAACAAATATTGACTTTAACCCTGCTTTATGGGCAAGAAATTTCAAGAAGTCAATGTCACGGAATTACAAGAGGCAAATTGTCACGGAATGACAACAATAGTATAAATTAGTTTCAATGTATTTATTTCAATATATTATACACGTATACATAACTATTTACATTTTAACAGTTTAGCAAAATATTTCAATGAGTTTTCCACTTATAATGACCAATCATAATACATACTTCAAAAATTTTTTTTAATCTCCATGTCAACATTGGCTTGGCGGCCCTGGAAGATGTTTGGTACCTTGACAACAGGTGGAAGAACCAACAATGTAAAATATTGAACTTTTACTGAATATCTCCTCATAATGTCTGTTATATACATCCAGAATGATGGGCTTCCCTATTCTGTGGCAATAGGTACAGACCAATGTGTCGGAGTGGACATGTTGGACGGAAAAAATAGCGTAAAGTAAACAATATGAAAGGTGAAGAAATGGTTGCTCCACCCTCAAGGCAAATAGCTGTCATTTTTTGTGACACTGCGATCTGTTAGTATTGTGACAGAAAATATATGTGGACACAAACAAAAAAAGCTACAACAGTTCATGTAAATGATACATTTTTATGAGACACAATATTCCATCCAATATTTGGACACATTTGAACATGATAGGAAAAGTACTCGGCCGATTTTATTGAAACCTGGCATGATGAGTAATCATGAGGTGCTTTTCCAAATGCATATCAACATCATCAGCCATACACAGCATAAAGTAGGAATTACTGCTCATTTTTGAAGTATTGTTGATGGCCTTGGTTAGCGTAAAATTGCCTATATATAGGTGCATGTCCACCTCAAGCTTCAAAATGTGGCTCACCCTTTTCCCTCTTCCTGCGTCATTCTGTCGTTCACAGGGTGGGTCAGCCACGGGAAAGGGCGAGGCCGACTCGACCCTGAAGGAGGGTTCTCCCACAGAGGGGCTGCCGGATGGAGAGACGAGGCGACTGGGGGAGGGGCAGGATGAGGGGGAGGGGCAGGGGGAGCAGGGCGAGGCGGGGGAGAGCGAGGGGGGCGGGGGTCTCCTGACGGAGGGGTATTTCTCTCAGCACGGCGACACCACTTCCGTCTCTTCCTTCTCCATGGACACGCCCTCGCTCCCCCGCCGGCCCCCTCCTCAGGAGGACACCGCCTCCATAGTCTCCACCGGCACGCTCGTGCCCGAGGCCATCTACCTGCCCCCTGCGGGTCATCGACTGGTCACGCACTCCGACTGGGATGCCCTGCACGCACAGGTAATATTCTGCCCACCGGAGGGCTGTAACGGTCCTGCCTTGTGTTTATCGTGAGCTGTAACTCCGCCGGTCTGCTTCGCTCTTTATTGCGCCTTTGGGAGGATGAATTGTAGTGGTGAACAAATCCAGGTGGTTAAAGCAAAGTCCTGGTAGGACTGTCTCTTGCTCAGCTGAACTATTGAGTACAACAGATTGTTCACCAGAGCCTTATCACATATTCCCCAACTAAGCAGAGTAGCCAAACCCAGTCTTCGGAAGGGTGCTACCCTGTCCAGCCTGAATTGGTAAGCGTGATTCTGCTATACAGCTGCTGAATGATCTCTGGTGGTTGAATTTTATTGTATTCGGTAGGAGTGAAAACCCTAAGGATGAGGGTTGCGCATCACCTGCTGTGGAGTGTGAATGCGGCACTGCAAAAAATGATAAGATAAAAATATTTGGTAAAATGAATTTACTTATTTTAAGACTTCAAACACTTATTTCTTTCACCATTTTTCTTAGACAAAAAAAAATTCTTGTTTTGAGGTAATTTTTACTAGCTCGCCAGGTGGGTAAGTAAATTTCACTTGTCAAGTCAAATAGTAACTTGTTTTCAGAAAAAAATCTTTAAAAACTTTTAAAAAAACGTTGTTTTATGAAAACAAGTTACTATTTGACTTGACAAGTGAAATTTACTTACCCCCCTGGCGAGCTAGTAAAAATTACCTCAAAACAAGAATTTTTTTTTGTCTAAGAAAAATGGTGAAAGAAATAAGTGTTTTAAGTCTTAAAATAAGTACATTTATCTTACCTAATATTTTTATGTTATCATTTTTTATCCCCCCGGCATATAATGCGGGGGGATATAGCAATAGCCATGTCTGTCTGTCCGTCCGTTATCATTTCGTTTCCGGAGCAGAATTCAAAAACCGTTCAGTATTTCTTCACGAAATTTGATGTGTAGATCTGATATATCATGTACATGTGCCTTTTGGTATTTAGGAATTTCTAAAATTTTAATTTTTTGTGTTTCCAGGGCAACAAGTTGGACTTAGTCTCTGGGAAGGATATGGCTCGTTTCCGGAGCATAACTCGATAACTGTTTAATATTTCTTCACGAAATTTGGTGTATAGATCTCATATATCAGAGATGTGCCTTTTGGTATTTAGGAATTTTTAAAATTTTTACTTTTTGTGTTTCCAAGGCCACAAGTTGGACTTAGTCTCTGGGGAGGGTATGGCTCCGGAGTGTAACTCAATAACCTTTTAATATTTCTTCACCAAATTTGGTGTGTAAATTTGATATACAATGTAACTGTGCCTTTTGGTATTTAGAATTTAAGAAATTTCTATTTTTTTGGGTTTTTTTCTCATGGCAGAAAGTTGAAGCGAGTGTCACTGGTTCCAGAGCAATACATGATAATTGTTCAATGTTTATCTATGAAATTGGCATGTTGATCTAATGTACCCTGTAGATGCGCCTTTTCCTATTTAGGAATTGCTGAGATTTAGATTTTTTTTGTGTGTTTCTATAGCCACAAATTACACTCAGTTTCTGGTTAGGGTGTAGCTCATTTCTGAGGCATAACTCAGTAACAAAACTTTCAACATACCTGTGAATTAAAAAGGGTGTCTTTTGCTATTTGGGATTTTCTGCTTCATAAAAACAAATGGAACAGGCTCAGAAAGATGTGGATAGTCACATTCCCAAAGCAGAACTTGAAAGTATTTCCATGAAACTTTGAGAAGATATTTATTAGTACAAGGTACCTGAGGCCTCCCTGATTTTGCGGGGGCCGGGGTGGATATGCCATCTTCTGATGGCTCTTGTTTGCAGTGTGGATTCAGGCCATTGAAACTGGTTCATTTCTCTGTATGCTTGGCTGTTACTGTTTGGCTCGACTGGCTTCACGCCTGACCCTGGGACAGTGGGAGGGTGGAAAACTAGGAGTGTTTGGCCCTGGAGACTGTGATTTTTGTAACTGGGCTACAGTGATTGTGTTGTATTCAGAGATGGCAGAGTAGCGTGATACAAAGGAACTGAGTTTCTCACACGCAGGTTTAAGGGTTTATTCCCTGGTGAGGCAGTGCAGGCGGGATAATGTAGCTTAACTCCCTAGTTTTCTTCTTTAGTTGTCTTGGTTTTATGTTTAATAGAGTGATAGACAGCATTTTGTCAGAATTTGTTTGCCTCGCAGTCGACTCAAGGTGACTTATATCCTGTTTGTCTTCATTGCAACTTTAATCTGGCATATTTGACTGCACTGAAAACCAACAGGAGGGTAGATCCCCCATTCCCCCCCAGTACAGGATTGGTCACCTCTGGTCTAGACATTGCAGTTCAAGACTGAGCTGACTGATTTATTATGTGACTTACAGTATGATCTATCTGACCTATGTTGCGTGGCTGCTTTAATGACCTTCGACACTGCATGGCCAAAAAATTTCACAGTTTGTATTTAACTTAACAAATACTTCAGAGCTTATGACTGGATCGTTGTTGCAGTGAATATATATTTCAGCTGGTGACAGTCCTTGTAACCAAAACTAATGCAGTATTATCTTTTTCATGTTGTGGCTTTGCATCAGGTTGTCAAAACAATGCCACAACGAATGCACAATTTTTTATTTTTGGTGAGGCAGTGAATATACACTTGTACGTTGCTTTGGATGAAGCCGTCTGCCACATGAAATGTAATGCATAATAACGTATCGCATTAGCGGGACTCCACTCTCCCGGCCCCACACCCCGCCAGCTTACTGTGCTTGTGTTTGTATTGTAAGTTAGTCTGGATAAGAGCGACATTGAAACACCGCGAAGGTGAAGGAGGATATGCAGTGGCGCCCTTTACAAAGGCACTTCATCTGGACTGCCTCAGTTCTCAGTTCAGCTCTCCCAGCAGATTGCAAGTTTGAGTACATCTGCTGTAGAGTTTCCGGTTAGTGCTCCGCTAAAGGCATAGCCATGCTACGTAAATGCTTATCTTTTCAGTTGCTGAGACATTGAAAAGATGACAAAGTCATCAGCGCTCAAAGGTAATTGAATGAATGAACATAGCTGTGAGTTACCACAGCAAAGCTGCGGGTCAGCTTGTAGAACTTTCTAGAATCTGCAGAATGCCGGGTGTCAACGCTTTAGTTTTCGCACCATACCATGCTCTAGGGAAAACTGTGAGCAGGAGAAGCATATGTTATTCATTGATTGGAGGTTGGAGAACTCATTTTCATTTGTCCCGCTGTGGATGAGACTATTGTATACTGCCTGTCAGTCACTTATCAGAACTAATCAAAGTGTTTTTCTACAGCAAAGCTCAAAGAATGTTTGTTGAATTAACTTTGCTTTTGTTGATGATGGCATTTGCTCTCCAAATGACTCATTGGCTCCCTGCTCTGCACATGCTCAGATAGCACCCAGTTCTGCACATGCTCACATGACTACCTGCTCTGCACATGCTCAGATTGGTATTGGCTCTGTTTCAGGTGTCTGAACTCCAAGGCGAGCTGGCTCGTCTGAGAGAGGAGAGAGCCAACCTGGAGAAAGAGCTGTCCACTTACACTGCTGACACGCAGAGACAGGTCAGTGTCCGTCCATTTCAGTAATATCCAACTATCCTCCCATTTCAGTGTGATAATCCTCCCATTTCAGTAATATCCAACTATCCTCCCATTTCAGTGTGATAATCCTCCCATTTCAGTATTATCCACCTATCCTCCCATTTCAGTGTGATAATCCTCCCATTTCAGTATTATCCACCTATCCTCCCATTTCAGTGTGATAATCCTCCCATTTCAGTATTATCCACCTATCCTCCCATTTCAGTGTGATAATCCTCCCATTTCAGTATTATCCACCTATCCTCCCATTTCAGTGTGATAATCCTCCCATTTCAGTATTATCCACCTATCCTCCCATTTCAGTGTGATAATTCTCCCATCTCAGTATTATCCACCTATCCTCCCATTTCAGTGTGATAATCCTCCCATTTCAGTATTATCCACCTATCCTCCCATTTCAGTGTGATAATTCTCCCATCTCAGTATTATCCACCTATCCTCCCATTTCGTTATAATAATCCTCCCATTTCAGCATGATAATCTGTCTATTTCAGTAAAATAATCTTCCCATTTCAGTATAATAATCCTCCCATTTCAGTGTGATAATCCTCCCATTTCAGTATCATCCACCTATCCTCCCATTTCAGTGTGATAATCCTCCCATTTCAGTATCATCCACCTATCCTCCCATTTCAGTCTGATAATCCTCCCATTTCAGTATTATCCGCATATCCTCCCATTTCAGTCTGATAATCCGTCTATTTCAGTAAAATAATCCTCCCATTTCAATATAATAATCCTCCCATTTCCGTATGATAATCCTCCAATTTCAGTGTGATAATGCTCCCATTTCCGTATTATCCACCTATCCTCCCATTTCAGTATAATAATCCTCCCATTTCCGTATGATAATCCTCCAATTTCAGTGTGATAATCCTCCCATTTCAGTACAATAATCCTCCCATTTCAGTATGATAATCCCTCCATTTCAGTATAATAATCCTCCCATTTCAGTATGATAATCTGTCTATTTCAGTAAAATAATCATCCCATTTTAGTATAATCTTCCATTTCAGTGTAATAATCCTCCCATTTCAGTATGATAATCCCTCCATTTCAGTATGATAATCCTCCCATTTCAGTGTGATAATCCTCCCATTTCAGTATCATCCACCTATCCTCCCATTTCCGTGTGATAATCCTCCCATTTCAGTATTATCCACATATCCTCCCATTTCAGTCTGATAATCCGTCTATTTCAGTAAAATAATCCTCCCATTTCAATATAATAATCCTCCCATTTCCGTATGATAATCCTCCAATTTCAGTGTGATAATGCTCCCATTTCTGTATTATCCACCTATCCTCCCATTTCAGTAAAATAATCCACCCATTTTAGTATAATAATCCTCCAATTTCAGTGAAATAATCCTCCCATTTCAGTATAATAATCCTCCCATTTCAGAATGATAATCCTCCCATTTCAGTACAATAATCCTCCCATTTCAGTATGATAATCTGTCTATTTCAGTAAAATAATCATCCCATTTTAGTATAATCTTCCATTTCAGTGTAATAATCCTCCCATTTCAGTATGATAATCCTTCCATTTCAGTACAATAATCCTCCCATTTCAGTATGATAATCTTCCCATTTCAGTATGATAATCCCTCCATTTCAGTATGATAATCCTCCCATTTCAGTATGATAATCCTTCCATTTCAGTACAATAATCCTCCCATTTCAGTATGATAATCCCTCCATTTCAGTATAATAATCCTCCCATTTCAGTATGATAATCTGTCTATTTCAGTAAAATAATCATCCCATTTTAGTATAATCTTCCATTTCAGTGTAATAATCCTCCCATTTCAGTATGATAATCCCTCCATTTCAGTATGATAATCCTCCCATTTCAGTGTGATAATCCTCCCATTTCAGTATCATCCACCTATCCTCCCATTTCAGTGTGATAATCCTCCCATTTCAGTATTATCCACATATCCTCCCATTTCAGTCTGATAATCCATCTATTTCAGTAAAATAATCCTCCCATTTCAATATAATAATCCTCCCATTTCCGTATGATAATCCTCCAATTTCAGTGTGATAATGCTCCCATTTCCGTATTATCCACCTATCCTCCCATTTCAGTATGATTATCCTCCCATTTCAGTATGATCCACCTATCCTCCCTTTTCAGTGTGATAATCCTCCCATTTCAGTATAATCCACCTATCCTCCCATTTCAGTGTGATAATCCTTCCATCTGACTTCTGTATCATAATCCATCTATTTCAGTATAATAATCCTCCCATTTCAGTATGATAGTCCTTCCATTTCAGTATGAGCCACTTATCCTCCCATTCCAGTTTGAGCCAGTTATCCATCCATTTTTCTAAGAGCCAGTTATCCCACTATTCCAGTTTTAGCCACTTATTCTCCCATTCCAGTTTGAGCCACTTATCCTTCCATTTCAGTTTGAGCCACCCATCCTCCCATTTCTGAATAATAATCCTCCTATTTCACTATGAGCCACTTATCCTCCCATTTCAGTGAGCAGCTTATCCTCTCATTTCAGTCTGAGGCCCCTCAGGTAGCGCGAGGCTGCCGGGGTGATTTTGGATTGAGTCCTCTATCCTCTCTCCCACAGGTCTCAGTCCTGCAGTCCCAGGTCCAGACTTCTGAGTCTTTGCTCCAGGATCTGCAGAAATCCTTCAGCCAATCGCAGAATGCTGTGCAGGTTCGGCTGGTGAGTGGCTGCTTGCTGGTCTAATCCAAGAGCAGACTGGACTTTTCTGCGGGAACCATGTCTTGACTCGCAGTTTCTGAATGTCACGGATGGGCCTGTAATTCTCCCTCCCTCACCGCCTCCCTCCTTCCATTTCATTGTGCTGATTTACTCTTTGATGGTAAAGTTTATGTCCACACCTTGTGGGTTGGGTGAAGTAGATGGGGGTGGAGTTAAAGGTGTTGGAGGTGGGGTTATTGTCTTTATTCTGACTCCTCCCTCTGTAGGCGGAGCTTTCCCTGTCCCAGAAGAAGATGTGCTCTGAGCTGTCCCGCTTCAGGGGGGGCGAGACTCCGGACAACAACGAGGAGGAGGGTCTGCCAATGCCTGATTTAACACTACAGGTACACTGTGTGTGTGTGTGTGTGTGTGTGTGTGTGTGTGTGCGCGCGAGTTGGTGTGAATGTGTGTGAATGTGTCTTTGAATACCTGAGCTTGTCTTTGTACATCAAAATTGCTTGTTAGTTTGTGTGAGAGTTTTTGTGGTTGCATGTATATGATTCGTTGTTTGTATGTGAAATTGCTTGTAAGTTTGTGTGTGTTTATTTTTGTACATGAGTTAGTGTGTTTTTGTGCCTGTGTTTGTGAGTGTGTGTGTGTTTACGTTTAAGAATGTTGCCTCTCCGACATGGCAAGTTGTATTTACAGTACTGGTGTTATAGAGTAGCTTTAGATGCCTGCTGGTAGAACTGTTATGAGTGTGTACACAGTGTGGGTAACCCCTGGGGCAGTTCTGGGGTAACTGTTATGAGTGTGTACACAGTGTGGGTAACCCCTGGGGCAGTTCTGGGGTAACTGTTATGAGTGTGTACACAGTGTGGGTAACTCCTGGGGCAGTTCTGGGGTAACTGTTATGAGTGTGTACACAGTGTGGGTAACCCCTGGGGCAGTTCTGGGGTAACTGTTATGAGTGTGTACACAGTGTGGGTAACCCCTGGAGCAGTTCTGGGGTAACTGTTATGAGTGTGTACACAGTGTGGGTAACCCCTGGGGCAGTTCTGGGGTAACTGTTATGAGTGTGTACACAGTGTGGGTAACCCCTGGGGCAGTTCTGGGGTAACTGTTGTGATTGTGCTCACAGTGTGGATAACCCCTGGGGCAGTTCTGGGGTTTACGGTGTGCTCAAAGGCCCAAAGGCAGTTCATCCCATCTCTGTAGATTCAAGTCAGAATCCTCAGCCCTGCTTTGGGCCTAAAATATCCACTATGGTGGAGTTGGTCCAGCAGTCTATCAGTTTGCAACCACACTGAGTGTGCGGTAGTGCATTTGGTGAGAGTATTTGTGTCTGCGTATGATTGGGTATTAATCCTGGAGTAATATAGTGGGAAGAGCATTAAGGACTCCTGAACACGGGGGCGCTTGCAGGCAGCCAGTTTTGCCCCCCTTTCTGTGGTTGAAATGCCATACTCTGTCTGTAGGGGGCGCACTGTGAGGAGAGGCTGCGGATTGAGATCGTCAACTTGAAGGAACAGCTGGCGACGCGGACGGAGGAGAGCGGTCTGTTTGTCTGTCTGTCTTTGTGCTTCTGCCTGTCAGCTTGTCTGTGAGCCTGTCCATCTCTTTTTGGAATATTATTTTTGTCTGTTTCTGAAAACCAGTATTTTCACAGAATGGATGATTTTACCATTTTAATTGAAAATGGCCAATAAGCGAATGCTCGAGTAGCCATAAAGATAACTGTGGAATTAGCTGCTTTATGCTAAAATGCCTGTTTTTCTCTTTATTTTGTTCACGCACAACGTCCCAACCACAGATGTATTGGAGGGTAAGCTTCAAAAAAAACAAAATATTCAAATTGACTCAAACGTTGTTACACAATTTAATTTCTGACCTTAAGAAATGACTCCCTTTAGTTCGGCTGTCGAGTCTGAAGACGGAGACGGATCGTATACAGTCCCACAATGAAAAGGTACTTAAACCTGCGTGCGTTTAAGGTGGGGTGGGATTAGCAGGGTAAATGTGGTTAAAACTGAGCCAGTATCTGTGTAAACTCACTGTTTTTACAGAATTAATACTTGTGTGTTTGTTCATATAGGTGTGCTGTAAATGTTTGTTGTCTGTAGCATGTATTCATTGTCTCTCTCTGTCCCTCAGTTTTTCTGTTTGATTCAAATTAGCTTTATTGGTATGACATACTGCACATCGGTACATATTGCTAAAGCATAAAAAAACTGTAAAAATAAAATAAACAATATATCAGACGAGGAATATGACATCCAACAATGATTCACACATTAAAAAGAAACTTTCAAAAATCATACTGAGAAAAGATCAGAAATACTTTTCAGGTGATTTGGTGTGGCAAGGATCATCTCTCTCTCTCTCTCTCTCAGCTCCAGAATGAGTTGAAGTCCTGTCGCACTGAGTTATCAGGCCTGAGGGTGGCGCTGTCTCACCTACAGCGGGACTGTAAGATGCAGAGCAGTGATAAGGTTGGTTTCCACTTCCATGGGTACAAGACTGGAAAATATAAGATTTTCATTTTCAACAAAGTGTTTCCTCTGAGGGGCAGCAGGTGGCGCTGTTTCACAGCGAGAAGCTTGTGGGTTTGGTTCTGGCCTGGGGCCTTTCTGTGTGGAGTTTACATCTTCTCCCTGCGTGAGCGCGGGTTTCCTCCAACACTGCAAAAACATGAATGTCAGGCTGATTGGAGACTGAATTGCCCGTAGGGGTGAGTGTGTGCGTGGATGGTGTGTTGATCCCTGAGATGGATCGGTGAACTGTCCAGGGTGTGTTCCTGCATTTACCCATAGTCAGTCTGGTCAGGCTCCGCCAACTCCTCCGCAAGGTGTAAGCACTATCATTTAGCTGAAGAAACAACCAGAATTATTTTATTCTTCTCTTTATGAAAGATGTTTTCCACATTCCTCCCCGTGCCCTCCCTGGTCCTAATGCCAGAGTACCATTATAATGTAGATTTCATTCTAAAAGCAAAGTCAGATAATTTGAAAGTAATGATTTTTAACCTATGTTTTTCTAACTCAAATCAGTCATGTGCCAGATGGGCGACCCCTGATTGGTTTGATTGGAACAGAATGAACACACCCTCTCCAGGGCACTTTGCGCACAGTGTTGTACTAAGAGCAGCGAGGCTGTAATGGTGAGTGTGACGAGTCTGTTAATGACCCCCCGTCGCCCCTTGCAGGCGGCCCTGCAGCAGCAGAACCTTGAGCTGCGCAGTCAGCTGATCAGTCTGCGCAGTCAGCTCGACACCAGCCAGGCCGTGCAGAGGGACTTTGTGGAGCTGTCTCAGTCACTGCAGGTGAGCCGGGGCGCCCCGATCCACTCCCATACAATTTACACGAGACCCGATTTACCCAAAACCTGATTTACCGAGAGTCTGATTCATCCAAAACCTGATTTACCCAAAATCTAATTCATCCACAACCTGATTTACACAAAATCTGATTTGTCCGAAACCTGATTGACACAAAATCTGATCCATCCAAACCTGATTTACACAAAATCTGATTTATCCAATGTCTGATTTGTCCAAAATATAATTTACACATATGCTGATTAATACAAAGCCTCATTTACACAAAATCTAATTTACCTAAAGTATGATTTACACAAAGCATGATTTTTTTTTTTTTTCCCAAAGCCTGATTAATCTCAAAACTCTGATTTATTGAAACTCTCATTTACCCAAAACTGAGTCTTCCAGAATCTGATTTACTCAAAAACCAGCTTCTCAAAATCTATGTTGCCCATAACCTGATTTGCTCAAAACTCAATTCCCCCAAAACCTCATGTTCTCAGAATCTGATTTATTCAGAACATGATTTATCCTAACCCCGATTTGCTCAAAATTTCGTCACCAAAAATTCTTATTTTCTCAAAATCTGAGCCCAAAATGGACTCATTCAGAGTGTGACACCGTGCAGTGCAGTTGAATTCGGACTGTGGCTTTATTTTTTACATTTTTGAAAAACAGTAAATATAAGGTTGAAGTAGAGATTGTCTGCTTTAACACGTTGACTGCCGACTATGAGGTAACTCGTAACGGCGGATCACGGCCGGCACTAGACCTGAAAACTCAGGAGCACCGCTTCTCTCCCCCATGCGATCTAACAGCGACAAAATAATGGGCTACATTCGGTATGGAAAAATAATTTAATTATAATTAGGTCTATGCACTGGCACTCAGCAACGACATTTCAGAACTCTTCAGCAAATTAAGGTAATTTTGGTGACTTGAACGCAATTTCTTCCGTTTATATTTTCCAATCGGACTGCTGTCCATTTTTTACCGCAAGTTGCATGTCTGTGCTGCAAAAACAGATGGACGTACGTGTTGCCGAAATTGCCTTCATTCGCAAAAGAGTTCTGAAATGCCACTCTCGCTGGAGAGAAAATTATCATCGCTGAGTGCCAGTGCGTAGACCTAATTTATAATTAAATTATTCTTCTGCACGGAATGTAGCCCATTATTATGTCGCTGTTAGATCATACGGGGGAGAGAAGCTGTGTCTTCAATTGCCATTTGATGATTCTTGAATTGGACAGCATGTTAATAAAGGAAAACCATCAAGAATTAGCCAGGACTAATTGTTGTCAATAAAGGGATGGACATTTGCCCCTGAATGTTCAGGTCTTGCACCGGCCCTGACCTGCCATTACGAGTTATCTTGTAGTCGGCAGTCAACGTGTTAATGTGTTTCTTCTATCCATTTCCTGTTACCTCTGTTGGAATTGTAGTAATTTTCATACAGTCTCATTGCCCAAATAGACATGAATTACACCATCTGTGTAACGCAATGCCACCATTTTGTTCTGTATTGCCAGCATGTTAAAGCTCTGTATCGGTGCCTCACCTGGTTTATTGTTCTGTGGTGCTTTGGCTTCTCAGGTAAAGCTGGAGTTGATCCGTCAGGCTGAATCCATGGCAAAGGTCAAAGAGATCTTAGGGGAGGAGCCTTCTGATGATGTCACAAAGCCAGCGGGAACAACGTGAGCCAATTGGAGGCAAGCTACCGACTGTCACTGAAGGACTTTTCATACATGGTGAAAGGGACTACTTTTCATCTGCAATACAAATGCAGGGACAAACTGCAGCTGCAACAAACTTATTCATTTAACTTAAAGAAAAACATTTTTGTAACACTGAAGTATCATGCTGACCACTGCTTGAGTTTTCATTTTACTTGTTGTTATGGATGGACAAAGACGCATTTAAATTTCCTTTTTGGGCATGTAGGACCTGACCATACTATGCAAGCTATTCTGAAAAATCTCTTAAAATGTGACGAAACATTATCATGACTGTTCCAATACTGCTACCTACAAATCTTTGGTTTGACTCTGCTGGAAAGCCATTGTCAATATACCAATACTTCACAATGAAGTCTAAATCATGATACAGAATTTTTTCGGTCAAGAGGAAAATTAGTCTCAACACACAAGGCATCTGCATTTCAAGTGCAGCAGCTAGCTTATGTTGTACGATTGGACTCGAATAATAGCAGAGTTGCATGTAGGCTTTACAAAGCTTGTGAAAAACGATGCAGCTGTGAATCGCAGTCATGGTTTCGGCAAGTTGTTCTCTTTCGAAGTTGTCACTTTATAAATTCTTACAAATACTTCGTATTGCAGAAATAATGCTGCAGTTTAGACGCAAATGGCAATTAATGGGAATTATGGCTTAGCAGTGTGGTGAAGTTAATTTAAATGTTCTACAGTACTGTTGAGGGTTATTGAGGTTTGTAGATTTACCAGTGGCCTTTAAGACTGAACAACTTAAACTCGGTTTTGCAAGTTTGGACACACCAAGTTCACATCATTCCAATGCTTTCCCGTGAAGTGTGGGCTTCTGCGGCCAAATGTTCTCTTAAGCCTGTATACCCTGAGATCACCACATTTCAGAAGATCAGGGGTAAGTGATGTGAAATCCACTGCCTGCTGGGGAGGGGGTGGGGTGATGCAGATTGAGACCAGCGATCAAAAGCCGTGTTTCCACCCAACGCTAGCAATATCGTACTCTTAGAGCCGGTACGTAACCTGTACAGACCAATACCTAAACGCTAGACCACACATTACGCGGTTAAATATTGGTGGGGTTGTTACCGGATGGTAGTTGTCATGTCAACCACGCAAGTGGCGGGTTTGTATTAAGTCCTTGTTGAGCAGGAGTGATGCTTCTCTTTTGACCAATCAACAGCCTATAGCATCTCTGGCTCCACCTTCTAGAATCGGATTAGTGTGCTAGCTACCCCAACAGGAGGGTAATGAAAAAGTGGGACGGTTTGGGAAGGTTCTCTTGGTTCCATCAACAACTTTAGACAGTGGAAACATAAAAATACCCGTTCGATAATGTGTAAGGAACTACACTGAACTGAACCGAACCGGTCTGCATAGTGGAAACAAGGCTTAACCCTTTGAGCGCTGAATACATTTTCAAACAATTAAAAATGTAGTTCTCTCTAGAGCTGTTGTAAACCTATCGT
Source organism: Gymnothorax reevesii (assembly GCA_029721435.1). Classification (NCBI taxonomy): domain Eukaryota; kingdom Metazoa; phylum Chordata; class Actinopteri; order Anguilliformes; family Muraenidae; genus Gymnothorax; species Gymnothorax reevesii. The sequence goes on from CM056584.1 coordinate 75,757,578, forward strand.
GTGGAAACCTGCAGGGGAGCTCTTTTAAACATGTTGCCACATGATGGGTTTTCAACCGCATCTGATTTTGATATCATACAACATTGGGCAACCCACGGCGCTGAAAGGGTTAAAGAGTCGGGCCTTTCATGAAAACATCCCATAACCTGCAGAGCCTCAGCTTTACTGCACTGCTGGAGGTGTATGCTTCCACAGAGCAGGAAATTCCATACTGAGGCATGGTGGGTCACATGATCTGGGTGAATCTTAGGACGTAGGTGCTGTTTACTGATGACATTCCATTAAATTTTACACCTCAGGCTATACCGCTGTGCTAGTTTCAGGGTACAGCCACCGGACTCTGGTCCTGCTAGGTCTCCTGGAGATAGGCGCGGCTTCGAGCAGAAGCGAAAAATTGACAAAGAATTCACACGCTGTTATTAGCTGGCGAACGTAAGAAGGCTGTAGAGTGACAGAATGAGCTCTGGGACTTGAGTTTGGTGACTGAGCGTGCGTTCGCTCATGGGGCGTGTGAGATGAGCGTGGTCGTCTCTGATGTATGCAGTCAGGTGACCTGTGAGGAGACTGGTACATTATAGCTGTGGTCTGTCTCGGGACGCCCGAACACAACAGGGGCACGCTGTCCCTGCTGTAAATGTAAGGAGTATCCCCCAGCTGCAGGAGCTCTGCCAGAGGGGTGAGTCCTGGCACCGAGAGGCTCTCTTCAGGAGCCGATCGTTTTACCTGCAGCTGCAGAGCTCTGCTATATTTATAGGGTGGCGAGTGTATGGGAGGAAGTGTGGGCTGGGCTTCATCCTGACCGCCGCCCAACCCCAACGAGCGGAGGGCCTGAAATACTGCTCCCGCCGCCCAACCCCAACGAGCGGAGGGCCTGAAATACTGCTCCCGACTGTTCTGGGGTCTGTCTAACTGCAGCTGATGTAGTGGTGTCTGTCCCACTGTGCAGGTAATGCTGTGGGGGCTGTACCACTGCGCAGCTGTGACTGTTAGGTCTATCCCACTGCGCAGGTACTGCTGTGGCGTCTGTACCACTGCGCAGCTGTGACTGTTAGGTCTGTCCCACTGCACAAGTACTGCTGTGGCGTCTGTACCACTGCGCAGCTGTGACTGTTAGGTCTATCCCACTGCACAAGTACTGCTGTGGTGTCTGTCCCACTGCGCAGCTGTGACTGTTAGGTCTGTCCCACTGTGCAGGTACTGCTGTGAGGTCTGTCCCACTGCGCAGCTGTAACTGCGAGGTCTGTCCCACTGCGCAGGTACTGCTGTGAGGTTTGTACCACTGTGCAGCTGTTACTGGGTGGTCTTTTACTACCGTGCAGCAGGTCTCAGGCGAATGTGAGTTCAGATCCCGTCGGACACTGCTTTCGTCATTCTACTCGTCTCCATGTTAAATACCAAAGACCCAACTCTCTTCCCGGTTATCATTTTTCAAGTATTGGCAGAAGAATACATTTTTCAAATTAATTTTTTTTTTTCAAAATAAAGGTCATGCAGGTGATGCATTATTTTACTAGTTGTTACCCCCAGTGTAAACTGGCCAAATAAGCCAATTGTTTTGCGTTCAAAGGTAACTACCTTGCAGAAATCCCCCTTGGAGCTGGTTTTTACCCTGCAAATACTCTGACATCCTTTATAATGAAGTGTTATTAGGTGATGTACAGTACATTTTCTGTTTGTCATTAACTGTGGGATTAATATGTATGATAATGGAATTATTACACTGCTTGGCATTGGCTTCCTGCAATGCTTTGCTGATTGGCTCCTGGCCCTGTGACATCAGAGCCATTCCATTTCTGGGAAAAAGTGACTGACTGAACCGTTTTCGAAAATCGGCTAAAATAAGGTTCAAGATTTAATTTTTAGGAAGCGTTAATGTGTTGTTTACTGCGATATCGTGGTTGAATACTTCAAATCTCTTCAAAAGTGAAAGGCTTTCAGACCCTAAAAAGGGAATGTTGCTATGGAAATGCTAAGATTGAAGTAATAAGGAACTACATCACCCACTGGTCTCAAATCATTCGCTCATTCAAAAGTCCTCCATGGTTGTAGTTCAATTGGCGTTCTTGATCCCATATCATTGCAACATCCACATTTTAGTGGACACCGTATTTCATCGTCACGTGGTTGTAACATAATGCCTCTGTTCTTACTAAACAAAACATACACCATTTCGGGCAACAGTTCGACTTATGGACCTTATTCTTTTGCCCATTTTCAAAAATCCCATCCATTTTTTCCCATAGAAACTGGACCCTTTGGGTCGCTATCAAAGTCATATGCAGGAAGGCAACAATGCTGTGACTCTATAACATTATCCCATGGCTGAACATTATATAGTTCTCTCATGTCTGTTGCACACAAGGCTATACTCAGGCTGTTACTTCTGATAAACGCTGTTACGCCAGTTACATTACTCATGTTACATGCTCAGCTGTATAAGGGCTGTTACTTCGAGAAACAGAGTTACGCCAGTTACATTACTCATGTTACATGCTCAGCTGCATAAGGGCTGTTACTTCGAGAAACAGAGTTACGCCAGTTACGTTACTCATGTTGTGCTGCTGCTATGTCGAGGGAAAAAAAATGTTGAAATTGTAATGTTTGTTAGGATGCGGCCGCTGTTGGTCCGTTTGTGGGAGTGAGATGTGGGACCATTTTTAAACTGTTCCCCTGCCCTCTCTTTTTTGGAGTCCCTCTGGGCCAGTGAAGAGGGCGCGAAGGCGTCTGTTTCTCTCAGTGCAAATGTGAGACCATACTTGGTTCTTATTGAGAGTAATTCAGAGGCTGAATACAGTGTGACCACAAAATTCAGGCCCCGTTCTGCTGTATTTTGCAGAAAAGCTGACCCTTGTTCCCATCCTGCCGCTGCCTGGCCCTGTGCTCGTAATGCTCATCTCTGAGTATTCTCACTGATCTTGGATCAGTTCTGCATTTCAGTTTATGACTGATTCTGCAGGGGAAACTGACCTTAAGGTCCATTCACCTGGCAGGAGATGTGACTGCAGTGCCTGATCTTAGTTCAGATCTGCCTGTTAGTGCATCTGCGTAGTGTTTGGGTAGACACTGACCAAAATGATCCAGGATCAGTGCTTAATGAACGCAGGTGCTGGCCTGAGCTTCCTGAACACTGTTATCTCCTTAAAGAAATATTTTCATAAATTTGAACATGGGACAATCACGGGCAGTTGCTAAATGTATACAATACATTCTGCTGTTGACTCAGAGGTGATGTTTGAAATTTACCTGTCCGTTCACTTGCACTAAAAAAACTAAAGACTAACATTACTCTAAACAGTGCCTTTCAAATCTAGAGTTTCCAACGTACCGTGGCATTTATTCGCTCAATAATAAAACGCCCCATCTCCGCTAATCATTTCCATGCTTGGTTTTTGTGTAATTGTAATTTTTAACCTATTTTACACACAAGCTGATCCAGTCTTTCGGACAGGAAGTCCCCTTGACCCCAGTCATGACCTCAGTGTGGTGGCAGACGTACTCCCATTGGTCTGACCACCTTGTGGGGGCGGGGCTACTGCAAGGTAAACAAACTCACTAGCTCCAGGGTGAGACTGTAGCTATGGTTTGTTCGCACAACTTTGAGCAGCGTGATAAAATTTAGATGGGACCAAACTAATAAAACACTTTTTTGGAAAAATTTAACTGACCATTTCGAGGAAAAAAAAAATCTTAACAGACACATAATATTGGGTAGGTTCTTTGAACTACACAAATCGTATATTCTGTGATATTCGTTGGCACAATGCTAATGAATGGGGAGGTAAATTTCAGACGCAACCTCTTTGCCTAGGAGGCATGGAATCTTGGTGTGGCAAATGCAAACTGTGTGATGCACATGAAGCCCTTTTATTCAAGTCATGAAAATATTGCTCTGACAGAGTGGTTGGGGTTCAGGTGTACACTACACGATAAAGCGTTTGTGGCATTCTGTTAATCCAGCATCGCATTTCGTAATCATGGTCATTATTACACAGCAGGGGTTGTCAGCCTTGTACAGAAACGGCCTATGACATTTCCAGCTTCCCTCCAGCCAATCAGTTACTCACCTGGTAGTATCAGTCAAGGTGCCCTGGGTGAAAGACTCATGGGGTTGATTAGTAGAATCAGGTGTGTAACTGCATGGCTGGAATAAAAGCCAGCGGCCCGCAGCGGCCCTTTCTGGGTAAGATTGAGATCCTCTGATATAGAGTTTGCTTTGCTCCACTTTACACGCTAAAAATTGGTTCTACTTTTCTGCCAAGACTGTCCTTTAAGTGTTAGGACATTGCTTTGGGAGTTAGCTTGCATCCCAAAGAGGAAATGAAAACATTTGTAATAGGAGTTTTGGTGGTGATAATGAAGATCAGGCCAGGCTCTCGGTCTACTTTCCAAATGATGACAGTGGACGGTGCAGAGGTCTGGGATCTGTGAAAAGCCCCTCAGGTTTGTCCACACCCTTACGACATGCCACGTTCAGGCCTCGGCGTGTGTGTAGGGCACTCTAAGGGGGCCTTTCCCAAACTGACACAAGCACAGAGTAACCTTCAATGTCCTGAAAAACCATTGCATCCAGCAATACGAGATAGATGATGGACAGTGGAGCGAAGAGGCCTTGCCCAAACAACGCAAGCCGGCCTGAAAAATACGACGTGTCCTCATACTGTTGGTCATGTGCCTTTGTGTTCCCCAGCTGTGATAACATCCCTGCATGAAATGAGCTCTTGGATAACTTGTCTTGAAGTAAACAGCTAAAACATGCTCTGCTTGTGCTACATTATCTCACTCTATTTGTGTCATGAGCTACTGAGTCTGGCTCTTTACCTGAAGACCACTAAGAACCAGCAGTCAGTGCCTTCCCACGGGACATCATCTCAGGGACAATGAAAAGTCTCATATTGAGCTATTTTTTTTTCCCCTTTTTCTTATTTTTGAACAATTTAAGACACGTATTGTGTCTCTAAATCAAGGTGTTAAAGCTTGTGGCAAAAAAAAAAAAAAAACATTCAGCTTTTGCGGCCGGTCACCAGCCTGTGAGTCTGTCCTCTTATTAACTATGCACTATTTCAAATAAGCAGCGAGACTGTGAAAGTGAGCATTGTGCTTTGAAAGGACTCCCCCTTGTGATGTCAATAGGGGCACAGAATCTAAACCGGTCATTCGAGCACATGATTTCTGAGGATGGGTGCGACGCTGAGACAATCAGGTTTCATGTTTGATCTTATGTATGGTTGAGGGCAGGCCAGAGTATGAATGAGGGGCTGAATAAAATGTTATTTTCATTGTAAAGGACCCTTAAGATGAAGTGATTACATGTGGTTCCAGTGCATTATTTGTCACAGAAAACCAGGTGTTCAGCACGTCTATAACTGTTTGTTAAAGGGTGGTAGAGTGCAAAAATGCAAATTTGATGTGTGACTTTTAACATTAATAATAAAATATTTTAACTGTTATACATTGTCAATTTTTCTCTTTTTTTAAATTTCTTTTAAATATATAAAGTTATTCATGCAGTACACTTCTTCCAGTGGGTACAGTGGGCTGAAGGTCTTCCCCTATGTGGGTATAGTTTCCAATTTAAGTCCCTACTTGCTCTCAGTAGCAATGCATTGAAAAGACCTGAAATGAGCAGTTTCTGCTCAAAAGCCTCCAGATTTTCTAGGGTAAAGCTGTTCTAAAATTCCTCCATAGTTGAAGAGTTCAGTACAACAATGTTCCAATTTGACAGAAATCAAGATTTGGATGGTTTTGAATATTGCCTTGCTTTATTTGTGCAACAACAGTGCATGTGCCTTACAATGTCATCCTGACCAGTACACAACATTGGTGAAAGTATATTCTGTGTAATACTATAAAACAGGAGATCGGCATTTATCAAGATATTGCACTGAACCCTTCAGTTGCATGGAAATCTGATTTTAAATGAGTGTTTAATTGCATTCATTAGCACTTATGGTAGTGCAAGCGGTTATTCTGCAAGGGGAGAATTGCATGAGTGATACTAGTGTTTGAATATTTCACATATTTTTTTTTTTAAAAAGTAATTTTTAAAACCTATATTGTTTGCTCAAGTCTTCCAGGTCCAATATAAAATCTGGCCTGCAATTCTGGACTCAGTCGGTGTATATTAAAATAATACAAATATGCAGAGGTAGACCTCAGCCAGTATTCAGTGTGGATAAGCTTCAGAGAGCCAATGAGCTAACACTCGCAATACACACATACATAGCTGCCAGTTTCAGGAAGTAAACATGAGATCGTGCGCACAGTCACTGCTCCCATCAGCACTCACAAATAAGAAGCCTGACTACCATTAATAAGACTGCGAACAAGCCGTCTTTATGTCAAAGGAGCATCTTTACAAACAGGTTTGGATAAGCGAGGAAACGTAGGACAATAAATAAAAGGGATAAGTCGATGAGAAGAGATGGTCAGACGAGGTGTTCACTTCGGCGATGACGAAGATGCGCAAACCTGGAAACTGGAGAACGTTCGCGCGGTTACGGAAATACAGCGTTACAAAAGGAAATGCGGAATAGAGCAAGACAAAGCGATCGCGAGAAAAATACAGCCGGAGTAAACGAGCGGGTCAAGAATGCCCGAATCGTGAGAACAGAAAAGGAAACCGAAAAAAACAAAAAAAAAAAAAGCCACACAAATCATCTTTAACACAGTTTTACTTATTAAGAATAAAATGATCCTTATAAGAATACAGTCTTTATAAGGACGCTGTATATATTAACTTTGTCTTATTTCATGTACAGGAGTATTTTTTTATCGTTTTTGTCTTTCGTTGTTGTTGCTGCTCTGGATGTTACATCATTTTACGCCGGATGTCTCATTTTGAACTTGAAGTTCAAGTGATTTCATGTTCTCCTCCAGCGACTGTCCGTGACTGTCCTCCCTCCGGAGAGCCTTTTCTTTCTCTTCTGTTTTCCTCCTCCTCTTATTCGCCTTCCTTTTAATCAGTTCCACTTTTTCGCCACTAGATTGTCGTCTCTCTCTGTGAAAGGGACAAAGGGAGAGTCCGTGAGACCAGGAAACGGAGCGCCGTTTGCGGTTAGCGAGTTAGCGGCATCCACGGGCGCAGTCGCATGGCACGGCTAACTATTCCGCTAGGAAACCATATGGTCGCTGCTTTTCACGATATCAATGCCTCTGTTATCGTTTCTTGAGGCCTTCGTGTTAGTTACCAATACAGTCTGTGCGGTTAGTGTTTCGCTATTATTACTGTATGTTAGAATGTTGTCTCAAACGCCAGTGTTTTCACCCCCGAAAACCTTCAGGCACATAAAGGAATTCGTCAGATGCAGTTGCGGAATTCAAACTCGTGGAACTTCAGGCCTATTTGAAATTCTCGTGGAGAGCCCAAGGTTTCAAACAATCCCAAGTATGTCCAGCTGAATTACAGGGAAATGTGCATAAAATGATGGACAAGATCTAGATCTGTTTTATTTGATGTAATGCTGCGACCATAAAAACATGCCGTCCTGGGTGTGAATATTTCTCTCAGTATTAGCGTGATGTGGCTTCAATGAAGCGCTACAACCAGCAGATACAGAATATGTGAGTGAAAAAGTTATAGTTAAGGGGTTACAGTCAAAATGGATTTGCTATTAGCACAAAACTGATACTACATTGAACAGGAATATCAGCCCATCGTGGACCAGAGCGATATCGTAAACCTCGGCACGACCGAGAGAGCAGCAGTGTTATTCAGCATTCTGAACTCTGATTTTGCTCTGATTAATAGTGAGTACAGGCTGACAGTGTGGGGCGCTGGACTGATTTCTCATGCAAAGTCGTTTTAGTTGAACGGATGGAAGATCAACAGATGCACACAGGATTGACGCACGCCATGCAGAGTGTGGGTGGTGTCAGTGCATTCTGGGATACCTGTCTTTGTTACGGGAAATGGGGAACAGGATTAGGCTGGAATGGAATAAAAAGGTAATTGAGTGAATGAGATGGAGGGAGGGAGGGGTGCGTCTCGGGGATCAGTGAGGGAGAGGTAGCGGAGAGAGAAAAGGATAGTCGGGGAAGAGGGAGGTTGGATGGGAAGAGAGGAGGATGAAAACCGAAGAGGGAGGTGAGAGGGATGGGGATGTGCACATGGCAACAGGGACATAAACAAGGACAAATTCAGGGAATCCTGACAGAGAAGGGAAAATAAAGATTATCCTGTTTTACAGATAAAATGGTCTAAAACCTGGATGCTGTCTTGTATATTAAGGAAAGAAGACAGATTTACTGGGAAAACCTTTAAAATGATATAGGTGATATTCAGAAACTACAACAAGTGTCCGTCCACTTGAAGGGAAATCCACTTAGTCAAAAAATCATCCTTAAATAACAAAAGATTAAATATTTCAGCTTTACTCCAGTCATAGACATAACTCAATAAAAGCATTGTTGTAGTAACAGATTCCCCCGAATGGAAACTTTGGCAAAGAAGTAGAATACGAAACAATAGTATATAAATACGCACATCGACTACGATGTAAGAGAAGTATTTTAGTTTAAAGTTTTGCCTGTACATTGGAGCTCAGGCCTGACCGGTGAAGAGCCGTTTTTGATTGTGGGATTGTTTGATGCAAATCAAAGGTCTACATTAAGTTATATTGTGCAAGCAAGACTTTTAACTAAACTTAATTCTTTACACTTTAACTTCCATACACCATAAAAACTCATTTCCACTCTAGTATCTGCCTGGAATTTCACCTCCCCATTTTCGGTGCACTTATGCATAGCAGAGGCATTTTCTGCAGAAACAACTTATAAAAGGTTACATGAAGATTGGTTTTGTTTTGTACGTGTGTGTGTGTGTGTGTGTGTGTGTGTGAGAGAGAGAGAGAGAGAGAGAGAGAGAGAGAGAGGTGTATGTTCATGAGCGTCTGTGTGTATGTGTGTGTGTGAGAGAGAGAGAGAGAGATGTGTGTGTTCATGAGCGTGTGAGAGAGAGTGAGAGAGAGAGAGATGTGTGTTCATGCATGTGTGTGTGTGTCTTTGTGAAAGATCTGTGTGTTCATGAGGTTGTGTGTGTGATTGAGAGAGAGATGTGTGTGTTCATGAGCGTGTGTGTGTGATTGAGAGAGATGTGTATGTTCATGAGCGTGTGTGTGTGATTGAGAGAGAGATGTGTGTGTTCATGAGCGTATGTGTGTGTGTGTGATTGAGAGAGAGATGTGTGTGTTCATGAGCATGTGTGTGTGATTGAGAGAGAGATGTGGGTGTTCATGAGCGTGTGTGTGTGTGATTGAGAGAGATGTGTGTGTTCATGGGCGTACGTGTGTGTGTGATTGAGAGAGAGATGTGTGTGTTCATGAGCGCGTGTGTGTGATTGAGAGAGAGATGTGTGTGTTCATGAGCGCGTGTGTGTGATTGAGAGAGAGGTGTGTGTTCATGAGGGCGTGTGTGTGATTGAGAGAGAGATGTGTGTGTTCATGAGCGCGTGTGTGTGATTGAGAGAGAGATGTGTGTGTTCATGAGCGTGTGTGTGTGATTGAGAGAGATGTGTGTGTTCATGAGCGCGTGTGTGTGATTGAGAGAGAGATGTGTGTGTTCATGAGCGTGTGTGTGTGATTGAGAGAGAGATGTGTGTGTTCATGAGCGCGTGTGTGTGATTGAGAGAGAGATGTGTGTGTTCATGAGCGTGTGTGTGTGATTGAGAGAGAGATGTGTGTGTTCATGAGCGCGTGTGTGTGATTGAGAGAGATGTGTGTGTTCATGAGTGCGTGTGTGTGATTGAGAGAGATGTGTGTGTTCATGAGCGCGTGTGTGTGATTGAGAGAGAGATGTGTGTGTTCATGAGCGCGTGTGTGTGATTGAGAGAGAGATGTGTGTGTTCATGAGCGTATGTGTGTGTGTGATTGAGAGAGAGATGTGTGTGTTCATGAGCGCGTGTGTGATTGAGAGAGAGATGTGTGTGTTCATGAGCGCGTGTGTGTGATTGAGAGAGAGATGTGTGTGTTCATGAGCGTATGTGTGTGTGTGATTGAGAGAGAGATGTGTGTGTTCATGAGCGCGTGTGTGTGATTGAGAGAGAGATGTGTGTGTTCATGAGCGTATGTGTGTGTGTGATTGAGAGAGAGATGTGTGTGTTCATGAGCGCGTGTGTGTGATTGAGAGAGAGATGTGTGTGTTCATGAGTGCGTGTGTGTGATTGAGAGAGATGTGTGTGTTCATGAGCGCGTGTGTGTGATTGAGAGAGAGATGTGTGTGTTCATGAGCGCGTGTGTGTGATTGAGAGAGAGATGTGTGTGTTCATGAGCGTATGTGTGTGTGTGATTGAGAGAGAGATGTGTGTGTTCATGAGCGCGTGTGTGTGATTGAGAGAGAGATGTGTGTGTTCATGAGCGTGTGTGTGTGATTGAGAGAGAGATGTGTGTGTTCATGAGCGCGTGTGTGTGATTGAGAGAGAGATGTGTGTGTTCATGAGCGCGTGTGTGTGATTGAGAGAGAGATGTGTGTGTTCATGAGCGCGTGTGTGTGTGTGATTGAGAGAGATGTGTGTGTTCATGAGCGTATGTGTGTGTGTGATTGAGAGAGAGATGTGTGTGTTCATGAGCGCGTGTGTGTGATTGAGAGAGAGATGTGTGTGTTCATGAGCGTATGTGTGTGTGTGATTGAGAGAGATGTGTGTGTTCATGAGCGCGTGTGTGTGATTGAGAGAGATGTGTGTGTTCATGAGTGCGTGTGTGTGATTGAGAGAGATGTGTGTGTTCATGAGCGCGTGTGTGTGATTGAGAGAGATGTGTGTGTTCATGAGCGCGTGTGTGTGATTGAGAGAGAGATGTGTGTGTTCATGAGCGTATGTGTGTGTGTGATTGAGAGAGAGATGTGCGTGTTGATGAGCGCGTGTGTGTGATTGAGAGAGAGATGTGTGTGTTCATGAGCGGTTGTGTGTGATTGAGAGAGAGATGTGTGTGTTCATGAGCGTATGTATGTGTGTGTGTGATTGAGAGAGAGATGTGTGTGTTCATGAGCGCGTGTGTGTGATTGAGAGAGAGATGTGTGTGTTCATGAGCGTATGTGTGTGTGTGATTGAGAGAGAGATGTGTGTGTTCATGAGCGCGTGTGTGTGATTGAGAGAGAGATGTGTGTGTTCATGAGCGTGTGTGTGATTGAGAGAGATGTGTATGTTCATGAGCGCGTGTGTGTGATTGAGAGAGAGATGTGTGTGTTCATGAGTGCATGTGTGTGTGGGATTGAGAGAGAGATGTGTGTGTTCATGAGCGCGTGTGTGTGATTGAGAGAGATGTGTGTGTTCATGAGCGCGTGTGTGTGATTGAGAGAGAGATGTGTGTGTTCATGAGCGTATGTGTGTGTGTGATTGAGAGAGAGATGTGTGTGTTCATGAGCGTATGTGTGTGTGTGATTGAGAGAGAGATGTGTGTGTTCATGAGCGTATGTGTGTGTGTGATTGAGAGAGAGATGTGTGTGTTCATGAGCGCATGGGCATGTGCTGGTGTTTGCGGTTCAGACTCTTACCATCCAGGTAGTTTCGGGCGAGGAACTTGAGCACCTCGTCGATGAGGATGACGGGGAAGGAGAGCTTCAGCACCATCATCCACTGATCAACGTTCAGGTGAGTCAGTTTGAAGATCATCTGCTCAGAGGCAAAAATAATCATCACAGGAGCCTTTTCATCGGAGATCTCCAGAGTCTCACTCCGTGGCCAAATATATGAACTCTCTGCATGTCTAGAGTTAGGCCTATTGCTGTATGGACATGTCACCAAGCTAAAAGTGAGGCCCGTTCACAGTTATGCTGCATTCATTTTGTGTCGGGATATTCGGGAAAAACGACTTTCCGACTGGGAAAATTCACATGAACACCCCCTCATGTTGGAAAAACAACTCGGCATCTCGGCGATAATTTTGGTACACGAGTTGCCGACTTGCTTGATATTGACGTCACATTCACCGAAAAATGGCGGATGGAAACCAGTGTGTAGTTTACTTTTAAGCAAATGCGGACATTTTTCTGATTAAAATACATATGTATGAAATGAATCATATTTCATGGCTCACCTGAGCCGTTTCGGTTGTGCTTCAGTGTCATGAAAAAAAACTGGAAACGGCTCTCGGTGTTTTCTTTAAACGCTCTGAGCATCAAAATACGACTCCGCTTCTTCGCAACATCCATGATTTTCCCACAGTACCACTTCAAAGCACATGGACACAACAAAGTCGGAAGAACGACTTGCCGACTTGGGAACTCCGACCCTTCGACATCACATGAATGCAGCATTAGTCAAGATTGTTGCAGAAGAACCTGAGTGACCTGCGTATAGCCCTGACCTCAAAGCCATTTATCCCTCTTCGAGTCAACTGGATAGCCAACTCCTAGCTCAACCAAATCATCCTAAACATTTTGGAATGAGATGTTCAATGACCAAAATACCTTCACCCTTGTAGTATATATTGCTTGTATGGCTTTTAATGATAAAAATGCGTTCCACAAACCTACATTATTGCATATTATAGAAGGTTTTTCCAAAGGGGTGGGGGTGGGGGGTGGAGAGGAGGGGAGACAGAGGGCTGTGGCCTTGCTCGTACCGGCAGGGGGTCGACGTAGATGATCATGAAGTGGAGGGACATGGAGAGAGCCATGGCGCCCAGCAGCCAGCCGTTACTCCAGGGGGGCATTCGCACAAGAGACTGGTTCTCCGACAGGCTGTGAGGGGGTGGAGGGGAGGTATGACCTTTGAACTTTATAAGAGGGGGCTATCTTTGCTCCGACCGGCAGTTATTCGAGGCATTTTGAAATCTTGATCGATTACATGTGTTATAATTGGTTTAATCTTTAAGCCTACATCTCCATTGCAGCAGTCATGTGAACAATGTCATTTCCTGTGCTTGTCTGCATTTCCCGCTGTTGCTAGCAATGGGTTTGTCGAGATTCTTGATTGAGGACAACCTCAATACCTGTAAAACCTGCCACATTTTGCTGTAACTAAATGTATTCAACTTTTGCTGAAATGTATTAGCGACATTTAATTTAGCTATTTCACATCATGAAATACTATAGATGGCTCAGAGTTTAAGAAAAACTTTGAGCATGTCTGAATTGGATATGAGTGGTCTTAATTTACTTTGACAGAGCAGTCATGTTTGGTTTTTGGTGAGAGTTGCATGTCAGAGGGTCAATAAGTAGAAACACTGCAGATAATTTCACTGTAAAATAAGCTGCTTTCTGACACTTTAAAAATGGTCACGGCTTAATCATGATTGGGTTATGTAATGAGCATGATCCGAAGCTGACTGGGACCGTGTTTCAGTCTGACCTGTTGAGGGCGTTGCACATCTCGATGGTGACCAGCACGGACAGCGCCATGGTCATCGGAGGAGCTGCCTCGAACACCTCACACTCGATCCCGCTGAAGTCCTCGTTCTCATCGTGGCACTGCATGAAGTGGGACTGAATGGGGATGTAAACAGCACGCTTAGCGCCACAGCAGGAGATAAGGCAGGAAGAACAGCTGTTGGCTGGGTAAAGGTTGGTAAGTATGAGTATTTTTAGGCAGTGGTTGGGTTGATTGAGTGTTCAATGGGGATGGGTAGGGATTAAGGAGTATTTGTTGCAAAGACGTAAAATTACAGCTTTTCGAGTAAAGGTTTAGTAAGATTAGTATTGAGTGGGTAGCTAGAGGGTTTAATGGGATGTGTTTCTGTGGAGGTTGGGTAGAATGGGTGCTGGTTGGGTAAGTAGAGTATTGAGGGAGTTGGGTAGAGATTATGTAGGATGGGTATCAGTTAGGCAGGGCAGGGTATGCTGGTTATTGGTTGAGTGGATGACAGTATTGGTGTATTGGTTGCGGGCAGGGAGGGCGGTATTGGTTTTCACTGCGTAACTGTCGGTTGTTGGGTAATTTTATTCAGAAGTTGCGCTGATGCTCACCAGCTGGTGGAAGGTGACGTGGGGCCCATCCTCAGCGTACAGGAACCACCATGCGGCGGCAGCGACCGTGGCGGCTCCCACATAGCCTGCGGATCAAGGTGAGGGGAGAGGGGGTTAGAACTTGGCAGGATGTGCTTTCCCTCTCACTGCCTGTGTTCAAGATCATTTATCCCTCAGCTACAGAGTAGGCCTTTCCCTGTCCGTGTGCAGGAATGACACAAAAAAAAGCTATTTATTTATTTATTTTTTTAGTTTTTTACTTGTGAGTGTCCCCAATGGCTTTCTTTTGTCGCCGATGGCCTGACAAAACTAGAATTAGAACTAGAATTTACCATTGCATACCTCCGTCAACCAAGTTGCAGTTTACACATCTGTCTGTCCAGACTCAGGTAATACATGTGCAGAAGACTTTGAAAGAATTTAATAAAAGATACTAAGAGCGGTTTTTGGCGAACTTTACTGTGTTGACATGTATGATTTCATAGAATTATTTTCAGGGATAAACGTGCTATCTTCGCTTAATGGCTGTTTTAACTCAGGAGCACACAGAACTGAAGGACGGCTTCATTGCATCGAGCGACAGCAATCACCTGAAACTCAATGTTAGCAAAACCAAACTAGAAAGTAACGTTTGTGAACAAACCTAAAGTTGGCTTGATAAAGCCCACATTTTTCATTAGAATGATTCTAACATTGCAAACCACCCTATCCCCAACTCTAAACTGCCATTGGTTCAGTAGTTATGAAGGGTAAAAGCTGAGCCAATCAGCAAAGGGGGTGGGGCTTTGTTGAGTAATGTGAGCCTTTCCTCCTGAGTCTTACAAAACAACCCCTTACTCTCTATGACAGGGATCAATCATCGCAAAGGGAAAAGCTAAACCAATCAGGAGAGGCAGCTTCAAAGATTAATATGTGACCTGTGTATAAAAAACCTGACCACAAACTCTCTCTGAAAAACAGCTTATTCGTTATGAAGGATTAAATACTGGCAAATCAGGAAAGGCAGTTGATCTTTGACAGTTCTCATCTGATCCAACAACCCAATTCCCAAAACACTGCGGCAAATGGTTCAATAATTATGTTGGAAGTAAGCCAATCCGGAGTAGGTGCGGGGCTTCAATGGGGCCGGCTCTCTCTTACCCAGAGCACTGGCACTTTATGATGACTCTCCTTTGAGCAGAGAGAGAAGAATAATCTTTTAATCTGAAATCTTGATTCAATGCACTTTAACTCGCCCTGGTTGGGAGGGTTTCATTCCTATACTGTACATACATATTCTGTTTGTGTACCACTCTATTGCATTGTGCTGATTAATGTCTTACCAGGCAGTTATGGTCTTACTTGGCACTTGGATGTGAATTGTGCCTTGACAACTACCTCAGGCTATGGCTTGTTGGTGAAAGTTTTTTGTGTGTGTGTGTGTGTGTGTGTGTGTGTGTGTGTGTGTGTGTGTGTGTGTGTGTGTGTGTGTGTGTGTGTGTGTGTGTGTGTGTGTGTGTGTGTGTGTGTGTGTGTGTGTGTAAGTGTGCTTGTTTTTTTTTTTTTTTTAAGGCTGCTGAAACAATGGAATTTCCCTTTGGGATGATTAAAGTATATCTATCTAATAATTAAGATGTGATATTTCCTGAGTCGAGTAACTCGGCCCCCAACTCTCTATGGCAAACGGTTCAATTGTTATGAAGAATCAAATATCGGCCAATCAGGGAAGGGGCGGGGAATTGACAATTAACATGTGACCCTTTCCTGAGTTTAACAACAAACATGACCCTCTCCCGAATCCAGTAACCAAGCTCCTGCTCTTTAAGACAAATGGTTCAATAGCAAGGAAGGATCAAACATCAACTAATCAGGAAAGGGGTTGTGGCTCTGTGAATTGACATGTCATCCATTCTGGAGTCCGGCAACCAAACCCCAGGGAAAGTTCGACAATAAACATGCGTCTCTTTCCCAATTCCAACAACCCTGCCCCCAACTCTTTACAAAAGACAAGTCACTAGTTATGAAGTGTCAAATATCGACCAATCAGGAAAGGGGACAAGACTTCGCTATTAAACAGTACAACTACCCAATGTCTGAGACTCTAAGACAAACGGTCCAAAAAATGAAAGTCAAAAGTTATATTCCGGTAACGTGGGATGGAGTGATGAAAAAAGGAGAAGAACGCGCTTTGCGTATGTGTATAGTGGAGGGGCAGAGACATCAATATCTGTACTTCGATAGTCTTTGAGTGAAGCCAGTTTGAAGGCTTTTGCTGGAAAGTTGCGAGACTTAAGTGATGAAAAAAGACGGGGCTACAGCAACATCAGCATTTATCCTCTGGGACAGTCTGGAGCTGTTTAGAAAGTTTGGAGCCGCTAGCCATCAAACTGTGGGAATATGAGGGCTTTTGAAAATGAAGTGAAGTCTGTTGAGCTGAAAAAGAGATGAAAAAGGAGGGGTGGAGGTGAAGAAAATGTGAAAAACGATAAATCTGACCGAACATGAAACTGCATAGAACGTTTGATGTTTCTAGCTGTGAAAATGTGTGAGTATGAGCAGTTGCAATAAATGTAATAAATTATTGCAAGAACAAGTTGTAATAAATTGTCAGTTAATGGAAACCAAAATTTGGATTGATGTGAGGTCACCTTGACCTTTGACCTTTCGCCACCAAAATCTAATGGAAATTCGTGATAAATTTGAAGCATTTCCTCCATGTGTTCCGGAGGTATCGTGTTCGCAAGACGGGGACGGCCGGATGGACAGTCCGAAAACGATGCCTCGAGCCCATGCTGTCGCCGGCGTGGAAGCGTAAAAAGAGTTACCATGGTGGAGGTGTCATTTTTCTGCAAGACCCCTTATTTCCTAACGAAGGGACACATTTCGATTACGTTTCCAGGTGGCAGAATTGAGGGGTTTGAGGAGAAGCTGGTCGCTATAGTAACAACGAACACCGTCGCCAAACCATGAACACAAGACATCTGCTGACAAAGTTCACATTTGCCATGGAACGTTTGTCCTCGAAGCACGCGTCGGCGTTTACAGAGCGCCGAGAGGCACCCACCTCCGATGGCCAGGTATCTGAAGAAGAGCCAGCCGGAGATGAGGGGCTCTTTGGGGGAGCGGGGAGCCTTGCCCATGATGTCCAGGTCGGGAGGGTTGAAACCCAGGGCGGTGGCAGGAAGACCGTCTGTGACTAGGTTCACCCACAGGAGCTGCACAGGGATCAGGGCCTCGGGCAGACCCAGGGCAGCGGTCAGGAAGATGCTGCCGGAAGCCGAGCGGGAGAGCGGGAGTTAGTGCCAAAGAGCGGTAACCGTCGACATCATACAGATGTGACTGTTACATCATAACGCATCATAGACGGACGCTCACCAGACGACCTCTCCCACGTTGGAGGAGATGAGGTAGCGGATGAACTGCTTCATGTTGTTGTAGATCGCTCTTCCTTCCTCGACGGCGGCCACGATGGAGGAGAAGTTGTCGTCAGCCAGGACCATCTCAGAGGCAGACTTGGCAACGGCAGTGCCAGAGCCCATAGCGATACCGATCTCCGCCTTCTTCAGGGCAGGGGCATCGTTCACGCCATCGCCAGTCTGGGTGGAGGGAGAGAAGGAGATAAAAGAGAGAGAGGAGTATGTTCCACAATGCAGACAGAGTCTGTGACTGTCACCTGCTGTCTCCCCGTAGGTCAGAGTTCCCAAAATCACCGTCCTCTTGGGCCAAGACCTGATGGTTTTCTACCCTCCTTTACCTGGGAGTCAAGTGTAAAGACAGTCTTGCCAATCAGAGACAATAATTGTTCAATATTTGCCGGTAGGAAAAGGGAACCAGAGCTGGACTTGGATTCGAGGGCCAGATTTGGGTAGCCCTGCTATAGGTCTTGCAGGAATTGCAAACTCCCTGATTGGTCCACCAGAGGCTATCATTTGCTCCAACTACACAACTTGACACACTTATCGAAGGAGACCACTTTTTTTTTGGGAAATAAGTGCATTCTTGCTATGAAATATTGATTATTGTTTGATTTAAGAGCATGAATAATGATAGGAGTCGATTAGTTGGTCAATGCTCCATCGATGGATCCAACGATTAGTTTGCTGGTAGGCTGAAGTGAGCGTGATGTAAGGCTGTGTGTGAGGCCTGCTCTCTCACCATGGCAGTGATCTCGTCGAAGCCCTGCAGAAACTCCACGATCTTACTCTTGTGCGAAGGCTCGACACGGGCATAGCAGCAGGCCTTGCGGACGGCCTCCCTCTGGGATTCGATGGGCAGGTCGTCGAACTCGCGGCCCGTGAACGCACGGCCGGTCACATCCTCGTCCTCGCCGAAGATCCCAATACGACGGCAGATGGCCACAGCTGTGCCCTTATTGTCACCTGACAGGAGGACAGAGTCAGAGAAGACACACGTGTACAGACAGACGCACAAACATGTACGCATGCACACAGACATGCACACAGGCACACATGCACAGACACGTTCATGTGCACACACACGCTTACGTAGACAAACACACACTCACGCAGACACGCACAGGTGCGCATAATGTGGCATTTTCCAAATGAACTAATCTCGTAACTGCTTGCATAATCCCATAACGCCGGCACTAAAAACACTAAATTATAAACATTGTTCAACTCCTGCATGTAGCACTGAAACAAATGCATGATTTTGCTGGTTATCGTAAGTCCAATATATGAGATCACTGCACAGGGGGAAATGGAGGCAGAGGTGCATGCCCTTTCATTCTGTCATAAACACTGGGTAATAAGAACACAGTATATGGCTGCATTTAAAAGTTAAATTCCAGCCCTGGTAATGGAAGAAGAGCTATTTTCGAAAGGGCTAAAGAGCATCTCCAGCCCCGTGCTTTATAACGGTGTTCCGCTGTGTGCATGACGGTGATTAGCGAAGCTCTCCAGTCATAGCTCATGCTGTGTGGATGAGTCAGTGAAGGGCGCACACATTTTGATTTGAATTTGAAATTGGATTTGGATTTGAGGGAGGGAACTGACCGGTGATCATGATGACTCTGATGCCTGCAGCCTTGCACAGCTCGATGGAGCCCATCACTTCCTTACGGGGCGGGTCCAACATGCCCACGCATCCCACGAAGGTCAGGTCAGTCTGTTTACGCACAGTAGGTGGAGTTACACGCTGTCCCTATGCACTAAGGGGGTGGAGTCACACAGTTCCTACACACTAAGGGGGTGGAGTCACACAGTCCCTACACACTGAGGGGGTGGAGTCACAGTCCCTACACTTTAAGGGGCGGAGTCACAGTCCCTACACACTGAAGGGGTTGAGTCAGACCATTCTTATATACTGGGATGGCGGAGTCACAGTCCCTGCACCTCAGGGAGTGTAGCCACAGTCCCTACACACTGAGGGGGAGGAGTCACATTGTCCCTACACTTGAAGGGGCAGAGTCACACAGTCCCTGCACCTCAGAGGGTGGAGTCACAGTCCTTAAAAACTGGGGGGGCAGAGTCACACAGTCCCTACACCTCAGGGGGTGGAGTCACACAATCCTTACAAACTGAGGGGGTGGAGTCACTCAGTCCCTATACTTTAATGGGCGGAGGCACAGTTCCTGCACCTCAGGGGGTGGAGTCACACAGTCCCTACACACTGAGGCGGAGGAGGCACACAGTCCCTGCACTTCAGGGGGTGGAGTCACAGTCCCTACACTTGAAGGGATGGAGTCACCCAGTCACTACACCTTATTGGGTGGAGTGACAGTTCCTACACTTGAAGGGGCGGAGTCACACAGTCCCTACACTTGAAGGGGCGGAGTCACACAGTCCCTACACTTGAAGGGGCGGAGTCACACAGTCCCTGCACTTGAAGGGGCGGAGTCACACAGTCCCTGCACTTCACCTCTTGTCCCTCTTCATTATGACTCTCCCTGCATCCTATTCCCTGTTTCTTCCATCAAACCTCTTCCTTTCACCATCTCCTCCTCCCTCTCTCTTCCCTATCCTCTCCTCTCTCTCTCCCTGGGTCTGTCTCACTGTCTCACCTCGTAATCGGCGAACTTGGTGGAGTCCTCGAGGTTCATCTCCTCTGGTTTGAGTGGGTTATCTCTGGTGGCCAGCGCCAGGCAGCGGAGGGTGTCGCGTCCCGTGCCCCACTCCTTAATGACGGCCATGATCTTGTCCTTAACCGGGCCGGTCAGGGGCACACGGGTGGTGCCCACACGCACGTACGCACACCTGTCAATCACACCCTCAGGGGCGCCCTGTCCGGAAAGAGGGATCAGGTGGCAGATTCATCTCGTCCAAAATACACAGCCTGCGATGTAAGGCCCACTTGATTCAGTTTGCAATGAAACTGCAACCGTCCCGTCCCGCTTGCCCAAAAAAGAGAGCAGGTTAGCCAAAATAAGGCCCAACTGATGCAAAGATATACTCAAGAGGACAGATGATGTTTCACACACACGCAGGGCCCAAAGCCAAGCTACAAACAGACTAGATGCAAAGGTATTTGGATAAGTTAAGGCCATAGACTGTATAAAAAGATGGATGCAGCACCCGGGTCTGAAAAGTGAGGCCGATGTGGAAATCTCAAAAATTTGCATTCTATTTAATGGCCAGCAGATGGCGACATCGGTCGTTGCAGAAAGAAGTTCAATGCTATTGAAGTCTGAGAAAATGACCCTACTTTTCCACCAATTTATTATTTCATTAATGATTTTCCACATCATTTGAAGGTTTCTGTCGCAAGTTTCAAGTCTCCGTTGATATATTGTGATGTTCATTTTTGTAAATTATGGTCCCATATAGACTACAATGAAGGATAAAGCCAGAATACGCTTTAGGGGCGTGGCTATCCTCTGGTCCTTGTCCGATACGGTCAGATCCAGAGCCACGGTCCTCCCCGGATCTTCAATTCACGCTCTCGTCTCGTCCAATAGAAATTGCAAAATGACAAAATGGCGCAATTCAAATTGCCAAAATCGAGGCTTCCTAAATGGTATGCTGAAACCAATGGGTGACGTCACCATTGCTTCATCCATCCTTTTATACAGCCTATGGTTAAGGCTGACTGGATGGACAGTTGGGTCCTGATGGGTATTTGGACAGACAGGGCCTCAGATACACTCCAGATAAATACCTTTACAAACATCTTGTTGCCAATGGGAGCCTTCGATTCCTTGGCAGGGGAACAGTACACAGACATGGACTTCCTGTCACGAGAGAACTCCAGGGTGAATTCCTTCTTCATCAGCTGCTTGATGACCTGATTGGCAGAGAGAGGATGATGTCATAGAAGAGAACTACAGTCAACTCAGTTGGCTAATTCTGCCTTTTTGTGCTGGTAAATGAGGAAGTCAGTAAAGTTTTATCTATATTGCACCTTTTAAAACAAGGTTTACAAAGTGCTGCACAAGTTACAGATAATACAATAATGCAATGTAAATATTTAAAAAAATATGGAAAAATAGGACAAAAGATTAAAATATAAATTAAAAAATAAACTAAAAAAAGAAAATAAAATCAAACTATGATGTAAAGAAGGCAAGACAATAGAAATGCTTTTTAACCCTTCAACAGCCTGCTCCCTTTTGGTCAAGCACAGTTTGAGTCGCTGTATTAAATTGAGAGATGTGTTGAACTTAACCTGATGAAGCCTTCTCCAATAATCATTTGCAGTCTGTAATGCTGAAAAAAAATCTGATCTGTTCAGTTCGACTCATCTTTCGATTATAAATAATGACTCAAAATGTGCCCTGCCAGAGGGTTGAGCAGGCAGTTAAAGGGTTAAAGCAGTTAACAGTTTTAAAGGAGGAAGTAGAAGCTGTGTCATTTAACCCCTTTGCGCAGAAGCCAAATGGCCATTTATGTGTTACCTTATTTAAAAGTGTAGCAAAAGTTTCAGTGTACCCGAATGAACAATACATGAAGGAACTCGTCATATAAACAATGCCTAAATTGATGCAGTGAGCTTGGCCAAGAACGCAAACAATCATGAAAATAGATTATATCTGCTAGTGGTTCCAAAGTCTCGTGGGCTCGAAAATCACTTTTGCAGATTTTTTCTGCAATTAAATACTGACCCCCACGATCAACACTGTTTAGAATTACTATGGATGCTGTGAGGAAAAACATTGTAATGTTCATGTTGGGTTCATTGAGCAGAATTACAAACGGACCTGGGAAAATAAATGACACAAATTTTAGGCGAAGTGAAGGCAGGGCGTTACTCACTGAGCAGCATGCGTTCGCCCTCTCGACCTTGGACAGGCCGTGAACATCAGTGTGGAAAACGTTCATCTTCTCCACCAGGCAGCAGAGGGCAGTCTCCGTGGCCTCGCCCACCTTCTCATAGATGCCTTTAGACTGAGAGAGAGGGAGGGAGGGAGAGCGTTAACGTGTCTGCCATACATACAGTCATACTACTCTGTCATCACCCTTTTTTATGTTTTGAATGTTGCTTTGGCACTACAGATGTAACTTTAGTCATGCCGATAAAGCAGTTTGAAATTGCGAGTTTGGAGGTCAGATGAAGAGGGAGGTTTGTGGGACACGGAGTAGTGTGGGAGGTGGACTGACCTCATTGAAGTCTAGAGAGGAGTCGTTGCACAGGGCACAGATGGTGGCCAACTCAACCAGCCCGTCGTACTGGCCGCACTTAACCAGGGAACCACCCTTGGTGCTGCGCACGGGAAAGGCAGCATTTTACAGAGAAATAATGTCACTACTACATAGACACATGCTCACATAGTACATACATACATACAAATGTACGCACATACGTACACACACTCCTACAGGTGCGCATACATAGATACACAAGCTTATATACATACAGACATACACACACTCCTATAGGTGCACATACGTACATACATATGGACATACACTCACATACATACACACGCACACATATATACATACATACAAACACACTATACATACATACACACATACAGGTGCACATACATACATACACTAGCAGACCCACATGTATACACCCTTGCAGTCCCACACTCACACACACACACAGACACAAACACAAGCATAGTTTGGCGTGACTGCGCCCCCTTCAGCACATGCATACTTACACTTCTCCCTCAGGTGTGTATTTGGAGCCGGAGATGCTGAACTCATCCAGAATGACATTCTCCTCCTCCACTTTCTCGATGACGAACATCTGCACCGAGGGAGTGAGGGGAGCCCCCTTCAGTCACCGAGTCATCTTTTTCAAAGTACACATTCCGCACGTCCACTCAGCGAACTATGTGCAAACATGCTTGTATTGTTTTCTATATTTTCCCTGGGAAGTCCCGCTGAGATTGAAATCTCTTTTTCAAGGGAGCCCTGGGGGTTGAGGTGGGGAGGGAGAGGACAAGTTGCACAGCCAATTAAATCAGGGGATGATTAGGGTGGCAGGTTGAAAGAGCCTGGTTGGGACTTTAGCCATGACACCGGGGAACGCCCTGCTCTTATCGAAGAGTGTCATAGGATCTTTAATGACCACAGTGAGTTAGGTCCTCGGTTTAAGTTGAGCGATGAACAATACTGTCCCAAATCTACTGCGTTCCTCCCATATCCGCGAACAGCATGATGCCAGGACTGGTGTGGCAAGATTTGATCCGAGACCTCGGTTGTCACTCAGGCGTGGCAAGCAGTACCTTCCTGCAAGTGAGCCAAACCTGTGGCCCAATCACTGGATCGTTACCTTTGACTATACTTAATGTAGCTTTGTTTCCCTTTCTGGCCTCTATAGGCTTGCTTTAGCGACGCAGTTGTCTGCGGTTTTGCATGTCAATTGAACACTTCTGACAGTTATACTTGATTTTTGGAAGGGCACTCAACACTTTCGATCAGTGTTACTCGACCAAAATAACATATTTTTGTCAGAAAAATGTCACTCAACACTATCTTTCCATGTCACGCGCCTGGAGAATTTTGCTATGTTGTGTACACCATCACATGTAGTCGCATGATGTGACTGGATAATTGGCTGAAGAATTAAATATTTAAACCGATTTGGGTGATATAATGTAACTAAACAAGCCAACTAGAGGACAGCGTCTGGTTACCACAGAGATGGCTGCAACCTTCCGCCAAAGCATGGTAAACACCAGGAGGTGTACACAGCTCTGTTTGGCTGGCCGGCTCAGCAGCAGCTTTCCATAGTGGTTATCCTTGTTTGGGGCACGGAGTTTTACTGGAACTTGCTTTTTATACATAAGACATTTTACTTGAGCAGCCAGCAAGCAATATCAACAATTTTGAGAAGCTAGGTAACCAAATGTGCTGTCACTGAGGCATAAATACTGTATCTAACGTCGCCTGACAAACCTCTATCTGTCTCTTTTATCAGAAGACGCTGTCGCTAAAGCGCGCTTTTGCCTTTGTAATGTGACCACTGATTTACAGAAGCTGATCCCAGATGAGGGCTGGTGTGCCATATCTCGACGTTTCGCTGGCCCCCCAGTCCTCTCTCACCTTGGTTACACACATCTGGTTGGTGGTGAGGGTGCCGGTCTTGTCGGAACAGATGACGGAGGTGCAGCCCAGGGTTTCCACAGAGGGAAGGCTCCTGACGATGGCGTTCTTCTTGGCCATGCGACGGGTGCCCAGGGCCAGACAGGTGGTGATGACAGCAGGCAGACCTGTGTTATGGAGGGTGTGAACACTTTAACACAAAAGAGAGGTCCAGAGGAGGTGGCAAGCTTGCCTAGTGCTCGGTCACATGGCTGAAACCCTCTATGAGCATCTGCTTCTTTAGAAATGAACAGTGACTGTCCTGCTCTGCTAGGGGACTGGCTCATGGCAGTGAGCCACTGTCTCGCAGCACTCGCTGCCTCAGTTGAATTGCACGCAGTTATTTGTCCCCTTTGCCATTTTAGACAATGTCACGTTTGGTTTTAATACTTTCCCGCCAACCCCAGCTCGAAAATAATCCTTTTAAATGTTGCCTCATTGTTCAAAATACTTCAAGCTGGTAAAATGAGCAACTTACGATCAACATGAGCACATGCCGCTGCCTGCCGATTGCAGCCTTCTGTAGCCTAATTAATAAAGTGTATCAATGAGCTAGTTACCGGCACCAAACAAAACTACATGAATGGGCTATAGAATAAAAATAACAGATGGCGTAACCTCAACAGATTAATTTTAACTAGCCTAGCAAATTAACATTAAAATATAGTCAGCAGGTAATGGTTGGGCAAGTAGGCTAATGTTAATGGATTCTAATAACATTTTTCAGTTGCCCGTTTATCTCAGCAGATTGTCGTTCCATTCAGCCGCATAGAAACATAATTTTTGGCAGAGAGCTACTATATCCCAGTTTAGCGGTGAAAGACATCCCAACAGAATTGGTTTCAAGTACTTTCAAGAATTGGATGCAAGTATTTATTTTAAAATGCCAAAGTGCTTGCACTTGTATCGGAGTACTTCCTATTCATGCCTAAAGTACTTGTACTTGTATTCAAGTACTTTTCAAAGTTCTTGACCAATCTGTCTCCTATGTGCTGACAGAGATTGGTCAAGCACTTGAAAAGTACTTGGATACAAGTACATATATGTATTATTAGGCATTATTAGGTAGTACTCAGATACAAATACAAGCACTATGGTCCGTAAAAAAAAAATGCTTGCATACAATTCTCAAAAGGGCTTGAAAGTACTTGGACCCAACCCTGCATCCCAGTGATGTTTTAATTAGTCGATCCCCCAGAGGGGTTTGCAAGACAATTGTAATCGCTTTGTCTGTGTGTCCGGGCTGATATCTCCGGAACCACTGAACGGATTTCAATCATTTTTTTCATATCGATACCTTGGCGTGTCCTCACTACATGACGTAAATTGTAAGCTTGTTGGTCCAAGGTCAAGGTCATGGTCATCAAAAGATTGTCAGCTGATTTAATCCCTTTTAATCCCATTATAAGAGTTATATCTTACAAGTACAGTCAGTCAGTCAGGCCAATGGCGTGAGGCCCATCACATCAGGTCCCATATCACACCCATGACATCATACCCACACATGACGTCTCACCCATCCATAACATCACACCCATGCCAGTGACGTGCGGTGGAGGTTGGTTTGGTGAGGCAGAAACCTCCCCTTTGCTTGATTAGCAATCAGACGATTTACTAGTTTAGTAAGACTATTCGGCAGAATGACGGGCCGGTTTAAGTTTCCGTGGCGTTATCACTTAGTACATCGAACCTGAAATGCTGACATGACAGCAGATTTGTGCATACTTGCTTCCAGGAAGCCGAAGCAGTGTCATCAACAAATATTAAAACAGTTTGACTTACGCAGAGTTCAATGCTTAATCAATATACAATGTTTTCTCCTTTAAATACGCGCTTTTACACCCAAAAAAAAGGCGGGCGTTTATTTTAAGTCTTTGTTCATAATGTTTAAATGATATACAGAATTACCGAGAGCCGAGAATTTTTCCTAATTCATTATTCAGATTTCCATCGTAGCAGCATATACAAGAATGAAGTTATTATCTCCTCTATCAGTATCAGGTTTTCTACAGGCTTGGTCTTAATTGTTTTCATTGTCATTCAGGAATAGTTCATGGGAACAGGTTCACGAAATCCTGTGATAAAAGTTTGGGTCACTGCCTCACCTCACCGGACGTCTCTGGCTTCCTGTGAGCAAATACTCGCAAATCTTCAGTTTCGTGAGCATTTCAAGTTCGATGTACTCAATAATAACACTTCGGAACTAAACTAGTTAATTGTCTGATTGCTAATCAAGCAAAGGGGAGGATTGTGCCTCACCAAACTAACCTCCACCGCACGTCACTGACCCATGCTGTAACACCCACTCATGACGTTAACCATATCATGACATCATACAAACCCATGACGTCACACCTCTTTATGCCCATGACGCCAATTCCATTCATAACGTCACCAACCCGGTGACATAACTGAAAAGTATAGGAGTCCCATACATAATCATGAATGACAAATGATTTTTCTCATTCAGCAGTTTGTTGTGTTCTGCCCTGGTTTGTAACCCCAGGTTTGCCATATTGGCCTTTATGTGAATAAAGGAATGGCTATAAGGCGAGACTATGAATTCTCTGAATGTTTGTTGTCAGCTATCTCATGGTTGATGTACTCTGCTACGAGCTGCAGTAAGTAGGCCCTCACAATTATTGTTGCTAGGTGTGAGCAATCTCATTTCTGATAGACAGCAACAACTGCCTTCTGCATAGCACAAACACCCCTCCCCTTGACGGACTAAACACTTTTTAACGTGGTAAAACCACAAAGTCACTTGTAATGTCTTCACTGAAACCAAACTACTTTTCCAAAACAGCCAAGCGGTAGGTCGGTTAACATCGATTATATGTTATATATAATATATGTTTTATTATTATAAAACAAAATTTTATAAAAATAAACGATGAACATATTCATATTAGAAAATGGTTTTTTCTTGATGCCTAATTACTGAAATGCTTATGAGTGAACACCACTGTAAAAATGTTTAAATTGAAGCAATGAACATGATATTTTTACTGGAACAACGACTTCGTTAACAAGAATGGATATCTCTAAAGGATTTTTAATTATAATACTGAAGTGTTTTACTAATTTTAAATGAGTAAATTATTAAATTTACTGACATGTCAATGCCATTGCGCCAAAGCTACCTCTGGGGGCCACTCGGGTTTAACAGGCTAATGGACTAATGTTCCTCTCTTGGTTAAGTAAATTATTTATAAGATTTGGACTGTTTCCAACACGTCACCCAAGTACAGCTCAGTTAGCTCTGCAACAGAAATCCCTTCTTAACAAGTGTTTTGGTCCGTCAATGAGACCAGACATATATTGTCTTATCTTTCTAGCAACATTCTAGCCTTATGAAGTAAAATAACCTGAATGTCATTCTGAAATTCATTTTTTTAGACTGACTTGTCTTCTTATAATTGGACTCCAGTCACTCTGTCCGTACCTTCGGGAATGGCGGCCACGGCCAGGGCCACGGCGATCTTGAAGTAGTAGACGGCGCCTCGGATCCAGGAGCCGCCATGGACGGGGTCGTTGAAGTGGCCGATGTTGATCAACCAGACGGCGACGCAGATGAGGGAGATGACCTTGGACAGCTGCTCGCCGAACTCATCCAGTTTCTGCTGGAGAGGCGTCTTCTCCTGCTCGGTCGCCGCCATCTGGTCGCGGATCTTACCGATTTCAGTGGAGACCCCGGTTGCCACGGCTACCCCAATGGCCTTGCCAGCGGCAATGTTAGTGCCCTGGGAGGAGGGAAGGGTTTAGGTTATCCAGAGAGGCAACAGCACTGAGGATCAACACTGAGGGGCTCAGAGGCGACATGCAGGGAATCTAAGGCCACTGTTACTCATTAAATGTTTTCATGCACCTTAACATGCAACTGAGTTTCTGCAAGAGTCACTTTGTGTATCAGTCCTTGCAATTGACTGAAAAGTTGCAAGAAGCTTAGTTGCATGACGTTCAGACTGTTCGAACTTGATGCAACAAGGTTCATGCAGCAACTAATCAGATGTGGATTTCCCGATAATGTTGGGTCTCGAGATAAACGAGAGTTTCTAGGAGATTCTTAAGCAACGGACGTTCTTTCGTTACGTGGGTTAGTTAAGAGCGAATTAAAGAGACGTCTTATTTACGAACGTGTTTGGGAAACCAACGTTATTTTTAAAATGACCGTGAGAGTCATTTGAAGAGGTTGGTAGAATAAAGAAACTTTCAAGAAACCCATCCCAGAGCATTCCTGTTGTTCGATGTCACATTATGCTAGTTTTAAACTGTTCCATTCTCAATTTTTA
The DNA here is from genome assembly GCA_029721435.1 of Gymnothorax reevesii. Classification (NCBI taxonomy): domain Eukaryota; kingdom Metazoa; phylum Chordata; class Actinopteri; order Anguilliformes; family Muraenidae; genus Gymnothorax; species Gymnothorax reevesii. The sequence continues at coordinate 75,786,244 of CM056584.1, forward strand.
AAATTCTAAATTAAACTGTGAGTCATCTGATAACATGAACTTTGCGCATGAAAAATTTCTTTGATTGAATATTTTGAAGGTTAGTCAATTTAATAGAAGTAGTCCTTTGTTTTAAATAGATTTCCCTATTGTTCTGAGGCATAGGCTGGTGAGAAATGTAACTACATTTTCAATAAATGAGAAACAAGAAGAAAGATGAATATTTCAGGACTTATAACAGATGCTCTGTTGAACTATACTGTATTTATATATAGTTCTGGTAATTCTCATTGGCTGTTGCACATATTTTGGTTGCAGTTGAAGTGTTTAGTGTCACAGTCTAGAAGTACAAACAATATGCAACTCGCAACTCATAAATGCAACAAAGCCGCGTGAAAAAGTTTTGAGTTTAACGTTTCCGTAAGAAGCATTAAGCAGGGAGGGGTGTTAACACAGCCAGAAGCCACAAGCTCTTTTGCAGAGGGGATGGATAGAGGGATGGATTGAGGGAGAAAAAGTGTGAAAGAGGGGTGGATGGAGGGAGAAGGGTGGGGGGGGCACTCACAGAGAAAAGCATGTTTTTCTTGTCCTGGTTGACAGCCCTGGGGTCGGGTACTGCATCAGTGTGCTTGATCACACTCACAGACTCACCTGCGAGTGGCACACAGAGGGGAGATGTGAACACACACACACTCTCACACACTCTCACACACACACACACACACACACAAGCACACTCACACACACACAAACATGCATGCGCACACGGGGATGCACACACGCACATAAGCACACACACATACAAACACATGCGTACTCCCAAATTCACGCATTCACGCAAACACGCACTTGAGCTCACACACACACACACACACACACACATATATATACAACCCCAATTCCAAAATATACTGCTCAACAAAATAAATGGAACACTTAAACAACACAGTATAACTCCAAGTGTTCCCTTTATTTTTTTGAGCAGTATAGTTGGGACGCAGTGTAAATTGTGAATAAAGTCAAAATACAATGACTTTCAGATCACATGAGCAAATATGTTATTTACAATAGAACATAGATAACATTTCAAATGTTGAAAATGAGATATTTTACATTCTTATCCACAAAATTATTTCAAATTTTCTGAATGCAACAGGTCTCAAAAAAGTTAGGACACAGGCAAAAAAGGGCTAAAGAAGCAATTCACATATGAGAATCAGCTGATAGAACATTTAGCAAATAATTAAGTTAACTGGCATCTGGTGTGTAACATGATTGGCTATAAAAGGGATGTCTTAGAGAGGCTGAGTCTCTCAGAAGTAAAGATGGCCAGAGGCTCTCCAACCTGTGAAGGTTTGCTTAAAAATAATTGCGGAATACTTTAAAAACAATGTTCCTCAATGTCAAATTGCAAAGGCTTTGAAGGTCTCATCATCGACAGGGCATAACATCATCAAAAGATTCAGGGAAACTGGTAAATCTCTGTGGGTAAGAGACAAGGCCGAAGACCTTTACTGGACGCCCATGATCTTTGGGCCCTCAGACGCCACTGTATCACTCACCGGCATGATTCTGTCATTGACATTACTAAATGGGCCCAGGAGTACTTCATGAAACCACTGTCAGTAAACACAGTCCGCCGTGCCATCCACAGATGCCACCTAAAACTCTATTGTGCAAAAAGGAAGCCAATGTTCAGCATGATCCGGAAGCACCGCCATGTTCTGTGGGCCAAGGCTCATTTAAAATGGACTGTAGCAAAGTGGCAAAGTGACCTGTGGTCAGACGAGTCCAAATTTGACATTCTTGTTGGAAATCATGGGTGTCGTGTCCTCCGGGCTAAAGAGGAGAAAGACCACCCCTCCTGTTATCAGCATTCAGTTCAAAAGCCAGCATCTCTGATGGTATGGGAATGCATTAGTGCTTATGGTGTGGGACACTTGCATGTTTTAAAAAGCACCATGAATGCTGAAAGGTATATAAAGGTTTTATAGCAACATATGCTCCCCTCCGGAGGACATCTATTCCAGGCAAGGCCTTGTGTATTTCAGCAGGACAATGTAAAACCACATACTGCAGCTATTACAACAGCATGGCTTTGTGGTAGAAGAGTCCGTGTGCTGAACTGGCCTGCCTGCAGTCCTGATCTTTCACCGATCGAGAACATTTGGTGCATAATTAAACGAAAAGTCCATCAAAGGAGACCCAAAACTCTCCAGCAGCTGGAAGCCTGTATTAATCAAGAGTGGCTGTAGAGGACTGTATATCTCTTCTTGGTACGACGTACTGCTGAATTCCGGCTTACTTTCACCCCTGATGTTCTGTAAGACTGTTTGGCCACTGAAGTATAAATTCTGCCATGCTCAACTCTCACTATAAAAGACATTCAATGAAATTAATGTTTTGATACCCGCTTTCAGGAGGCTGTTAGGCCGGTAATGTGCACGTAACATACGCATGTCTGAAGCAGGGGATTACTGTGTGACAGGGATCAATGGAGAGATACGGGGAGAGCGGAGGGGAGACAGAGAAAAACTTACCGGTAAGGATGGACTGGTCAACACGCAAAGTTGTAGAACGGATAGCAGTGATCCTGATGTCAGCGGGCACTTTGTCTCCAACTGGGGGAAATTCAGGTAGAGAGCAGAGGGTCATACTGGGAATATTTTCCAGAACGTTGAGAATATAGTACTGGGCTCTATAATTCTTGTCGACCTAAGCCAGGTAGGGCCATGTAATTTCCCTTACCCTTGGCCCAGTTGGGCTGTGTAATTCCCTTTACCCTTAAGCCTGGCAGGGCTGTGTAATTCCAGTTACCTTAAGCCTGGTAGGCTTGTGAATTTCCTGTTACCCTAAGCCTGGCAGGGCTGTGTAATTCCCATTACCGTAAGCCTGGTGACACTCAATAATTCCCATTACCCTGAACCTCTGGCCTGTGTAATTCCCATTACCGTAAGCCTGGTGACACTCAATAATTCCCATTACCCTGAACCTCTGGACTGTGTAATTCCCATTACCCAGTGCCTGGTAGGACTCAGTAAGTCCCATGATTCCAAGCCTTGTAAGGCTGTGTAATTCTCATTACTCCAAGCCTGGTCAGATGCAGTAATTTTTATTACTCTAAAATGGGTCGGCCTGTATAATTCCCATCATCCTTAGCAGGGTAGAGTTCTGTAAAGGTTGAGTCACACTGGTCCAAACTAACAGCAACGAAGGCCGGCAGCCAACGCTTGTTGCACATTGTTTATTTAGTGTGTTATTGTTATGGCCCCAATTTGTTATTACAATTTACAACACAACAGCTACAGCAACAGCAAGGGATGACAGAAACAGTTTTAAAAACTTGAACACATTTAATTAACAACGACAATAAAAACTAACTAATCTACTAACCAAGATTGATTTACAACAAAAACAGAAATATTTACAGTCCCTTGGTGATGTCCTGGGTGAGGAAAATGCTCAAACACACAAATCCACAAAAGAAAACTTCACAGGTCTTGAACAGAATGACAGGTCTGGTCACTTGTATCCTTCTTCTTGCAATTTCTCCTACTACTTTACTGTCTCAATTCTTTTCTTTATATACTCTTTTGCAGACCCCACCCACATTTAGACCTCTTTTTTTTAATTTTCGGGGACTTGCCCCAGACATGTCCAGGACATGTCTAAACATAGCTCCAGTCTGAGCTGAATAAAAAAAAAAGGTAAATACTGCCATCCAGTGGCCTATATTCACATTACAGTTATACTGTTTAGAGTTTGTTGAAATCAATTTTTTCCATGAAGGTTACCATGTCCAACATCCTAAACAACATGTAAGCCTCTGTCGGTGTTCGGTGGGCCAGTGCAACATGACCTTAATTCTCTCTAACCTGACTTGACCAGCAATTCTTATATCAGTAAGCCTTGCAGGGTTCAGAAATTCCTAAATTTAATTGCTAAATAAATGTGTAATTAAATTTTTAAACGTCTTGCTTCACGGGAATAATTTTCCACAGTCTCGATGACACAAATATTGAATTAGAAAGCCTTAAATATGCTCACGTACAACAGGAAAAAATTTGCGATATTAGTATTCTGCACAAACAAAAGCCTTGTCTGAGGGACTGTTATACTTAGGGATAACATTTAAGGGATTTTATGACAATTTATCCCAATTCATTCGGACCCATTAACTGTGAAACATGATTAAACTCAGAATTTTCATGGCAGTCGCCTTCAGAGGGGCACCAGCATAGTTACTGAAGGACTCAGTTCACAGTCTCCTCTGCTATAAACTTCTCCCTGGAAGCCAACATGGTTTCCGCCGGCTGAGTGCAGGGAATGCACTGCTATGGGGGGAAACAGGTGTAAACCGACACATGAGTAGAGACAGAGAGGAAAAGGACGAAGTGAGAGACTAAAAGAGGGTGAGAAGAAGATAAAAGAGGAGGGAATGAATGAGGGGACAGAATGAAAAAAAGGGAGTGAGGGAGGCCTTGGTATTTATTCTAAAGCTTCTGTTTTCCTCTCGTTAGAAATTTTTCTCACCTCACTGAACTGGTTTTTGTTTACCCTTTCCCTCCATCTCAAGCCCTTATAAGGATAAACAGCTCTTCTGTCCCTCTCTCAAGGACTCTATCCCCTGTCATCCCCTCTTCTAATCCTCGTAATACTTCTCACTCTTCCAAAGATGTAACACCCTCTCTTTCATTATGACTCCCTGGCTCTGAGAGAACAGAATGTGACTTCAGCTCACAGGAAATGCACAGTCTCTCGGTGTAAATCAGTATCTCAGAACGATACCAGGCTTTGGGATCAGTGTGAAGTGATGGTCATCTTAGAACCGCACCAAGTGTGGGAATCAGCATGCTATGTCAATACCTGTGGGTTAGAATATCCTTGGAGATCAGAGTGTATTGAGCCTCCAGATTTGCATGAAATCATGACCTGTTAATATCCCCATCCAACCCTGACACTGCCCCAGCTGCTTGTGTGTGTATTTGCTGTGGTTCAGCGTTAACTTCTGCAAACATGCACAACCGACCTCCCAAATGCATGTGAATGCATAGTCAAAAGGAAGTATATCTCCAGCCTAAGGATCGTGCTATTCTTGGGAATCAGTGTGAAACATTATCATCTCTAAACCAAACCAAGCATGGAGATCAATGTGCAAAATTAACACTTCCAAACTACACCATGGATGGGGATTATTGTGTGAAATCGACACTACCAAACCACACCAAGAATGGGGATCAGTGTATGAGATCAACGTCTCTGACCCATACTATCTATGCGGACCGATGCAGGAAATCAACATCTAAGAGCAATACTTTCTATCGAGATCAGTGCGTGAAGACTGCATCTCTGATCCATACTATCTACAGGGATCATTGCATGAAAATAAAATCTCAGAATCAAAACACTCACGTTGATTATTGTGTCCAGCTGCAGGTCGCAGTAAAACTGCTGCTGTCTCATGATGGATCACTCATGACTGGATGGATTACTCATCACTGATAGATTTAGGTAGATTTATCAGCGGTTTTGACGTGGGAATATTTGTACATCCTGTAGCGACTCATTTGTTGCACAAAGCCAGAGTGTGGGTGTTAATTTTCCTGTTGGCTTTTCCCAGAATGATTGGTGTATTAGCAGTATGATGTCATGACTTTGGGTTTTTAATACAGCTATTTATTTTTGTCAAGTTAGCTTGAGGCTCCTTGAGACATTAGTGGTTCTGAGGATGCGTGTTGGACTCACCGGACACCTCCACGATGTCTCCAGGCACGATCTCCCTGGCCTTGATCCTCTGAACGCTCTTCCTGTCCGCACGATAAACCTTCCCCATCTCAGGCTCATACTCTTTCAGAGCCTCAATGGCGCTCTCTGCATTGCGCTCCTGTGAGCACAAAAGCAAAGCCGTTGAAAGTTCCTATCCCCGTGTCTATTTTTTTGTGTCCTGGTAGAGGTTTCATAGGGAAGCCAAACATAGTTTGAAAGTCATCATAGCATTTTGAATTTGGAGTCCTTAGCACTTATTCCGTTTGAGTCCTTGTTTTAACTCGAATCCATCGCAGCTGACACATGGATCTCTACTCACCGTTCTATTTTTTATGGTTAATCGAGCCTGACTATCACATGGCAATTTGTGTTGATTTCTTTAATAGCAAAAAACATTTTGAGATTCTTTGACTGATTCACCTATCAGATATGATGTGTCTAAATAGATTTTTATCTCTACTGTCCTCTCAAATATTTAGGACACAGAGCACACAGTCCACACCTTCGCTGCCAAATACCAATAAAAGTCCCGTACTATAATATCTTGTTGGGGCACCTTTAGCTTTCATCATGGTGGACATTTGTTGTGGGATTGCCTCAACAATCTCATACAATGTTTGAACATTTGGTCACACTTTAGATGAAGTGTTGCTCAAAAAGTCTTTACACAGCATGTATAATACCTTTATAAATTAGACATAATGTCTTCATAAATTACAATATCACTTCGCCAACGATGGCACCCTTTATAGCATTTAGCCACTAGCTAAGTGACTTTGTCAATTACATCACATCTGGCAACATCATCCTGAATAAGGATGTGTTATTTCACCCTTTACAGAGCATTACATTTCCTTATGTATAATTTATGAAGTAATTATGTCTAATTTATAAAGGTATTATACATGCTGTATAGAGCCTTTATGAGCAACACTTCATCTAAAGTATGAGCTAACATTTATTTCTGGCCAGATTTGTATTCATTTTTTGCCGAGATATTGTATTGATGGTGGATTCCGCCATTCCATTGAGCCCTCTCCAGCACATCCTAAAGACTTCCAATTGGTTAAGGTCCAGACACTGAGGTGGCCAATTCCTGTGTGGAATTGATTTCTTGTGCTCGATGAACCAATCTTTCAAAATTTGAGCCCAGTGAATCTTGGTATTGTCATCCTGGAATATGCCCGTGCCATCAGCAATTAAGCAGTCCATTTGTTCATAATATTTAGGAAGTCTACTGAATTAATTATATTGCTGCAAAACAGTGCTGAGCCTATAGACCTGACCAATTAAAGCAACTCCAGATCACAACACTGCCTCGAGAGGCTTGTACAGTGGGCTCTATGCATGACGGGTGCATGGGCTTCCCTCTTACCCTGACCTGCCCATCACTCTAGAGAAGGGTATGGCTGGACTCATGAGACAACCTGACCTTTTTCAATTGCTCCTCAGTCTAATGTTTATGCTACCTCGCAGAGTGAAAATAATTTTTTCCCAATAAGCCTCACTGGCTTTCTTGCGGCCACACAGCTATTTAGTCCCAATTGTCCAAGTTCTTTTTGCATCTTGCGAGTGGTTGTACTGTTGCCTTCACTATTAAACACAGTGATGAGTTCTGCTCTCGCTTTTTAAAAATGTTCTCCATCCCATTTCTTCTACAAATTTGACAGCTCAATATTATCCCTCCAGTTTCTAATACCTGTAGATTGATGCACAATTAACAAAACATAACATGAATGGCGAGAACAGGCCGTTCAGCCCAACCAGGCTCGCCAGAACTCATTCAGTTCTTGACTCACTTCCAGTGCTTTCAAAAATTTCCTTAGCTAATTTTTTGGCTTGATACTGGAAACATTGAAACATCCATTCAACACCCATGAGATTCCTCTTCCAACACGGTTTTTCTAAGAAATGACAAGTTAACACGCCGAATCAGTCTGGAGTTAAAAAAATTATCGCCATGCCTAATTCATAATGATTAGGCATGATTCATAGGCTCTTGAGTATTTACTTAATTAAATCCAAATGGCGGCCTTTTTTAAATTTTTTATTTTTTTGGAGGGGCAGTGTATTTATTCCCCTGAAAAATCCCACCGTTCAATTTAAGCAGGACTATTTCAGTACCAACTTAATGCAGAGTCCTTTACATACACTGCTAATTCCTTACATTTTCACAATGACCCTTTAGTGCAATATGAGCAGCCTTCCATTCTGACACTTTGGCCCCTAATGTAATGCAGCTATGCTAGCCTGCTTTAGCTCGAACCGTCGTGACCTCTGAGTAAAACGAGCCCTTTGACCCCGGTTGCTTTTTATACATCCCACAGAGTACGACAGTCACTCTGATCCATTAAAGCACAGCCTGCTGCCTCTACATATGGTCACTCTATGGAGTGGCAACGAGCGCAGTTCACTGCAGGCTGTTCCACACACCTGCCACACTCCCACCACTGCGTTGGCAATGAGGATGAGGAGGATGACGAAGGGCTCCACGAAGGCGGTGATGGTTTCCTCCCCTTCCTCAAACCAGGCCAGCACCTGCGAGACAGGAAGAGATTTGCACGTTTCCTCCAGTATAAAGATCAAGGTTTCATTATCAATCGGTTAAACGCAGCAGTCAGTACTCCTCACATATCCATTGTGTTTATTTCTCAATCAACAAAATCCCTAACTTTTGTATGGCCAATACGTATTCGTGAAAAACAACCTCAAGAGCTGTACAAGATGGCCTTAGGCCAAATATCAGTGAAAGATATGGCTACAGAGAGGATGTGAGCATTTTTCATATAAGCTGTTTTATAGATGGAGAATAATTGTTCCTTGTAACAGTAATTACATTTCTATATGTTTTGAGAGAATTCTTTTGATGGTTGTTCTGCCCGTATGACACCTTGAGTAAGAGCTTTAACTCAAATTTACGAGAGATAAGTGATCGCGCCTCTGGTTGAATACGCCATAATTATTTTAAGTTCTGCGAAACAAGAGCAACCCCACTTAATGACTCCACTTGAGTATTCGACTTGACAAATGACCTACTTGATAGTTGACATGAATGAGCTGGGTGTGTGACTGTGTGTGTTTGAGTGTGTGTGAGTGAGGAAGACTGCACAGCCGCACATGGCTGATTACCACCTCATTTAAGTAGGTGCCGCAGATTACGCACGTGTACTCTGCCTCGCCTCCGGTCACTTCCTTGGAATAACTTTTTGTTTTCCTGTCTCAGAGTGAGTCAAACATCTCTGCAAATGGCCATGTCTTTTTGTGTGGGTTCTATCTGGCTGGCACTTTCAGAATATAAACTTTAACACGCAGAAATTGAATATAAATTAATATGACATTTTACTACACGGTGTTAGTGCTACACAATGACCCTCCCCCTTCAGGACCTGCTCATCCATGTCCACTCACTCCCTCCCCTCCGTCGAAGTCCCCTTGTTCCCTCCATCCTTGACCTTTCCTGAAGGATACAGTTTCTCGGCCGGGCTTGAGACTTTCTCAAAATAAACCCTCGGCCCCTTTTTCCCCCTCGCTCCAGTTCTCTCCTTCTACGGCCAAAATGACAGGTGTCCGGGGAATGGGGAGGCCAGGATTAATATCCTATGTCTAACACCCCCTGCTCCTCTCCAAAACAAACTTTAAGAGGCAGGGGAGAGGTTAACGCCGATGTGACAGGACTGGACTTGGCCACACCTCTGTACTGCACTACTGCAGCGATGGGAGCAGAGGGGGAGGCTCTGGGGCGGCACCAGGCCCCAGTCTGTCCCCGTCCTAAAGTCTAACATTTTAAAATCTTAGGCCAGCTTTCTGCTTGAATTCTCAACCACACTACGACAGGCTTGATTAATTCATCGACTCCTCAGTCAGCAGTTCGTCCAGCATCATGAAATTGATTTGTGTTGACCATAGTGACCTGATATCAAAAATTTTATGAGGTGCAAATCTGGAAAAATTACAAACCAAATACAAAAAAAGAAGTGATATTTGAAAAAAAGAAATTCTGTATCTGTAATTAATTCAACACAAAATTAATCAATCATGTGTGTTTATATGTGTATATGTGTGGGGACCATTGCAAATAATCATTGACATAAATTACCTGGACAGGAACATTCATTAAGTTCATTGGTTAATTCTGCTCATGATGCAAAACTAGAAGGTTTCGTTTACAGCTTGGAACCTGCTAAAGTACTCCAATATGATTTTGACAAATTCAAGAAATGGGGTGCTACTGAAATTCAACACGGCTAACTGCAAAGTTCTACATGAGGAAATGAAAAATAATGCAGGACTACTCTATTGGAAATAAACAATCGAAATTTGCTTCATTTGAAATAGACCTAGAAATAATAATTCATTAGTCCCTTTTAGGCTCTATTCACTTTGCAGTAGCACATAAAAAGGCTAATAGTATGTTGGGACACATAGCTAAAATATTTGTATAAATCCAAGAAAGTTATAAATATCTGGAACAATGCCTTTGGCCATGCTAACAGCATTGTGCACTGTTTTGGGTCTGTGCTACAAGACAATATTAGATGCTCTTGAAAAGGTTCAAAGAAGGGCAACCAAATAGATTCCTTGCAAATTAGGAAATCAGAGGGAAGACTGATGATGTTTAACAGTTACTTCTTTTTAGCTTAGTGAAAGGAAACTTTCGGTCAATTTGATCAAGGGTTTTACATTCGTAAGGGGGATAAACTAAGTGATCTCAGCAGTTGAACTTGCTTGCAGATCAAGACATCAAAAAAGGAAATTAGCTACAGTTAAATAGTGCAGAAACAACTGGAATTATTGTCTCACACTGAGTGATCAATATGTTGATTTGCTTGTCGAGTTATCAACGGGTTTTTAAGACCAGATCGGATAAGATGCTCAGTACTACCTCTGAATGTTCAGTTTACTTAGGTGGTGGGAAACTGATCTTTGCAGTGCTGAATGGCCTGCTCCTATCAATATTTCATGCTATATTACTTTGTGTTGATTGAGAAATTCAAGTCAAAACATCGGTGAGACCAGTGCTGTTTTGTGTACTGTCAGGCACAGAGGAAACATCAACACCGGCATACCAGTTGCTTTTGAAGGGAGTGGCACTTTAATATACTCAGGATAATCACAATAACTCCACTGTTGCTTTCATCCAAAGCCACTTGTGGTGGAATGAGCTATGCTGAGGCAAATTCAGTCAGTAGCTGTGCAGGGTTAAGGGCCCTGCTGTGGGGCCCAACAGCTACATGGATTTAACTGAGGCTGCTCTGGGTCTGGAACCCCTGACCCTCAGGCTATTCACATTGGCAACCAGATAAAATGTCATTTTTACCCGCGTGGGATATGTTCCTGTACTTAAGTACTTTCAGTCATCTTTGGCTATTAAGTCTGGGCACTGGAAATCCCAAAAAGACTGGGGTTGACTCGAGCCAAAGAGCCATTCACATGTGATGCATCTAATTAATGGGGTTAGTCAGCCAGCAGGGGTGAGATGGACCTGGTGTTTGGAGTGAGCCGTAATTTCATTCGGGGAAGCCGCCGGACGGAAGAGCGGCATCGAGCGCGTATCGGGTATCGGATTGAGGAAAGGCCGAACTTTTCCTGCCAGCTGGCTCCAGTGTCAGCAAGTTACCACGCCGCTCCAAGTCAACAAACACGCCGAAGGCCGGGGCAGCCAGGGGACAGGGCTCTCTGTGCCCAATACTGGGTTTCTGACGTGCCACCGGATCCCTTTCTATGCACGCTGTTCGTCAGCACCGAGGACCGGCCCCCAGCACTATGTGATTGACTGGAGAGGCCGTCGAGGACGCTGCGGCTAGTTTGGAATGGATCCAAACTTTGTGGTGCCGTCCACCACTGCAAACCCTTCAGCACAGCCTGCGGGTTTCCGCATGTGGAATGTGAGCCTGTTGATATATTCCTGCCCCAGTGACATAGCGGTTCTGGTTGAGCCAGGAGTTTGTGTCGGCTTAAATTTGGCAAGGGTAGTATTTGTTGTGTGGGTCTGCCCGAGAAAACTGTACCAATATCTGGAACCTCACCGAATTCAATGCTCGCTTTCATGTGTTATGCATACACACATCAGGTTGTTATCGTATGAATTCACCATCTATCAGGAGGAAATGCACCCTCACACTTTACTGTTAGCAGATTAACTCGGAACTGACTTTTCCGAATTAACGAATGTGTCAACAGAGCTTCAAATTTCGACAATACTTGTCAACCGTGGAAAGTTTGACTTAGTAATACATTTCAGCATGACACCGCTGATCAGATTTGCAAAATAGATATGAGCAGAACAGCCAATTTGAAATTCAACGATAATTTGGCATCTTTAGTCCTATGCAAATCTGTGAAGTCCTATAAGCCAACTATAATCAGGCCTGCAAATATGCAGAAATCACCGAAAAAACCCGAATGACCAGTAGGAGGCGTTAGTGCAACAAACAATCAACTGGCGACAGTCAGCACTAGCAAGGCCAGTTTTCATCTGTGACCATGGTGCTAACTCGCGCAAAAATGAGCGCATGTACCAAACAACCCAACCCAGCCACACTGAGCAGCCTTTCTTATACTCACAAAAGAGATGCAGGCAGCCAACAGCAGGATCCTGACCAAGAGGTCTTCAAACTGTTCAGCAACCAGTTCCCAAATGGATTTACCTGTGAGCGACAGTTTATACAATATAGGACATTACCATGATCACAGGTGTGCGTACTTGCATTTGTGTTTTGTTCATTGTGTCTATATGATTCCAGAAACTTGTTTCTCTCTCGAGGTAAAGTATTTACTCCCTCTCCCAATCTAGGGGCTGTCCACATCAGAGATGTGCCCGTTTTTAGCTCGTCGTTTTTTTTAATTGTTAACCAATGGCAACACGCGCTAAACGCGAGCCTTACCTCGTGTCTCCTCTAAACGGAGTTTAAATGCTAAGCAATCTTGTTTTTAAGATGGAATGCTCTCAGCTACACTTCAACGGTTCTCCTTTTCTCCTCGCTTTTAAAAAATGCGCGTCTCGTCACCGCCCGCGTCTTTCACACGCAAGCGCGTCTCCCGAGTGAACGGCCCCTTACTCTGCTTTTGCATGTTGGCGGGGGCGGGGTGATCAAGAAGTTTTTTTGTTTTGTTTTGATTTGTTTTTTTTTTCTCTGTAAATGTGACACAAGCCTTCATGTTTCTCTGGGTAAGTAGTTGTTTTAGCCTTGAAATTTTGCATGGTTACCAGCTTTGCCCAGTTGCAATCTAATCATGCAGGCTGACCTTATCTGAGGTAAGTGGGACCTGCAGTTCTTTCAGTATTATTCTGGTTTCTTTAATGACTTCCTGGGTGAGCCCTTGATGGCTCTTGGAGGAATTTTGGTCAGCCGATCACCCCTGGAAAGGTTCATAATTCTTCCATTTTTTTCTCAATGAGGTAAAATGCCTTTCATTGTGATTCCCTGTAGTCTGGTGTCCCAAGGCCTGAGAAATGGCTTTGCTACCCAGTCCAGACTGATATATTTCAATAACAGCCTTCCTATCTGTTCTCAAAAAAATTTTGTTCAACCCAAAGTATGTTGCTTGTTTGGACATTTTAGTCTACTTCAGACGATGGGAAAGGGTAATTTCAGGTGATGTTTACCTTCAACAAGACAGACAATAATCGAGCTGGGTTGTGTCTCATCTAATTCAACCGGATTATCAATCGCATTTTTTTTCTGTCACTGAAGGAGCAATCACTATCTCACACAGAGCCAGCTGGCGTTACATAACTTTTTTCCTTCAATAAATTAAATGATTGATAAAAAGATTGTATATTTGTATAATTGTACTTGTATATATATTGATCATTCAGCTCGTCTTTCTCTTACATCAAATTTTGTTCGAAGATCTGAAATCTTTGTGTCACAAATGCAAGAGAAGAAGGAAACATAATGGGGGCCAACATGTTTTTACGGCGCTGTTAGCGCTTGGGCGTCGGTGTCATGGTACGGCTACTTGTATGTGTGAATCAGTGTTTGTATGGATGTGCGAATAAAGCATGTTTGAGCGATAATGAATGCAGCTATACTGACAGTAGATATAACACATGTAGCTAATAAATGATTATTAAAAATGTGCCAATTTAATAAAATTAAATACACGGAAAAAGTTGAGACTTTGGATCAAAGAAAAAAAATTGCGTCAACTTGTTACAGCTAATTTTTTTAGTTTTTCTCCATTGAAAAAATTTTACAATGGTATTTTTTTCAATTGAGATCAATCAGCTATAACAAGTTTACGCAATTTTTTTACTTTGATCCAAAGTCTCAATTTTTTTCAGTGTACACGGGCTTTACAGAACAGAGACGAGCTCCAAGGGATATAAAGTCAATTGAAGCACTGATTACTAAAACCCCACAAGTCAAGTCAAGTCAAGTGTGACTTATGGGGTTTTAGTAATAGGTGCTTCAATTCGCAATTGAGTTCCATCAGTGCCAAATTGTGTCCAATCAGAGTCAGAGTGTGTTCTGTGAACCAATCAGAGCGAGAACTTACCCTCTTCAGCCGGGAGCTCTGCAGGAGATTCGCACAAGAGGAAAAGGTAGAGAGGAGGATGGAGGGATGCAGAGAGGTAAAGAAAGAGTGAGACAGACAGGAAGAATAAGAGATGGAGTCGGATCAGGTCACGAGATCAAAATTTCTCACAACATTAAGCAATGACCATATCGTAGCAGAATGGCTCCAGAGGTGAAGTTATTTTTATGCTCATATCTGCAGACCCACATTATATATGATCCAGGGGCGTAGATTTAACGGGCAGTTGGTAGGGACTTTGACACGGCCTTTATGACAATTAGTCCTGGCCAGTTCTCAATTATTTTCCTTCATCGACGCGTTTTCAAATTATCGTAATTGGCAACTGAAGACACGATTCCTCTCTATATGTGATTTAACAGCATCCAGCGATGATACGGTGGGGTACATTAAGTTCAGAAAATTAATTCACTGCTAGCCTGTGACTGGACAGGAAAGCAATTTTGAATAACGTTGATTTAAATACAGCAGATAAGCATCCCGATGACCGATTGCCGTCTTACTTAATCGGAGAGAACAAGCAGCACCTGTTCATTATGGACTGCAAAAAGTTCAGGGTTGCATCAACACTTAAAGAGTAGAGTAAAATCGCATATGGAGAGGAACCGTGTCTTCAGTTGCCAATTACGATAATTTGAAAATGCGTCGATGAAGGAAAATAATTGAGAACTGGCCAGGACTAATTTTCATAAAGGCCGTGTCAAAGTCCCCACCAACTCCCAGTTAAATCTACGCCCCTGATATAATCTCACATAAATCAATCACCACCCGGAAGAACAGAGTCAATGCAAAGATCCCCAGGATTTATCTTCTAGTTTCTATACTCAAGGAGCAGGTGCTTGTGCAATGTCAAAGAGAAACGGATGATGATTCTAGGATCTCTATGCGGGATTTTTACTATTTTGCAATCCCAGATTTACAAACTTCACTTATAAAGTGAGGAATTTAAAACAGCACACGTTGTTCACTGATTTCAAAATGGCTGCCTCCCAAGGAGAATCCGGCTGTTCTTCATTGCTGCGTACTACACAGGCGAGAATCACCCTGAACTGAAACAAAATCGCCCTCTTTCGCATCGTTCCGCTTCAGAGCTCTCCGGTTTGCCCAAATACAGCATAAAAGCCCTGCGCTCTTTAATCCTTCCAATACATTAATACACTCTGAAATACCAATGTACTCAATTACTGAATTCAATCACCACATACACAAGTTCAAATAAATGTGTGAACCCTCTTCGGGCTGTCATTCATGGTTCGGGCCTTGGGTTCCAATGTACGCTAGTACGTGCAGCGATATTCTAGATGATTCCTGCATTTGGGGAAGGCCTGGTAATATTGCCACGTGACGATGTCCCCACGCGCAAAGCAAGGCTCGTTCACAGTTTGTAGAAGAACTTGAATGGCCTGTACAGAGCCATGACCTCAGACACGAACAACAAACATCAAACATCGCACAGATCAACCGGACAGCCGACTTTCCGCCGAGCCCAGTCCGCCGACATCACAGCCTGACCTCACTCATGATATCCTGACCGGGAGAAAGTGCCAACAACAACATTCTAACATCCAGTAAAAAGCCATCCTGCTTTTTTATCTCTACAGAACCTTACTCCTCTCAGAATGATCACTTTTATCACCAATTGTGTCCTCATTTTTCTCTCTTTTCAGTTACATTCCCTCCTGCTCCCTACTGTTACACACTCTCACTGCACTGTGATATACAAACACTACAGCCAACAGTCGCATCCAGTTTATCGCGGGTCATTCCCAGGGAGCGATCTGCCACCATTCTCCAAACTCTTCCTCCTTTTCTGCAGCTCACACCACAAAAGCGCATCACCACAGCATCGCTCGATCTGAGAGGCCTCATGCACCTCCCTCCACACACCCACACTTTAGTTGGCGTCACCCCTCCATCCCTCTCTCCCTCTCTCACCGTTGTAACCGTACTTGGCCAGGTTCTTGTTGAACTGGTCGGGGGAGAGGCCTGTGGCTTCGCTCACTGAGAAATAGGCCAGGCATTCTGCCGGTTCTTTGGTGTGCGCGTTCTCCATCCTTTCAGAACAGACGGAGGCGTTACGGAGCAGAGAGGCAGGGAATAACGCTCGTGTGTCCGCGACTCCTTCTCGTTTTTTGGTTGTATTCTGCGATTTCGGTTACTGCTGCCCACCACGTTTTTGTGTGGGATGGGGAATTGAGCACAGCCCCCCTCTCTCTTTCTCTCACTCTCTCTCTCTCTCCCCTCACACTGCTCTCTCTTCCTCCTCCGACAGGAGCGCAGGGCTGCTAGAAAGTGCAAACTGGTGCTAATTTTGATAGAGTTTTATACAGCCGCTAGCTGGCCCTGTGGCGGTGACCAGCCCTGCGCTCATTGGCTCGGGCCGTCCGATTTGGGCACGAGGGGCGGAGCTAAGAGGGGGTAGGTCAGAGGAACGGGGCAACAACTGTAGGGGGGTCGGGCGGGGATGGGAGGGCGTAAACTGAAAATGAGGGCTGTTTTTGGAACATGCATGGTCAGTAGAATGGGGGTTGGGGGGGCAAGGAGGTGGAATGAGCGATGGGGGCTGCTGACTGATGGCTCAAGTGCTGCTCAACTTTGGGGGGGGGGGGGGGGGATCAGTACAGTACAGATTTACTGGTGAGAAACAATAAGCATGGCTGCATTTCCCAGGGATCGATGTTCGATCAGAAAAATGGAGCACTTATCACTTATGGGACACTGGATACACCTCAGTGAGTTTGAGCAACTCGTACGAATAAGAACTAATTCAGCACATGAGATACACCTGAATGAAGTGGGAACTGCTAGCGCTCACTGCGTAAAACCAGCATCGCATAGTACAGCCATCACAGCGGTTCTACAATTCAGCACGCCGATATCTCACAAGTGCTAGCTCTGGCCAAACATCTACATCCGCCACAGGGCATCTGCCCTCTAAACGCCCTCATTTTCAGTCACTCTTTAGCCCCAGATGCGTGAATGCATATCACAGACGCAGAGTCAAGAGTTAACTATGAGTGCAGTTATATCTGAATGGATACCGTCGAGGCCTTCGTTGCTTGGTGGCGGCTGGTTGCCGCTTGAATACCTCTGTGTGCGCTAATGCGACTCACTGGGGATCAGGGAGCCTGATTCATGCCTGACAGCAAATGTGGAGGAACAGGTGTTTTAAGGGTTAATAGCAGGAGGTGACAGGGCGTGACATTACACAAGAATGGACATGTGTGCTGAGAGAGAGAGAGAGAGAGAGAGAGAGAGGGGGGGGGAGAAGGAGGCTGCGATAGAGAGGGAGCACATTGTTCAGTCACTCAGCACCGGAGAGGAGTGTATCCCGAGTCAAGGAGAAAGGGGGACTGGGGGGTGTCCCCCTTAAGGACAGGGCTGCGGCGGAAACATACACCGATTGGCACATTACTATCTTCACCGTGCCGTATATACCAGACCAGGGTTAATTCTGCAGTTGCTTTGCTTTCTGTGCTTGACTGATCTTGCCTGGTGCACTTGAACCTACCAATATGGCCGGAATTTGGGGTTTACACTTTTAAAGAGTGTCTGCATGGGTTTCTGTACATCAAACAAGCTCAAGTAAAGCATGGGAAAGAATGTGAGTTACGTATTATGTAATTGACACTGGTATAAGCTAACACTGTCCATGGTGACTAACACTACAGGAAGTAATCACAGAGGATTAGATGGGCATACAAGATGACAAAAACTGAATACAGCCAACTGCAGAGTCTCTGCTTATAATGTTAAAGAGCGGGCGATTTCTGCAAGGCATTATCCACCCAACCATCAGTATTGTGTCCATTACCACCGATAATGAGAAGATAACTCCAGGGAACCTTGACTCACTCCCACTAGTTTTGTTATGACAACTCTTTGAGAGAGACTCTTAGTCTAACTAAAAAAAAAACACAATTCTAAAACTTTGAATTCTGAGAGAGAATTTTGTATTGTTTTTAAGTTTTGTTTTTTTTTTTATTTCAGGAGAGAGTGAAAGAGTACATTAATCAATACACAGCTGGCACTAGAGAGTGTTAACCCAGCACTGAAAGTTACATGCAAGCTTAACCCGGGAATCGTGGAGACCAGGTTTCAAAGCGGGCCTAAATTTAAACATGACCCAGATTTTACTGCGCAAGAAACATCACGTAAGTTGAGCCACAAATATATACTCAGCAACAAAAGTTTCTGTGACACCAATATTGTTAATTATTTTTCATAACGCAATTATGAAATTGTCATACATGGTGATATTAGACTGAAACAGTACACGTAAACACAACATTGAAATGGAAATCATGAAAATGCGAGAAAATGACTTTGCACGTGAAAATGTGCGTAAATCATGCTTGTGGATGGCAATAAAAGAGGAGAATTTTTGGAATGTTCACATTGTGCCTGATGAACGATGGAAGCATCACTTATCGAAAACACAGCCATTTCGGATCAGGAACTCTATCCTCTAAATGCCAAGACTGTCTGAAAATGATCGGTGGAGGGCCATTGGGATGATTGAATCCGGAACCTCGCAGAGGGAAGTTGCTCATCGCCTGAATGTCCACCGAAACACCATTTGGAACTTATGGCAGCGTCATCAGCAGACAAGACATGTCAGAGACCGTCCTCGCAGCGGCCGTCCACGAGTAACCACTCCCAGACAGGACAACTGGATTCGAACAACCCATCTCCGAAATCGATTCCAACCTGCAACCATAACTGCAAGAACGATACCTGGTTTGAGGCGACTGTCTGCAAAGACAATCCGTCGCCGTCTCCGTCATTTTGGCATTGTCCCACGTCGGCCAGCAAGACGTCCAATACTCACAGTACAACACCGACGACTGCGTCTACAGTGGGCACAACAACATCGACGGTGGATCCAACGTCAGTGGGATCTTGTACTCTTCACTGATGAATCAAGATTCATGCTTAACCGATGTGATGGTCGTTTACGTGTATACCGTCAACGTGGAGAACGTTATGCCAACAACTGTGTTCAGGAATTTGATCGTTTTGGAGGTGGTAGTGTCATGATTTGGGGAGGGATCACGGCTAGAAACAGAACAGATTTGCTTGTTATTGATGGAAATCTGACAGGTCAAAGATATCGCGATGAAGTGCTACGGCCATTGGTGGTACCGTTTTTGATGCAACATGGTCCCGGAATAACGCTGCAACATGATAACGCCAGACCACACGTTGCAAGGATTGTACAGCAGTATCTGATGCAACAACATGTCAATGTCCTGCCATGGCCAGCCAGATCCCCAGACATGTCCCCAATCAAGCATCTTTGGGACGAGATGGATCGACGTTTGCGGCGGTTGGATAACCCGCCAGCTACACTCCAGGAATTGCGACAACGTCTACGTCAGATTTGGAATGACATCCCACAGCAATTTCTGGCACATCTGATTCGGTCCATGCGCCGGAGATGCGTTGCTTGCATTATGGCACGAGGAAGTCACACCCGGTATTGAAGTGTGAAGGTCACAATTGGTTAGACGTCAGACAAGTGCTTCATGACGCATGAAAATGACATTTTTCGTTTTGAGTGACGCTGGCACTGAAAAGTCAGTGTTTCTCCTGTTAAATAAACATATTGATTGCATTGAGATCTTTGCGTGTCATTTATAACATACACATAAATGGTGTCACAGAAACTTTTGTTGCTGAGTATATATATATTCACAGAAATGTATATGGTGTCATTTCCAAATACTTTCAGTACAAACATAAAACCTTGAATTTATTTTACTGCCCAGGAAATGGAAGAACAAGAATAAATTATTTCATTTTTACACTTCTCACTGCAGACTGTATTTTCTAACTTGACAGCTCACAGCAAATCCATGGAAATATGTACATCACTTGAGAGCTGCGTTTTGGACATGGCCTGCGTTTGTACAGGGACTGAAACTGAGATCTTAGCTGCTATTTTGCATTTATTCTCAAACATAATTCAAAACATGGCTTTCAGAAATTGTGTAAACCTGAAACTGCTGTCTTTTGAAAACACACTGTCAGCATCCCCTCCACCCCCCTCCATCGTGGGGATACGAGTCCCCACTGCCTCGATCGGAGCTGCATGAGTATAACTGTTAAAATACTGTCTGCAGAGATCACTCTTCATCGTACTTTAATCAGTAGACTATTACTCCATGACATTTTATTGGGTGCCACACAAAACGAGCAGCCACTCGTCACTTTCCCGGAGGAGATCTTCTCTATGCCGAAAGTTCCGCTCTCGTTTGATGAAATGAGTGTAAATATGCACGCGCAAGTAATAAATTTGATTTTCGATAATAATTACGCGGAACTTATTTTCCAGTCTGCCTTTAATTAACTTGCGTTTCTTTTGTTGTTAAGCGTAGGCTATATCTGACTGGATGAACATCTGACATGCTACACTGCATAGCTGCCGAGCCACGCATTGCGCTTAATCAAATTGATTGTAACTGTCAGCTGTCTGGCCTGACAAGCAGGATATCTCAAAATATAAGTCTAATTAATTTCTCAACACAGGTGTCTTATTCATTGATTCATTCATTCATTTATTAATTTTGCCTATTTAGCTTATTGATTAATTTTACTAATAAGAGGAACAACAGCATGACGTCCGCATCGCTGCATACAGTTTATTATATTTTGACAGCTGCACTCGTTCCTGCATGTTGTTCGCTGTTTTCAGATTTGCGTACACCTGGTCAGGGCTGACGTGAGATTTTTGCAGACCGTTCGCTCACGTTCAGATTGATAAATGCCGATTCTTGCGGGAGATTTGGCGCAAACCCATTTTTTTGGTGTACGCAAGTTTGATAAATGAGGGCCACTGTGTGGACGACCTTAATGAGATCATGAGATCGTAAATGAAAGTTCGATCACGAGACGTAGGATGCCCGAGCAATTGCATTCATCCAATTGTCACTGTCTCTCTTCATTAAAAATGCCAATAACGTGTTGCAGAGATTTCACATCATCCACCACCACCTGCTTCTGTCTCCGGCCTCTTCAGCGTCAAACCCATTTCCCTGCTGACCATCCCAACAGGGTGTGGCTTCGCCTCCGCCTGCGACGCTGGCAGATCTGCACTCCACCTTTCCGGGAGGGTCTTCGAGGACAGAGTCATCGCCAAAGGTAAAACTGGATTTACTTCATTGTGAATAAATCTTCTCAACTTTACTTCCAGAGTCTTTGTCATTGAACTCTGTGTATTAAGGTGTTTAAACATCTGCCTTTTCCTCTATGATCTTTCCAACTGTTTGGCCGCAGAAGAAGGCGGTGCTTCTGGAGCCCACTGTACCATGGGACTGCCTGAAATATTAGGGTTGATAGCCTAAGAAATCTTTCCTCACATACATCAGTAAAACTACGGAAATTAGCACATAATCTGATGATTTATGTTGTGCTAGTGTCATGCCGTTGGATGTTCTGGCAGCCTTCAGCAACCTCACCCTTTTCTGCTCAATAGCTCTCAAGCAGTTCCCATTTAAGTTTGCCTGGTTAACAGTCAATTTATTGACAGAACAACTAAGACCAATATAAGACCTGTAATGACTAAGAAACGATAATGACAAAGCGATTGCTCATTGGCAACATTTATATAATTGATGTGACATCATAAAGATAGCAATATAAATTCAAAAAATCCAAATTTGCTGACTTCCATCTTCCTAGGATTTTTTTTTGCATGTACTCTGATTATCGCCATCCTAACAATGTCACCTCGCTGTGCGTCCTGCCCAACAACGCCACTTAGCCAAGAGAAAGGGAAAAAAAAACATAGTCTTGCATCTCATTGCATAATGAGCTTTACAAACTAATTTACACAAATCAAATCATGAGCTCAGAAATATAAAGACATCGGCTATTGACATTTTATGTCATCATTTACATGCAGAAGAAAATGCCTCATCGCTTTGTGATACAATGTGCAACAATGCCATTGACAATGAATTTGACAGTCTTTCTAACAATTACTCCAACCAACAGTAGCTAATCTGGCAAAGTAAACAACGAGAGGATTAGGTAACTAGATGCTAAATAGACGCACACTCGGGCTACCTTTGACTTAGATGGAAACAAGTGGAGACCTCGTGTGTAGCCTTGTTTTCATGATACCCAAATATTTCTGGGTAATTTCCACTTCTCGATGTAGATGATAAGAAGGCAAAATGGTAGATCTAGACTCGAGCAACCTTACAAGATGGCTACTGTGTTGTACACTAAATGTTGAAATACTTTTGCCCTTTTTAGCCTGCTTGGCCGACAGGCCCAATCGGGCTTATGCTGTGCATAGGGTCATTAGTGGTGGTCTGTCGTGCGTCCGTGCGTGCGTTAGTGCGTCCACAATTGTCACTTCAGCGTGATACAGCTTTCAGTTTTCCACAGATCCTTTTCATATTTTATAGGCATGTACAAAACCCAAAACCAGTGAAGTTGGCACGTTATGTAAATCGTAGATAAAAACAGAATACAATGATTTGCAAATCCTTTTCAACTTATATTCAATTGAATACACTGCAAAGACAAGATGTTTAATGTTCAAACTGAGAAACTTTTTTTTTTTTTTTTGCAAATAATCATTAACTTAGAATTTAAAGGCAGCAACACATTGCAAAAAAGTTGGCACAGGGGCCTTTATAGCACTGTGTTACATCGCCTTTCCTTTTAACGACACTCAGTAAACGTTTGGGAACTGAGGAGACCAATTTTTGAAGCCTTTCAGGTGGAACTCTTTCCCATTCTTGCTTGATGTACAGCTTAAGCTGTTCAACAGTCCGGGGTCTCCGTTGTCGTATTTTACGCTTCATAATGCACTACACATTTTCAATGGGAGACAGGTCTGGACTACAGGCAGGCCAGTCTAGTGCCCGCACTCTTTTACTACGGAGCCATGCTGTTGTAACACGTGCAGAATGTGGCTTGGCATTGTCTTGCTGAAATAAGCAGGGGCGTCCATGAAAATGATGTTGCTTGGATGGCAACATATGTTGCTCCAAAACCTGTATGTACCTTTCAGCATTAATGGTGCCTTCACATATGTGTAAGTAGCCCATGCCTTGGGCACTAATACACCCCCATACAATCACAGATGCTGGCTTTTGAACTTTGTGCCTATAACAGTCCGGATGGTTCTTTTCCTCTTTGGTCCGTAGGACACGACGTCCACAGTTTCCAAAAAACAATTTGAAATGTGGACTCGTCAGACCGCAGAACACTTTTCCACTTTGCATCAGTCCATCTTAGATGAGCTTGGGCCAGGGAAGCCCGCAGCATTTCTGGGTGCTGTTGATAAATGGCTTTCGCTTTGCATTGTAGAGTTTTAACTTGCACTTGCAGATGTAGCGACGAACTGTAGTTACTGACAGTGGTTTTCTGAAGTGTTCCTGAGCCCATGTGGTGATGTCCTTTACACACTGATGTCGGTTTTTGATGCAGTACCGCCTGAGGGATCGAGGGTCACGGGCATTCAATGTTGGTTTTCGGCCTTGTCCCTTACGTGCAGTGATTTCTCCAGATTCTCTGAACCTTTTGACGATATTACGGACTGTAGATGAAAAATTCCAAATGAGCTAATATTTGCAAAAAATGACAAAGTTTACCTGTTTGAACATTCAGTAACTTGTCTTTGCAGTGTATTTAAATGAATATAGGTTGAAAAGGATTTGCAAATCAATGTATTCTGTTTTTATTTACGATTTACACAACGTGCCAACTTCACTGGTTTTGGGTTTTTATATGGGCCCAAGATCTAGCCCGAGCTTGAACTTGGGCGTGCTGCGCATTTCGGGTTGGCAACCGAGGGGCTTTTTCTGGAAAACGTTAAACGGCTCTAGCTCCGTTATTCTTTGATCTATGATGCTAAAATTTTTACTGTGGGTTGTTCTGCCAAAGCTATATATATATAATCAAAAACGTGTTTTATATATATTTATATATATATATATACATATATATATATATAAAGCAAGTTTTTGATTTGACCTAATTTTAAAGGTTATATAGGTCAAAGGTCATAAAATGTTCCAACTTTGTTTCAGCGCCATAGCGCCCTCAGTTCTCAACGGATCTTTTCTCTATTTTATATGCATGTATATGGGCCCAATATCTAGCCTGAGATCCATTTTGGCCGTCCTCTGATTCTTGGTTTGGCCACAAGGTAGCTTTTTCTGCAAGGCTTCAAACAGCTCTAGCTCTCTTATTCTACGAGCTAATATGCTCAAATTTTTACTATAGGTTGTTCTGCCAAGGGATCATCATATATATAATGGGTTTTGATTTGACCCAAATTTAAAGGTTATGTTGGTCAAAGGTTGGAAAATGCAAAGATTTTCTTTCAGTGCAATAGCGCCTTCAGTTTTCAATGGATCCTTTTCATATTTTATATGCATGTATATGGGCCCAAGATCTAGCCCGAGTTTGATTCAGGCCATTTCTACACTTTGTTACATATATGTAACATTGGATTTTAATGGACATAATCATTAATGGAAACAACTCAGGAAAAACATTGATCGGAGCTCAGGTGTACCAGAGTTTTGTGAAACTGCTCCCTCTGTTAGCTCTTAATGCACAAACAGTGGTCTTTCAAGCTGTAGACCTCACTGCCCTCCTGGCAGCAGTATCCATAGGACGGGTCATGGACGATTCCTTCAAGGTCCATGATGCATCGAGGAGGCATGTCAGTCAGCAGACAAATGCAGCAACAATCATCTGCAAGTATTACTGTACTAATACATTTTGTATGTGCACTATTGGGGACCACCAAGGCCTGATGTTACACCCGCGTCACACTAACCAAAAGTGAGCTACAGTTTTCAAGGGAAGATAATTTCATCACTGTCAGCTACTTCTACGTGTTCAACTGATTACATCAATCTAAAATATTGGATGCTTACCTGAAGGCTGTGTCTCTCGACAGCTTTTATTGACTAACTTTCAGCCTCTCAAAAATTCATGGGGGCTGCCATATTGGGAAGGCTCGCCTGGTCTTGTTAGTGTATGAAACTGACTCTAGATGGCCCTGCTACTGTGCCAACAGTGTCACTTTTGGCTTAAATGGTCAAATAGTTGAATTTATGTTTTTGACCCGATACTCTACCCGCCAAAGATTTGTGTGACATGGGGCCTACGAGGGTTAAACAAGAAAGTAGGAGAGTAGGAGTTATCTCTGTGAATACGCCATTAATTAAAATAATTGTAATTTGTTTTGGGAGTGCTTCATGGAGCCTGAATGTTAGGCAAATCAACAACAATTGTTTTGTATCTAGGCAGTAAAAAAGCCGGATAAACATCCTATGAGTGGTGATCACAAAATTAGCCCTCTTGGCCAAAAGGCCCAAGGGGCTTATGCTATGCTCGGGGTCTTTAGCAGTGGTCTGTCGTGCGTCTGTGCGGGCGTGGGTGTGTAAACTTTTGGCTTGTCAGCGCTCTAGCGTCTTCAGTTTTTCACCGATCCTTTTCATATTTCATATGTTTATATATGGTCATAAGGTCTAGACCAAGTTTGATTTTGAGCCGAATCGGACCTATACTTTGGCCAGTAGGGGGTGTTCCATTGTAGCCAAGTGGGCACAGTGGCTTTGCCACTATTTTCTATTAAACCTTTTCACTTCGCTAAACTGGGTCTGTATATGAGACGGCAGTAGATACTTGGCAGTGTCTTCAAATGACAATACATTATATATCATATACATCATACATGTACATCATTATACATCATATATGTATATACATATACAATACATCCCTACGGCAGGCCGCTGCCAACGGCGCAGCGAATTCTACCACTCGTAAGCCGGTGCCAGCGGCCTGGATGACCATTCGCAGTCCGATGAAAACACAAATCCAGTCGACAATTACGGTGAAAGGCCACCTTTACTTCAATACTTTATATTGTGTAATTTTCGGGGAAAGTATTCCGTACAAACGCAACAATTGTATAGAAAAGTATTCCATAGGGAATGAGTTAAAAGGCTGTTTCAGATTCTGTGCCTGATTTTGACAATTGATGGAAATGGCAAATAATGTTTAAAATCATTAAAGATTGCACAATCCATATAAAAACAACTATAAATACAACAATAATGACTTTCTATTTTGGCCAGTTACCGAGTCACTGAGCAGATGCAGTATCTCTTGAACTTTGAACTCCAGAAGGGAGTTGTGGGTGGGCTCAGAATCGGCATGACATAACCACCAATACCCCCAGTGAAGCCTGTGCGTCTGAGAGAAACCCCATGACAACACGAGGAGAACACGAAAACTCCTCAGAGAGATACCAAGGCCCAGAATTATTGTCTATTACCTTCATGCTAAGGCACCAGTGTGGAGGATCTTCACTGAAACGACGTTACTCTCCCATACCCTCCAAACCACGGTGAGGCTCAAGGCCTTGAGCTTTTTTCCCCACGTTTATGGAGGTCTGCCAGTTACTGGATGGCACTGAGGCATACAGCCCTACTGGCCCTCTGTCCTCAAAGCCCCCTGTACATCTTAGCTACAGCCTCCGCTGAGATCAGCAGCTCGTACTGCCCCAGCTGAATCATAATTACGGTCGGCTGACAGGCACACAATTCAACGCCTGTCATCGAGCATGGATCCCGTGGAATCCCCTGCCATTCTTTTTACAGTGGCCCTCCGACAAGCCCCTGCGTTCAACATCCCAGATGAATAGCCAGGTGACAAGATAGGCAAGAACAACTGATTGGAATCTATTAAACTTTACATAATCCTTGAATTTCCAAAGAGCCCGACTCCAAGGAGCACTCTTTTTCAAGGAAGGGAAAAAATGATTCAATTGATTTATTCTTTTTGCGCATATGTTATGACCCAAATACTAGTCCCACCTGTTGACATTTTTCTTATGTGACTTAGCATGTCTCTCTGTTTCATCGTGGTTCATTTCTCTGTTTCACATTGTTTACATGACTATTTCTCCGCGCTTCAGTTTGCTTCTTTTGCTCGTTGTCCTCATTCTGCTCGCCTCCCTTAGACCGGTGTTTCCCAAACCTCTCCTGGCGTACACCTTGTCCTTCATGCTTTAGATCTCTCCCTGCTCCAGCACAGGTGATTCAAATGATTCGCTTCTTATCAAGCAGCTTCTGGGGTTAATTATGACCCGATGACTTGAATCACCTGTGCTGGAGCGGGGAGAGATCTGCCTTAGACTGTTGAGGGTCTCCAGGGTTGTCCTGTCAGTGTCTACTGCAGGGCAACACCGTTACGTTTAACTCCGCTTTCCCCAGGGATAGAATAGCACCTCCTTACCTCTATGTTTTCCCTCTTTATGCCACTGTTTCCCTCAGGCTAATATATACCACTGCATCCTTCGGGCAAATCTATACCTCCATGGGTCTGAGGTAAATTTATGCCACTCTGTTTCTTGGGTAAATCCATACCACTGGGTCCCTCAGATCTTTACCGAAGGTAAGTGTCCCTCAGGTAAATCTGTGCAGCTGTGCCCCTTCGATCGCACTCTTTCCTGGGGGACCCTCTGCTCCTGCTGGTGTTGGTTTCAACTACAAAGCAAAAACGGAATTTTATTTTAGAGTTTTCAGTATGTCTGTGATTTTGGTCAGTACTGTCCAGTGTATCACAGATATTTGTCCTTCCCTGACACTAGTTTGTCCATGCTATGGGTCTGCAGTGCCCAGTATGTGGGTGGGATTGGTCTGTAGTGCCTTGTGTGTGGGTAGTATTGGTCTGTAGTGCCCAGAGTGTCTGTAATGTTTGTACATTTAGCAGGAGCTGTACTCAGTCCTCCTCCAGTTCATGATAGCTTTTGAAATCAGGAATGGAATTTCTTTACAACTTTTTTGTCCAATCTGATTTTCACAGTGTATTTTTTAGCTCTAGGAAAGAGAGGGGTCGAGAAATATGTTGGCTTCCAGGGATACAGGGGCCCCTACCCAACAGTAAGCATGAACATTCATCTGAGGTTTCAGGCCTTTTTAAAAAAATATTTCAGCGCACTTCATTACTGGCAAAGCTGCCAAGCTTTCTATGAATGCAGCCGGTCGTAGTGGTGCCAGCGAGAGTATAATTAGCAGCACTTTGAGTAACAGTAGCAGTAGTAAGAGGAGTAGTTGCATTAATGTTATTCATGGCAGATGTGCAAGTAGTAGCCTGTAATGTCAGAAATGGTGGGCGAGTCTTACGCCTGGCATCAGCTTCTGCGGTATAAATAGCAGGGAGTGACGCGGTGCTGCTCGGGCTGGCACAACTGTCACATTTTTGGGGTTATTTTTGGGAGCCCCTGCCTCCCTGGTTCATGTTGTTACACAACACAGTTTCTGGCAGGGCTTCTCAGTAACCCCATGTTTTTCTTTTTTTGCTTGGGGCTCCCCTGCTACACTACAGCGACCCTCTGATCCAGTCCTGCTCTGAGCGGAAGCCAAAGACTTTCTCCAGTTCACAGCCTTACTTCCCCACCCAATGCCTCTCTCTCAACTCCTCTCCAATGACTGGAATTCCCCATCTTCTCTCCGTTTGATATGAGCAGAAGCGCACATAAGAAACAAAACAGGAGGAGTTTGCTTGCTCTGTCCATGTTTGAGTGTCCCTGTTTTTTCAATGATTTTATTTCTACTTTTTGGATCATTCCTCATTGTCTTGATTTGGTTTTCGTTGTCAGTTGTGTCTCGGTTTCGCACACGCTCTCCTCTCTCTGTTTATCAGCAGTTCTTTCTCTTGTTTTGCAGCCTTGTCCCCAGTCACGTTTCCTCGTTTTCTTGCACCTGATTTCAGTTTCCCCCGAGTCCCCCGTTTCCTATATATATCCCAGTATTTCCCCTTGATTTTTAAAAGTTTGCTGCCTTATTTTGGGTCACTTATGAGCCTTTGGTTCCCCTTGTGTGTCTTACCTGGTTCTGATTTCTTTTTCCGCTGATTTTTTGAGTTTGCCTGGCCCTTTGTGTCTTAAGTTTTCAGGCTATAAATTCGGACTGTTTCTGGCTTATGATTCTGTTTGCTCCCAGGTAAGGCAATCATACTGTTCAGCTTTCGACTCTCCGTCCGATTTTTAACTCTGATTGTGATAAACGTCCCTGCACTGCAACCCGCCAGCCCATGAATGACCTGGACTGTCTGACCCTCACTTTGCCCTCAATAAATTAACTTTTGCCATGTAGCTCCCGTCTGTGCCAATACCCGCATTGACAGTACAGACTTGCCGAGCATGGATCTAGAAGACTGTACTTTTGATTAGGAGGTGCGGGAGCTTGAGTACACCCAGCTGTGGCCTCAGGGGTACAGGAGGTGGGCCACAGGTGAAGAGGAAAGGCAGGCAGCCTTTATTATGGCCCACAGGATGGTCAGTTCAAAACCGTAGCTGAGGAACTCAGAGCCCAAATGGTTAAATGAGTTTACTATGGAGACTCTGTGCGCCTGCCTTAGTCTGCAGCCTGCCGTCCGGCTCAGACTTCAACCCAGCGCTGTGTACGGCCTCCAGTCACACTCCTGGCTTTCCAATGCAACCTGGCGATGCTTTTGCTATCCCCAACCACGACAGACAGGTTTGTGGGCCTGCTACCAACTGCCCTGGAATTAGCTCCGGCCCTTAATTCATATCTAGGAACTTGCCTGGCCCGGGCGGGTCCTCAGACGAGACCCCTAATAGCCTCGACCTCTCGTCTTCCCAAAGCCGAGACTTCTCACCAGCCCAGAGCCACGACCTCACATCGGCCTGAGGCCATGACCACTAAGCTGCGCAGAGTCCCAGAGCTGCCTGGTGCCCCGGAGTTTCTGCAGCCCAGAATCCCAGAACCTGTCCTGCCTAATGTATTGGAACCTTCAGCTCTGACCTTGAACCCTGTGGGGTCTCCTGCTCTGGCCTGCAGTCTGATGAGACTTCTTGCTTCAGCCTCCAGTTTCGTGGACCCTCCTGTCCTGGTCCCCGGCTCGACAGGGCCTCCTACTCCTGCCCCTGGCCCAGGAGGACCTCCAGACTCTCGTTTTCATGGCTCAGAGGGGCCTTCAAACCCTCATGTTCCCAGCCCAGAGGGGCCTCCAAACTCTCATGTTCCTGGCCCAGAGGGGCCTCCAAACTCTCATGTTCCCGGCCCAGAGGGGCCTCCAAACTCTCATGTTCCCAACCCAGAGGAGCCTCCAGACTCTCATGTTCCCGGCCCAGAGGGGCCTCCAAACTCTCATGTTCCCGGCCCAGAGGGGCCTCCAAACTCTCATGTTCCCAGCCCAGAGGGGCCTCCAAACTCTCATGTTCCCGGCCCAGAGGGGCCTCCAAACTCTCATGTTCCCGGCCCAGAGGGGCCTGCAGACTCTCATGTTCCCCACCCAAAGGGGCTGTGGCTCCCATTCTCATCCTGTGGGGTTTTCTGAAGTTGGGCTGAGAGGTTCCAGTCCCTGAGTTTGGACCCTCAATGCGCCCCACTGCTCAGTCATGACCCTGAGGGTATTCCATCGGAGCCTAGGGTGTCCAGCCTTCTGCCTGATCTCGGGGGTTCCAGTCCTACCTTGGAGCCTGTTTAACATCTCAGGCCTGTGCCAGAATCTGACAGGCAATTCCTCCATTATTAGCTGTTCCAGTCCTGCTACAGTCTATCACCAGCAGTCCTTTCTCCAGTCTCCTTCTTTCTTGTCTCCTTGTGTCCTGTCTCCTGGCATCTGGGCTCCTAGTGCTGTGCCCTGTTTTGACTCCTGGTGCCTTGTTGAGTCTCCTTCTGTCTTGTCTCCTTGTGTTCTGTCTCCTTACATCATGTGTCCTTATGTCTAGCCTCCCAATGCTGTGCCCTGTCTTAG
Source organism: Gymnothorax reevesii (assembly GCA_029721435.1). Taxonomy (NCBI): domain Eukaryota; kingdom Metazoa; phylum Chordata; class Actinopteri; order Anguilliformes; family Muraenidae; genus Gymnothorax; species Gymnothorax reevesii. Next base: position 75,817,297 of record CM056584.1, read on the forward strand.
CGCTGTGTTTTGCCTCCTAGTGCCTTGTCCAGTCTTCTTGCCTTCTGTCTCCCTCTGTCCTGTTTTGTGACACACAGCTCCATCCCCTTCCCACCCAGTTTAACATGGGGGCCGCCAGGTGTCGACCTTTGGGGGTGGGGAGTTCTGTCAGTGATCCGGATCTGTTACTTGTGTTGAGTTGTGTTCTATTTATCTCATGAACACTGCCTGGCCAAAAAAAAGTCGCCACCAAAAAAAAGGGTCATACACTCTAATATTTTGTTGGACCGCCTTTAGCTTTGATTACAGCACGCATTCGCTGTGGCATTGTTTCGATAAGCTTCTGCAATGTCACAAGATTTATTTCCATCCAGTGTTGCATTAATTTTTCACCAAGATCTTGAATTGATGATGGTAGAGTCTGACCACTGCGCAAAGCCTTCTCCAGCACATCCCAAAGATTCTCAAGGTCTGGACTCTGTGGTGGCCAATCCATGCATGAAAATGATGTCTCATGCTCCCTGAACCAGTCTTTCACAATTTGAGCCCGATGAATCCTGGCATTGTCATCTTGGAATATGCCCATGCCATCAGGGAAGAAAAAATCCATTGATGGAATAACCTGGTCATTCAGTATATTCAGGCAGTCAGCTGACCTCATTCTTTGAGCACATACTGTTGCTGAACCTAGACCTGACCAACTGCAGCAACCCCAGATCATAACACTGCCCCCACAGGCTTGTACAGTAGGCACTAGGCATGATGGGTGCATCACTTCACCTGCCTCTCTTCTTACCCTGATGCGCCCATCACTCTGGAACAGGGTAAATCTGGACTCATCAGACCACATGACCTTCTTCCATTGCTCCAGAGTCCAATCTTTATGCTCCCTAGCAAATTGAAGCCTTTTTTTCCGGTTAGCCTCACTGATTAGTGGTTTTCTTAAGGCTACACAGCTGTTCAGTCCCAATCCCTTGAGTTCCCTTCGCATTGTGCATGTGGAAATGCTCTTACTTTTACTATTAAACATAGCCCTGAGTTCTACTGTTGTTTTTCTTCGATTTGATCTCACCACACGTTTAAGTGATCGCCGATCACGATCATTCAGGATTTTTTTCCTGCCACATTTCTTCCTCGAAGACGATGGGTCCCCACTATCCTTCCAGTTTTTAATAATGCATTGGACAGTTCTTAACCTAATTTTAGTAGTTTCTGCAATCTCCTTAGATGTTTTCTCTGCTTGATGCATGCCAATAATTTGACCCTTCTCAAACAGACTAACATCTTTTCCACGACCACGGGTTGTGTCTTTCGACATGGTTGTTTAGGAAATGAGAAGCAACTCATTGCACCAGTTGGGGTTAAATAACTTGTTGCCAGCTGAAAGATAATCGCCCATGCAGTAATTATCCAATAGGAGGCTCGTACCTATTTGTTTAGTTAAATTCAGGTGGCGACTTTTTTTTTGGCCAGGCAGTGTATTTATGTAGGCACTGTTTCATCGGTTTGTTCATTTCATTTAGTTTCTTTTGTTTCCTTGCCCTCTCTTTCTTGCTTTCCCTGCTGTTGTCTTGATTGTTCCTGATTTCTCCATTTTTTGCCATTCTCTCTTGAGCTCTGCTCCCGTGTGTATTTGTTTATTAAAAACGGATCCCCATTAGCTGGCGCCTAAATGACCGGCTAGTCTTCCCTGTGACTTTCCTGAGTAGTTCCCTCCATTCCCCCTCCTTACCCTGTTTCTCCTTGTTCATGTCAGTGTCCGGTAATCCATTTACTTCTCTTCTTTTCTTCTTCTACTTTTATCTCTAATTCCAGTTTTTTTGGATCAATCCCCATTGTCATTATTTTGTTTTAGCTGTCAGTTTCCACATGTTTCCTTTCAGCTCCTCTCCCTCTCTCTCTCTCTGATTTTTAATCAGTTCCTTCGTTGTCTTGTTTGTTGCGATGCACCCAGTCACACTTGATAGTTTTCAAGCACCAGATTTGAGTTTTCCATGTTATCTGTTCACTTTATATAGCTCAGTATTTCCCCCTTGGTCTTTGTGAGTCCTTCGCCTTATTTCAATTCCCTGACAAGCCTTTGGTTTTACTAATGCACCTTAACTGGTTCTTATTTCTTTGTCCAATGATTTTTCGAAGTGGCCAAGTTCTGTTTGTTTGTTCCTTCTCTGGCAACAAATTTGTAGTGTTTCTGCCCAATTTTCCACTCTGATTGTGATACACGTCCCACTTCTGCAATCTGCCTGTTCGTAACTGACCTGAGCTGTCTGAGCCCGATTTTGTCCCCTATAAATCTGCATTTGCCAGGCTACTCCAGTCAGTACTTGGGTGTGTTCCATGCACTGACGACATCCTTGTCACCCCACTGTCTGTGTGAAAAATGTTTCCAAAGATTTGTGCTGATTTTACTCAGTTAATTTTAACTTCTAATTAAGTCCTCTAAATTAGGTTGTGCAGTTAACTTTGTCGACCACTTGGTTTGAGTTTTCGATACACTCTGTTCCAGAGCTTTTCTTGAGATTTTGAAGGTCTCGAAGATAAATGTTATTTCTGGTGACAGACCCCATAAACTACACATTTTTGGAAAGGGTATTTTCTAAGCTATCGAGTGGCATGGGTTTCAAGTGTATATGTGCTCATTTTCTCAAAAATAAAGCGCAGCAAAAGCAACAACCAGTTCCCCTATTCAACGCTGTTGTGCTCACAGATTAGACCAGGTCTCACCATTTTCACTTCCTACTTCAGCAACAAAGTTGCGCCAGTGTCGCCATCTATACACTAAATGAGGAACTGAACGTAAGTAGAGCATAGCCCGGCACCGAGACACCACTATACAATGAGCCCCATAGTACCGGAGTCTAATGGAAACTAATATCCGTTGCGACTGACAAAAGTATTATATAAGCATAACCTCCTTTGTCAATACATATCATCACACAAAGAACATTATAATTCATTGGACAGAGATTTTTATTTTGGTTCAGTAGGCTGTGGTGATGCCCAGATCAGAATCTTATTGAACATGCATTTTACATGCTGAAGAGGAGATTGAAGACAAACAGTCCATGAAACAAGCAAGAACTGAATGTGTCTGTAGTGCAGGCCTTGCTGTGCATCACCAGGGAAGATCCCCAGCATCTGGTAATGTTTGTGTGTCACAGACTTCAAGCAGTCATTTCATACAAAGGATATGCAACCAAATGTTTAAAATTTTTACTTTATTCTTCATCACGTCCGATGTAATTTTCTGAACCTGATAATTAGGGGAGCCAATGTACAACAGATATTCTCATTTCAAAATGGTCTGTCCCATATGGATAAAAAATGCCCTTAATTGAAGTTGACAATCGTGACTACAGCCTTGTTGTCAGTGCCACTCTTATTGTATCCCCTCAAACTCAAAGTGCTAAAGTAGTAAACCAAAATAAAAAATGTGACAGTGACCAATGAATTATGGTGCTAACTGTATATTGGGAATTCTATTTTTTTTAGCTGTGTTGCTGAGCCCCTATTGGCTCAGTCGTTCACAAGCAAGGATGGGGTGAGGTTCACCACTTTGTGAACAACTGCGAGAAATAAATAGTCCAACAGTTGAAGAACAACATTTTTCAGCGTGCAATTGCATGGAATTTAGGATTTCATCATCCAAAGTCCATTATATCAAAAGATTCAGAGAATCTGGCGAAATCTCCACACGTAAGCGGCAAGGCCAGAAAACTAACATTGAATGTCCGTGATTGTCGGTCCCTCAGGCAGCACAGCATTAAAAACTGGCATTATTTTGTAAAGGATATGATTATGTCGGCTCAGGGACACTTCAGAAAACCATTGTCAGTTAACACAGTTTGTCGCTACATCTACAAGTGCAAGTTAAAATTGTACCATGCAAAGCGACAGCCATATATCAACAACACCCAGAAACGCTGCCGGCTTCTCTGGGCCCGCTGAGACGGACAACGCAAAGTGGACGGGTCCACATTCCAAATTGTGTTTGGAAATTATGGACGTTGTATCCTCCGGGCGAAAGAGGAAAAGGACCATCCAGATGTTATCGTAGTAAAGGAATGCGGATAATAAACAGGCCTGCCTGCAGACCAGACCTGTCTCCCATTGAAAATGTGTGGCACATTATGAAGCGCAAAATATGCCAACGGAGACCCCTACTGGATTAATTGCAGTCTCTACTCCTCGTGCGTATGTCATCATTTTGTGACTCCAGGTATTCTGAACCATTAAGACATATGAAGTTGAAGTTTTAAGTTCTGAACGGCTCAATCTAATTATTTTGATTTTGACTGAATATAAGGTTACACTTGAAGCCCACGAGCTTGAACGTGTAGGTTTGCCAGCGAAATACATTTCCACATACCGACTGGGAGAAAAGACACTCAATCGTAACTAACGTTAGCATTATTTACTTAGCCAAACTATAGAAATTAACGAGTGCATTTACTGATGATCTTAGGCTAACTTGGGGTTAACTGCTGAAGATTGATATGATGAGCTAAAACAAAAAACTGATAAAGAGCCGAAGTTTTGTTAAACGTTTTAGGTGTATAGTCGGGTGGTTTTCGAATTCGTTCTGAGGCGCGCTTCCCGGAAATTATATAGGTCACCTTATTCCAAATAAGGCAAGCCACGAGGGACAGAGGCGGGGCTGCACCTCGCGATGCACATTCATGTGATGTTACTCAACTTGAATTTTGAATTTTATGAACTGAATTTGAATACGCGAAATGAATTAAATGCTTCAAATTTTATCTTAAAATTCAATACAAATAATTGGAGTCAGTTTCAGGTTACTTGTTCATTCAATTTAAAAAAAATTCAATTCAAAGCTGATTAAATTCAATTCAAACCCAAAATTCAATTCAAAACCTGATAAAATTCAATTCAAAGCAAGTTAAATTCAATTCAAAAGGAATTAAATTCAATTCAAAACTAAAATTCAATTCAATTTCTGTTGGAACAAATTTCGTTCCATACTTTTTGCTTAATTATGCACCAAATGTTCTCAATTGGTGAAATATCAGGACTGCAGGCAGGCCAGTTCACCACACAGACTCTTCTACTACAAAGCCATGCTGTTGTAATAGCTGCAGTATGGCAGTGCAGCTGCATTCTGGAGTCCTGTTCTTTTTGCTGCTGCTCCTTTCTGTTTTACTTTTTAAATTAAATATGTTTTGATATTTTTACTCAGCCTGTGCGTTTTACTCAGCCTCTCTAAGACATCCCTTTTATAGCCAATCATGTTACCTGACGCCAGTTAACTTAATTACTTGCTAAATGTTCTTTTAGCTGATTCTCTTATATATTAATTGCCTCTTCAGCCCCTTTTTTGCCAGTGTCCCAACTTTTTTGAGACCTGTTGCAGCCATAAAATTTGAAATAAGCTCATTTTGTGGACAAAAACGTTAAATGTCCCAGTTTCAACATTTGAAATGTTATCTACGTTCTATTGTAAATAACATATTGGCTCATGCGATCTAAAAGTCATTGCATTTTTATTTTATTCACAATTTACACTTTGTCCCAACTATTTCAGAATTGGGGTTCTATTCTAATCTAACTATTTTAATCTTCCATATTTACTTCTGGCACGTCCTGAATCTATTTCACCAGTGCTTCATAAGCTTTAAATTAAAATTTCTTTAAATTATAAAGAAAATGAAAATCATCAAAGTAGATCTATCCACAGCATAATGTTTTCTTTAATTGAGATGCAATTTTGTGTCAGAATGACTCACTTTAATTCTTCTCTTATGCCAACAAGGAAAACTGGCCAAAGCTGATAATTTTGCCGTTTTTTCGTTTTTCATGTAAAGCTAATTCATGTTGTAAATAAATGATAGAAAACAGTTCAAGACCAATCATTAGTTTAAAGGTACAAAACCCAAAACCAGTGAAGTTGCACGTGTAAATCGTAAATAAAAACAGAATACAATGATTTTCAAATCCTTTTCAACCTATATTCAACTGAATACACTGCAAAGACAAGTTACTTAATATTCGACAGGTAAACTGTAATTTTTTTGCAAATATTAGCTTATTTGGAATTTGATGCCTGCAACATGTTTCAAAAAAGCTGGCATAAGTGGCAAGAAAGACTGAGAGAGTTGAGGAATGCTCATCAAACACTTATTTGGAACATCCCACAGGTGAACGGGCTAATTGGGAACAGGTGGGTGCCATGATTGGGTATAAAAGCAGCTTCCCTGAAATGCTCAGTCATTCACAAACAAGGATGGGGCGAGGGTCACCACTTAGTGAACAAATGCGTGAGCTGATTGTCGAACAGTTTAAAAACAACATTCCTCAACGAGCTATTGCAAGAAATTTAGGGATTTCATCATCTACGGTCCGTAATATTGTCAAAAGGTTCAGAGAATCTGGAGAAATCACTGCACGTAAGCGACAAGGCTGAAAACCAACATTGAATGCCCGTTACGTTCGATCCCTCAGGCGGTACTGCATCAAAAACCGACATCAGTGTGTAAAGCAGAGGTGGGCAGCGAGGGCCGTATCTGTCCCTGGTTTTCACACCAACGTCTGGTCTTTAATTAGTTGATTGTCTCAATTAGCCAAACCATTTATGAAATCTGACGTTTCATGCGCATTTCTTTAAATTATCATGAAACTACAAAGACTTGTCTTGTCTCCCTTCATAAAACATTTTCCTTTGATCGAATCATTGCGAAAATCTATATTTGTGCATGCAATCAATTAACTCAATTAGTCAGGGTAATTGATAGGAATAAAAACCTGCATACACACCGGCCCTCCAGGACTGTGATTGCCCACCCCTGGTGTAAAGAACATCGCCACATGGGCTCAGGAACACTTCGAAAAAATCCTGTCTGTAACTACTGTTTGTCGCTACATCTGCAAGTGCAAGTTAAAACTCTACAATGCAAAGCGAAAGCCATTTATCAACAGCATCCAGAAATGCCGCCAGCTTCGCTGACCCAAGCTCATCTACGATGCACTGATGCAAAGTGGAAAAGTGTTTTGTGGTCTGACGAGTCCACATTTCAAATTGTTTTTGGAAACTGTGGCCGTCGTGTCCTCCGGACCAAAGAGGAAAAGAACCATCCGGACTGTTATAGGCGCAAAGTTCAAAAGCCAGCATCTGTGATGGTATGGGGGTGTATTAGTGCCCAAGGCATGGGCAACTTACACATATGTGAAGGCACCATTAATGCTGAAAGGTACATACAGGTTTTGAAGCAACATATGTTGCCATCCAAGCAACGTCTTTTTCATGGACGCCCCTGCTTATTTCAGCAAGACAATGCCAAGCCACATTCTGCACGTGTTACAACAGCATGGCTCCGTAGTAAAAGAGTGCAGGTACTGGACTGGCCTGGCTGTAGTCCAGACCTGTCTCCCATTGAAAATGTGTGGCTCATTATGAAGCGTAAAATACGACAATGGAGACCCTGGACTGTTGAACAGCTTAAGCTGTACATCAAGCAAGAATGGGAAAGAGTTCCACCTGAAAAGCTTCAAAAATTGGTCTCCTCAGTTCCCAAATGTTTACTGAGTGTCATTAAAAGGAAAGGCGATGTAACACAGTGGTAAAAAGGCCCCTGTGCCAACTTTTTTGCAATGTGTTGCTGCCTTTAAATTCTAAGTTAATGATTATTTGCCAAAAAAAAAAATAAAGTTTCTCAGTTTGAACATTAAACATCTTGTCTTTGCAGTGTATTCAATTGAACATAAGTTGAAAAGGATTTGCAAATCATTGTATTCTGTTTTTATCTACGATTTACATAACGTGCCAACTTCACTGGTTTTGGGTTTTGTAGGTCATACCTGCATGATTGTAGTAGATGCATACTCAAAATGGCTGGAGGTTTTTAAAATGGGCAGTGTACCCTCCCAAGTCACCATTACGAGGCTCAGAAGGCTGTTCGCAGCATATGGTCTTCCGGAGCATATTGTCACGGACACTGGAACGCAGTTTACTTCGGAGGAGTTTCAAAAATACTCCATTCCACAAGCGCTCCGGGTCATCTTGCCACGATGGCCTTGCTGAACGGTATGTGCAAACATTTAAAAACGGGATGAAAAAGCTTGCACACATGTCACTAGATGTTGAGCATAAGGTCTCGCTCTTCTTAAAGAAGTACTGCACTACTCCAAACTGCACTACAGGGCAATCACCTGCAGATTTGTTTTTGAACAGACTTCATCTGCCCAGACACAACTGCTTCTGTTCGCAGGAAGCAATACTTGAAAAAATACCACCACGACTAGCGAGTTTCAGACAGGGTTTTTGATGTAAACGACTGTTTATTTACAAAATACTGCTGGGGGGGGGGTAGGAAATGGATTCCCGGGGTCATAAGTGAGCAAACGGGTCTGGTGTCTTACAAAGTCCAAGGGACAGACACAGAAATTACTTAGAGGAGACATGGGGACCAGCTATGGTTCCGGGTCACTGGTGATGGTCTGGATCGGGACAGAAATGATGCTACCATACGGGTGGGCGCACCTGATCAACCCAATACAGATCAAATGGATGTGTCAACAGACACAGGCTCGGTGCAGTCCGACGCTGCAGAGATGACCAATGTTCCAAGTCCACGTCGTTCCTCCAGAGTGAGGAAACCTCCAAAACGTTTTGCTGTTTTCAGGAACCAAAAGGTTTTAGTTGTAAAGTTGTGTTTGGCATAAAAAGATAATAATTGAAATGCAAATGTTGTTCAAAAAATGTATTACTGAAAAGGAAAACAAATGGGAATGCACGTTGAATGCATTGTTGAATGTGCAGATGTGTGGTGCAGGCCTTATTCAAATTGAGCATCTCAAGTGTAATGATGTTGTTATTCTGAGCCATAGAAAATGAGTTAACTTTTATTTCAAATGGGGGGTGATGTGATGTATCAGGCAATGGAATTGCATAATGGTATTTTGGTGGATTGCCCTTGCCGTAGTTCCTGTACAGTGGAATGCTTCTTGGGAAGTGGAGGGGCGGAGAATGTAAAAGTACGCAAATGTTTGGCTGACCTTGTTAAAAAGAAATGGCCACCGCAACTGCATAGTGAATCCGTCTTCCGTGTCTTTCCTAAAACGCCACATACCCAATGTTTAATCGTGTTTTTTTGAGGGAAATTGCAATGTAGATTCCAGTCTCGTACAAGAAAGAGGAATAAAGGTTAAAGCCCGGAAGAATAACATAACATGAGTGGCGAGAACAGATCGTTCAGCCTAACTAGGCTCACCAGTTTCTTTTTACTATTGTGAATATATCACTTAAGATACTCAATGACTCAATGGTGTCTCGCTTTAAGTCAAGCCTGCTCTTGAAAACTCCCAAGGTTTCTGCCTCAACAATATGGTCAGGCAAGCTGTTCCACTTTGAAATTACTCCATCCATCCATCCATCCATCCATCCATTCATCCATCCATCTTCTTTCGCTCATCCGGGGCCGGGTCGCGGGAGCAGCAGTCTAAGCAAGGATGCCCAGACTTCCTTCTCCCTGGACAATTCCACCAGTTCTTCCCAGGGTATCCTGAGATGTTCCCAGGCCAGCCAAGAGACATAGTCCCTCCAACGTGTCCTGAGTCTTCCCCGAGGCCTCCTCCCGGAGGGTCATACAGAGACCGCACGACCCTTAGTAGAGGGCCCCGGACTCCACACTCCCGCAGCACCTCCCACAGGATGCCACGAGGGACATGGTCGAATGCCTTCTCCGAGTCCACAAAACATATGTGAACTGGTTAGGCAAACTCCCATGAACCCTCAAGCACTCTGCGGAGGAGTGTGATCCCCCTGTAGTCGGAGCACACCCTCCGGTCCCCCTTCTAAAATAGAGGGACCACCACCCCGGTCTGCCAATCCAGAGGCACTGTCCCCGACTGCCACGCGATGCTGCAGAGGCGTGTCAACCAAGACAGCCCTACAACATCCAGAGACTTGAGGTACTCAGGGCGGATCTCATCCATCCCCAGTGCCTTGCCACCGAGAAGCTGCCGAACTACCTCAGTGACTTCAGCCCGAGTGATGGATGAATCAGCCTCTGGGTCCCCAGCCTCTGCTTCCTCTATGGAAGGCATGTCAGTGGGATTGAGGAGGTCTTCAAAGTATTCCTTCCACCGGCTAATATCCCCAGTCGAAGTCAACAGCTCCTCACCTCCACTGCAAACAGTGTTGGCAGGGTACTACTTCCCCATCCTGAGGCGCTGGACGGTTTGCCAGAATCTCTTCGGGGCCGACCGATAATCCTCCTCCATGGCCTCCCTGAACTTTTCCCATACCCAAGTCCGTCACCGCCCAGGTGATATAATAATAATTGCGTCTACCAAGAATTTTGGTCATTGAAGTGCGTCAGAGCACAAAAATTAAGTGCGAATAGTCACTTCGATTTATTAATGAATTAAATGAAACCACTGCGGAACTGTGGTTTCACCCCAATGGTGTTTACTACTGCAGGAGCAATATTTTTCTAAACTGCAGCCTACTCGGCTCCCTTTGTGCCACTCTTAAGACTTCCAAATAAAATTATTTTGTTTTGCTCCATCTATCGTCGGCCTGCTGATAAAACCTTGTATCTTCAAAATGATAAACTTAACAGGAGAGCAAAAAAAAAAGTTTAATTTTGCATGTAAGAATGCAGTTGAGCTGTGTTCGGGTAGGATGACTATTTTTCCTCCAAGAATGTATCCAATCAATGACATTTTGTATTTTGCAATGTTTATGCTATTATCGTGGACATATGAGTTTTTGTTTCTCATCAAATTGTAGATAAGAGGTTTATCAGCTGGCCGACGATATTTCCTCCTCAGTTAAGTTCTTTCTTCTTTGCCGTCTTTCGAGAGTCTGTGTCGTAAAGTGGGCCGGGCTACGCCTCCCGGAGCATGAATTTATTGGGGCGTGTCATGTAAATTACTATGGTTTCTGCCGCCAGATTTATCAATGCCCCGGCAGTTCTACGCCAAAATCTGCGCCGTACACACTTTTAGTAAATCAGACGTGACAGTTGGTGAACGATGATATTTACACCAGAATCTACACCAGATCCTACGCAAGTTTGATAAATGAGGGCCAATGTCTCCAGCCTCCCTTGGGATCTGGTCAAAGCTCTCCCGGAGGTGAGAGTTGAAAACCCCTCTGACAGAGGGTTCCGCTAGACGTTCCCAACAAACCCTCACAACACGTTTAGGCCTGCCAAGTCTGTCAAGCTTCCTCCTCCGCCAGAAGATCCAACTCACCACCAGGTGGTGATCAGTGGACAGCTCAGCCCCTCTCTTCACCCGAGTGTCCAAGACATACGGCCGAAGGTCAGATGACACGACCACAAAGTCGATCATTGACCTCCGACCTTAGGCGTCCTCGTGCCACGTGCACTGATGGACGCCCTTATGTTTGAACATGGTGTTTGTTATGGACAAACTGTGACTAGCACAGAAGTCCAATAACAGAACACCACTCGGGTTCAGATCGGGGAGTTCGTTCCTCCCAATCACGCCCCTCTAGGTAACACTGTCGCTGCCCACGTGAGCATTGAAGTCCCCTAACAGAACGATGGAGTCCCCAGTTGGAGCACTTTCCAGTACCCCTCTAAGGGACTCCAAGAAGGTCGGGTACTCTGCACTGCCATTCGGCCCATAAGCCGAGACAACAGTGAGGCACCTGTCCCTGACCCAAAGGCGCAGAGCAGCGACCCTCTCATTCACCGGGAAAAACTCCAACACATGACGGCTAAGCTGGGGGGCTATAAGCAAGCCCACACCAGCCCGCCTCCTCTCACCGCAGGCAACTCCAGAATAGAAGAGAGTCCAGCCTCTCTCGAGGAGTTAGGTTCCAGAGCCCAGACTGTGCGTGGAGGTGAGCCCGACTATCTCTAGCCGGTATCGCTCAACCTCCCGCACAAGCTCAGGCTCCTTCCCCCCCCCAGCGAGGTGACATTCCATGTCCCCAGAACCAGATTCCATGTCCAGGGATTGGGTCGTCGGGGCCCCCGCCCACGACTGCCACCCAAAACACAAGGCATCAGCCCCTTCTGAACCCTCCCGCGGGTGATAGACTTACGGGAAGGTGGGCCCACGCCGTTCGTTTGGGCTGTGCCCGATTGGGTCCTGTGGGTGGAGACCCGACCACCAGGTGCTAGCCTGTCAACCCCAACCCCAACCCCAGTCCTGGCTCCAGGGTGGGGTCCCGGTGACGCCAATCTGGGCGACGTAAATGTTCTTGCTGTATTTATATCCATTAGGGGCTTTGGAATCGCTCATAGTCTAACCCGTCAGCTAGGACCTGTTTTCCCTGGGAGACCCTACCAGGGGCAATAAGCTCCAGACGACATAGCTCCTAAGATCATCCAGGTACTCAAACCCCTCCACCACGATGAGGTGACAATTCAAGGTGAAAAAATATTTCCTAATATCAGTGCTAAATTTCCCCTTGGTCAACTTCCATTTGTGACCCCGAGTTCTACTAACAACACTTGCCTGAAGGAATCCTACATACCTGGGGCCCGAGCACCAAGCGGTGCAAGCACCCTATTGTAATCGTAGGAATTGAAGCACCTATTACTAAAACCCCATAAGTCACATTTGACTTGACTTGACTTGTGGGGTTTTAGTAATCAGTGCTTCAATTATTCTCTCTTATTAGGGCCTGAGCACCGTCCGGTGTGAGAACCCTATTGAAACTGAAGGAATTATTAGGGCCCGAGCAACGAAGTTGCCCAGGGGCCAACGGCTCCTGGCAACGAAGTTGCGAGGAACCTATTGTTTTGTAGAGATTATTATTATGATTTCTTGGCTTTACGCCCACTTTTGAGGCATTTCTTGCGCTCTGAGCCGCGCCAAATTTGGCACAGACCTCAATCCTGGTGTAACTCAACATTTTCTGGAGTGACTGGCCTCGGGCGTGGTCAGGGGGCTCCACAGCGCCCCCAAATGTAGGGCCGTTTTTGGGCATATTTCATCGATGGTGCACAAAATTTGGTGACATCATAGTTCACATGGTTACAATGTCATGAGATTTTTTTAAAAATTTTTGGCCCAACAGGAAGTAAGCTGTGGACCATTTCCTGCAGAAATTTTCAATTTACGATCGCAGTTTTGAGGCCTTTAGGATGTTGAAAAACTCACGAAACTTTGCACATATGTCTGAAATTATAAGCAATTTGATATATATCACAGCTGGCCACGGGCGTGGCAGACCAGGTCTGTAGCGCCCCCTAACGCGTTTTATGATATTACAGATGGTAGGTAGCTTGTAGGCGCATGATACATGGCACGTATGTCGTAAGGTACTGGACTTAAGTTTTGAAGGGGGTCGCGGGCATGGGCGTGGCAAATTGGCTGAATGGCGCCCCTAGGCACTGGCGATAGTGTTTCAATGACGCAGCCCCTGCGTACCATTTCACTTACATTTATGAAAATCGGCAGTCACCTGTAGGAGGCCAAGACGTACAAAAAAGCCTCTTGGAGCCATATCGTAAAACTAACAGGAAGTCAGCCATTTTGAATTTTATGGTGATGTTTGGGCAATGTGCAAGTGTCGTACTTCAACGAACTCCTACAGATTTAATGTGATCAACTTCAAATTCGGTCTGTGCCTTCATAAGACCTGTGAGAGCAAAAGTTGGCGAAAACTTGCGCAGAAGTCTTAGGGTGTGGCCGTGGGGGCGTGGCAAACTTCAATGATCGCCATGAGAAATATGTGTTATATCTCGGCCATACGTGATCTGATCCACCTGAAACTTAACACGTGTCATGACAGTCTTGCCCTGAAAACGTCTGTTTGTCAACATTCGGTAGAAGTCACAGCGCCACCTGCTGGCGACAGGAAATATCATGTTTCAGCCTTTTATGTGCACTTCCAACCTATGAAGGAAGATTTCCCAGACAGTTCATCATATCCTCCTCAAACTTGGCTAGATTAGCCTACAGGCTTTGCTGATGAACTGCTGCGAATATTGTGCGCTTTCATCACATGGCGCGGCCGTGGCGGCCCATCAAAGTTGAGGTGGTGCCGTGACCCAGGAAGTGGATGAAAAAGAAATTCCCAAAATTCACCAGAAAGTCCAAATGAGCTGGAAATTTCTCAAGTTAATCATCAGACCAAGGCAAAACTTTGGTTCTCTGCAACCCATACTGTATTTTGAAGTCCGTCACTCTAAATTTTTCAATATATCTTGATAATAATAATGTAATAATATTTCCAAAAGTTTTCATTCAAATTTTACCAAACTTGGTAATAATGTCCGCTGTGTTGTGTTGATGAAGTGTACCAAACGGCGTTTGATTTCGTCAAATGGTTCATGAGATATGATGTAAAGATGACAGTGAGTGCTGCAGCAGCAGTCATTGTGTAATTTGAGCTGCTTGGTCTCAGGGCAGGTAGGGGAGGGGGAGGGGTGTTTGGCATGTCAAAATGGTATCATAGCGCTCTCCAGAAAATTTTTGCACTCCCCTCAGGAAACCACATTGTACGCGGTCCCGCAGTGTCCAATGGCTCTGAATGGACACCTGCACCCATCAAGATCTTGCTGCTACCCCAACGTGCACGAGGGGTGCGAGGGCCCTTTCAACGCTGCTTGCAGCTTTAATTATTATTATTCTGGCAAAAGTATATCACTTATTTGGCAGCTTTAACACATTCAAAAATTCAGCAAATTTGGCGGTCGCATCAGTCGCAGTGAAAATTGACGTGCATTATGGTTGGTGGCGGTGGGCAGGGTAGAATGGCGGGGCCACAGCCCTGAAACATGGGCCTCGACTGCATGTTTCACCGACATACATGAAAATCGGTATATGTATCACACCCAGACGCACAAAAATTTCTCTTGGAGCCATAGGCCAAACCCAACAGGAAGTCGGCCATTTTGGCCTTTTGCAAGCTTTGTATTTTAACGAACTCCTCTTACAGCATTTATCAGATCGACTTAAAATCAGCGTGTGTCATCCAGACTAGTTTCTGACCTAGAGATATCAAAAGATCCACTCATCATTGACCGGCATGGCGGTGGCATGGCATCCAATTTCCAATATTCGCCATGAAACAAGTTGCTGTAACTTCAATGTATTTTGTCCAATCTGCCCCAAACTTCACAAGTTTGATAAGAGTTCTGCCCTGAACACATCCACATGACAATATTCTGTCATGGTCATAGCGCCCCCCGGTGGTAACAGGAAGTGACTTTTTTTTACTCTACCATGTACTGATCCAACATAGTTCACCCCACCAACTTCACTTGACTTCTCAGATGTGCAGAATAAGTTGGTGAAGCTACATTATGAACGCTGGAAAGCTATGAGCAATGGCGTCTGTCTGCCAGCGTGGCGACTATTGATCCCTTGCAATCAATTATGTTGGGCTTTTCCATGGCTTTAATGAGGTCATAACCTCATGAAAACTTAGTACTCACCATTCTTGACATGTGTATAACACATGATAGGGGTGTTGCCCATGGGGGAGGAGGAGTTGCTCCATAGCGCCCCCTAGAAAATTTCAACAAAGCAGCCCCCGCAGCTTCTTTAACCAGGTTGCCACTATACAATTGTTTTCAATGCACAGCTGCACCCCTTCGGATCTCGCCACCACCCCCAGTGCGCACAAGGGTGCAAGGGCCCAGTCATCGCTGCTTGCAGCTTTAATTCACTTTTTTAATCCCTCTAACATATTGAAAGACCTCAATCAGATCACCCCTGAGTCTCCTTTTCTTAAGACTAAAGAGATTAAGGATCTTCAGCCTCTTCTCATAACTTTCATATTTTATACCTGGAATTAGCCTAGTGGCTCTACTCTGAACTTTTTCTACAGCCCCTATATCTTTCTTAAAGTATGGTCCCCAGAACTGTACACAATACTCCAAATGTGGTCTCACGAATGTGTTGTACAAGAGAAGCATCACCTCCTTGGATTTGTACTCAATACTTTTGGCAATGCATCTCAGCATCTAATTGGCTTTTTTAACTGCTACGGCACAATAGCTAGAGCCTGTGAGGGTTTGGTCAACAATCACTCCCAGATCTTTTTCGTGTGGAACACATTCCAGTTTTAAACCTTTGTTGTGGATTTTCTTCAACATATTGAGATTCCCCCATCCTCAAGCAACTGGAGAGAAACAGATTCTGAAAAAGAAAAATTAGGCTTTATTGTGTCATGTTGAAAAATGTAAAGCCGAGTTGCACAAGAGGAACTGCAAGAAGAACTGAAGAACTCCCCGAAGAACTCTCTGAAGAACTCTCGCCCTGCCCGACTTGTGCACACCGTTTTATACCCTTATCTCCAGGCAAATATGGTCTTTCCGCTTTTCATTCTCGCACTACAATTGGACAGATAACCTGAGATTCCAGTTAGGTAATCCTTCAGGAATTTGATGCATGCACGTCACAGTGGAAACTTACAGCCACACTCAGCGAGAGATATAAGGAGATACAACGACAGAAAATACAGCCAGATGAATATGATAGAATGAAAAAGATGCCAGTGGATGAATTCGATGCACATCAAATTATTACAAATAATTCAATTGATTAAGCTTTCAGTAGCAACTAATGATTTTGCTGAACAAATATTGATCAGAGCTACAGAAATCAAATACATCCTCTGATTATGTTTTTGAATCAACTAAACAGAAGCCTGCTTACTAATCAAAGCTACAGAAGCTGCTGCCTATGTGTGTGAGCTGCTCATGCATGTGTGAACTGAATTGCTTGTATGTGTGTGTCTGTTTGTGTGTGAACTGTTTGTATGTGTGTGTCTCTGTGTGTGAACTGCTTGTATGTGTATTTTTCTGTGTGTTTGCACTGCAGTATGTGAACTACTTGTATGTATGTGTGTGTGTGTATGTGTGTGTTATGTGTGTGTGTCTTTTTGCTGCCTACATAATATGGTTATCGATTATGAGTGTGAGCAATGAGCAATGAATGAATAATGATAAAAAAAATATGTATAATCAATATTAGGGAATATAATGAATAATGCTGAAATAAAATCTTCAACACCTCCCATGAAGTAATCCTGTCTAATGTTTTTATTACCTACGTGTACAACTTAACATTTTGCTACATTACATTTCATTTGCCACATTTCTACCCAAATGTTTCTGAATCCACTCCAGAATACCTCCTGTAACTCCAGAGGAGAATTCTGAGCCATTTGCCCAGCAGGAGGAATGTCTAGCAAAAAAGGGAGCAAGTAATTACAAGCCAGTGACACAGCTTAGTACCAGTCCAAGAAAACCAGAGTTATGACACAATTTTGGCTCTTAATGTGTACTCAGATTAATATGGGTTGTCTTCTGAGGTCAGTTGATTATTGTTGATATCAACTGTAACAATGATATCTACTGTAACAATCTGTGTATTACAAAAAACTAATCAAAGTGCAAGATCAAACCATGGAGGCCTACTTTTGTCAAACTAGTCAATAGGATCATTAGATGGCAAGCCATAGGTGTTCATGTTAAGGAAGTCATTTCATTGAATGTTTAAATCCTCAGGTTCAGTTACCTCTGTTAATTTTTAAAGAGTAAATACAAGGTCAAAAACCATTACAGAATATTTGTTCAGCTCTTTAGTGTTTTAAAATTTGTGTTCATGATGATAATTGCACTATGTACATGAAAGGAAAATAAATTACTGTTTTTAAAAAAACTGTCCCTGCTATTCACTTTTATGGCACAATAAATAATAAGTATAAGTATTTCGGTGCTATTAAAGCAGTGTTAGGGTGGCATCATACCGATAGCCTTAGGCTTTCATCCAGTATATTCATTTCAATAAGGCTGGATAGACCCTTTTTTGGGAAAAAAGAACTTTATTTATTTAAAAAGATCATAGTGGGTTGCAATGGTATAGTGGCCCCTGGAGAAGTGGGTACTCTCTATCATGGGTAAATCACATATGGGAAAGTGGGTAAACCCTTCAGTATGTTTCAATTGCTTTTTGGCTGATGAGTGGGTATACTGTGAATTGACAGAAAAGGCGGTAGGTATCAGAGGTCGCCTTACACTTTCTGATTGTGACAGACAATGACGGACAGGGACGTAAAAATTCCGCCATAATCTGTCATTGTAATTTTTTTAAAAAAATGATAATCGTTCATTTTTTAAAAATAAAATAAACAGAATAATTTATAGATTACGCATTAGCTGATGCCGATTCATGATTCATGTAGACACACATTGTGCACTGTGTTAAATACAGCACTGCGTGGATTTTCAAACTTAGTGCTGGATGAACTTAATAAAATATCAAAAATGATTTCTCCCCCCACACAGTAACAGTGTGCAAATGAAGAATGCTTTCAGTGATTGCTGGGCTTCACGAAGCCTAACAACCGCTGTCTCGCTAAGCGGTCCTACGAAGCTGCTTATCAACTCGTTATGCTAATTGGGGCTTTCTCGGCCTAGATATCTGTGTGTTCACATAACAGAGACAGCGTTTGTAGCATATGACCAATCGTCTACTGTCAGCAGAGCAGCATATTTTACAAATGAAGAGCAAATGATCATATTACAAAAATATGAGGAATACAGGATCATAGTCCAGAGATGCCAAGTCTCACGCATTTTTGGTGTGAGTCTCTTGCCTCTTAGTGTCATTCACGTTCCTGAACCGTAGTCTGCAATTATTCAATCAACGAGAACTGAAGAAATTCACTCGCGGAATTTCAGTCATTGTGCATTAAGTTAATCAGTTTCACGTGCATTACGGTGGTTTTCCCCACTAGTGACACTGAAATAGATTATGACTCTGGAATTCTCAGGCTTGTCTTTACTGAAGGATTTACTGAAGACGTTGCAAATGTTCTTATTTTATTTAAGCAATTTAAACAATCATGAAAGATATGCATTGTTTCCAGTCCTCGAGTAGAGGTCCACCTTCACACAAGTGAAACTGAAACTTCAATGGATTTTCATTCCGTGTGAGAGTCTTATTAATAATGGTTCCTTGAATAATTGCGGGCTACGGTGAATAAGCCTAAAAAATGCGTGAGACCTACGCCGAATGCGTGAGACCTGGCATCTGTCATACGGGGGTGATTTTCCAAAAATCACAGATGCTAACTTACATAGTTGGACGCATTGACTGAGAATGGACAAACTGAGTAAGTTGCTTAGTTAGCAACAACACTTTTGGGAAATGCGCCCCAGATCGAAGTCAATGCTCGAGATGTTATGACACCCACCACCATTTGGACGGGGGTGTGAATTACATTCAGTCAAAATGACGGACGGCCCTCAAAATTTCCAGTCATTGTTAAAAAAAATCCGTCAATGACAGAAAATAGTCGGTTAACGCAACCCCTGGTAGGTATACTTTATGTATCTGCATATACCCTCCACTACACCGCTGGTGAGATGCCAAGTAATGAGAAGTATTTATTTATTTATTTATTTGTAGTTTTGTAGTTTCAGTCTTTTCTCAGCATTAAGTTTTGGATGGTGGACTTAAACAAGTGGACCCCAGTTCAACGAAAACTCATTTTATGTTATGTATTTTTTTACATTAATCATGGTCATAAAAGAGGTATTTCAG
This sequence comes from Gymnothorax reevesii, assembly GCA_029721435.1. Lineage (NCBI taxonomy): Eukaryota > Metazoa > Chordata > Actinopteri > Anguilliformes > Muraenidae > Gymnothorax > Gymnothorax reevesii. Next base: position 75,836,779 of record CM056584.1, read on the forward strand.
AAATTCATCACCAGTATCCTGTATGACATTTTTAAGTCATGTCATCTCAAGATTAAATAAAAATATGAAAATTCCAAAGCAAAATTTTAGAAAGGAGCAGGCATCATTATACCACAGGTAAGAACAGCTTTGATTTGCCTTCTTAATGTTTAAAAAATTTTTTTCAACTTGATATCCATATTTGTCACTGGGCCATTTTCATGTTCACAACATTGTTTTCCGAATTTGCTGACCCCAATTTCGTCTGGTGCCATGTCTTTTTGTTTCTAGATTACATGACTTGTTTCTCCGTTTTCTGCACTATAAAAGCAAACTCGTGGCAGCTCTGTGTGCAAGAGAACCTCTGTACACGCAGGAGTGTGTGTGAGTGTGTCATCAATGCTTGTGCACGAGTCTTACAGTCTCATTATAAAGCCGGTGCTGATGTTTTTAAATAAAACAAAACAACACAAACAAACAAAAAACACATACATGGAAAACTATCAATCTGTTGTTCAAATCTCTGTTCATTTGAATTGGAAAGAGAGACTGCCACATGCAGTTTTTGCTCAGCATAAGATTTAATGCACATAACCCATCCAACACCAAATAACAAAACATTATTTGGAGTTCCAAGCATATTCCATATTGAATTGTGGCAAAAATTATTTATTCTATTCAAAAAATCTAAATTAAGATTTTTCATCTATGACAAATCAGTGTTTAAACTAAGATTATTTGCCAACGAGCCAGAAATAAACAGAATTTCGAACTAAATGAAATTAACGGTTTGCCATTGGGAGGCCTAAATTAGGATAGCTTCGGTTCTGCCTCTGTCCATTGGGTTGCTGCTGCCTGCCAACTGGAATTGAAGGGGGAGCATTTCATCCAATCAGCTGCGATGGTTCGAGGAGTGACTGTTATCTGGTCCAATGTTCCATTCTTTTTCATTCAACTGTTTCCTAGGAGTTGAATAAACAGAATAGGAGGTGCAGAAATGAGAAACTTTGAATGGCAATCCTTTGAAAAACAAAAGGAAAAAAATGAACAATGCCTGTGGGGTCATGTGGCAGCAGCTCAATACTGAAATACACTCAGACACAGTCAGGAGGTTAATTTGCTCTTCAGACCGAAGATCAGAATGGGCAAGAAATTTGATTTAAGTGCCTTTGCCTGTGGAATAGTTGTCAGTGCCAGGTGTTGTCCTTTCAGTATCTCAGAAATGGCTTATCTACAGGGATTTTCAAGCACAGCAGTCAAAATTCAGACCGAATGGTGTGGGGGGAAAAATATTTTCATTGAGCAGCTGCTTTGTGGACAGTGATTCAAATAGCCTGGAATTTCAACAAAGCAATGCAGATGACCTTCTATAAATGCACAGCACATCGATATATGCTGGTCAGATATCAGATTTGAGGCAGTTTTAAAATTTCAGAGGTAATCCTCAAAAAGCAATCCTTTTATTTATGGAAAAAAAGTATCAGTGCGTTAACTATATATTCCCAGTGGTCATTTCATTACATCTTTCTTATACGGGGTAGGACCCACCCCTCTTTACCCCCAGAACAGCCTAAATTCTTTGTGGTATTGATTTTAGGCTGTTCTGGGGGTAAAGAGGGGTGGGTCCTACCCCGTATATGAAAGATGTAATAAACTGACCACTGAGAATATATATTTAACACACTGAAACTTTTTTCCCAAAGTAAAAGGATTGCTTTTTGAGAATTACCTCTGAAATTTTAAAACTGCCTCACATCTAATATCTGACCAGCATATTTTATAGAGTGATATCTTTAAGTCATCTTATCAGCTCATTCGAAAGCTGAAGTCTGTATCTGAAGTAATACACACCGCAATTCTGATGAAGTTGGAACGTTGTGTAAAACGTGAATAAAAACAGAACACAATGATTTGCAAATCCTTTTCGACCTATGTTCAATTGAGTACACCACAAAGACAAGATATTTTTTGTTCAAACTGATAAACATTGTTTTTTTGGAAATATTCACTCATTTTGAACTTGATGCCTGCAACGCGTTCCAAAAAAGCTGGGACAGGGGCAACAAAAGACTGGGAAAGTTGAGGAGTGCTCAAAAAACACTCGTCTGGAACATTCCACCGGTGAACAGGTTAATTGGAAACAGGTGAGTGTCGTGAAAAACGAATTTTTCGCGCAACAGATTGTATTCAATGTCAATGCAAAGACGCGAATACATGCAAACTCGCATGTATTCACATCTTTGCATTGACTTTGAATGTAATCTGTAACAAAAAATGTATTTTGCGTTCGGTCGAAAAGCAGCTTAACGTAGCTAGGTAGGTAGTAAGGCTGTTTTCTGTGCCCATTTGGACCATTGCTTTTACGTGGCTAGTTTGCGGATCTTTCCAGATCGTGGACATAATCTACGTTGCTTGGCAGTACAGGAAGTTGCATCTGATGATGATGATGAGTTATTGATGCCCTTAATACAATGATGTCAGGACTGTCTGTCACAGTTGATGTGGTTTCGACTGCATAGACTTGTATAGGGGAGACTGGGGTTACTTCGGTCACGGGGTTAGGTTTGTCACCCCAGTTTTTTTCATTGCAAATGTACTGATGGGAAAACGAAAATGTACAAATTATGTGTCATCCCAGCGACATCATCTCTTGGACAGAGGAAGGACTTATAATGTCATGTAAGTGTTTTCTGCCTAAATAACTGAATTTTGGCCCAAATTCCAAACTTTAAGTTTCTGAAAGAAATGCATCTAGCTTCTTTAAAGACAAAGATTTCCACAGTGTTTTTATTTTTTTCATAAATGTATGTAACTCGAGTTATTAAGAACACATGAGATAAAGACCTGCTGCGATCATGAGATGAGAGATGCGGCCTGATTTCCAACATGGGAGCACGGGGCTACACTGGCCGAGCAGCATGGGGTTAGTTTGTCAGGGTGCTGAGGTTCCACTTGTAGGTCCTGTGTTAGGCCTGTATTAAAATATTCCAAAGTCAAATATGGGAGCCGATTTGTTGTTTTTCAGACACCTATAATGTCTTAATAATTCTAATATTTGCATTTATTTTATGTTTATGATAGAGGACCAATTAGGGCCTTTGTTTGGAGGACACAAGGATGGGTTTGTAAGGGTTTGCTCCTTGCAGCCCCTCCCCTTTCTCATTCTTTCTCCTCCACTTTAATGGGCCAGAGGTGGGGCCCATTAAAGTGGAGGTGTTGGCAGAGTATTTGGGGTTGGCAGGTGCCAGCCCTGGGGCCTCTGCATCTCATTCCATTCCTGTGTCAGTGGGAGTGTTTGCTGCTCCTCTTTGGTGCCGTGGGCCTTACTGATCATCCAAAGGTGGAGAGGAGTGGGTCCACCGCTTCTCATGCAAAGGGTGGCACATCAGGACTGTGCTAATTTCAGTGGGCTCGCCTACATATGTCATAACTGCTACTCTGATGGTGATTATGTATAAATCATAGCTTGTGTTGGTTTGTTGTAAAAATAAAACAGTTCTCACCATTTCTGTTATGAGAATATTGGACTTTTTGGTCTTTTTCAGCTTCAGCTGATTGCTATAACTATAACAATTTTATCTCACCCATCTGACAAAGTAACACCAGGTATGGGGTTTCTTTGGCATGTTTGTGATATATTGAAAATTGAATATTGTGACAACAATAAACGTTATATTGAGATTGTATCAATACCACTTTTGTAGGCGACATTCTGCACTACACAAAGACCATAAAGGTATGGTTTAAGTTTTAGCAACAAAGAGTTATGAAGCCAAATGCAAAATCATGACGAGGTAACCCCGGTCTGCCCTACAGACAATGGATTTTTGTGTTTGCATTGATGCCTGAATGAACATTAACGTATAAACATTCGTTTTCTTTGTTTATGATGACTGGATGAATGTGAATGAAATACAAATTGTAAATATTACTAACTACATTTCAGAATCATTGTATATATTCAGCTTATTATTCTGCCTCATTGTTAATGTAATATCAACTTTACAGTTGCAAGAAATAAATACTTACTAATGTGAGGTAGATTGTAATAGAGTGTTTTCAATCATTCGTGAAAAAAAAATTCAATTTGGGAATTACTTGATATATGATCTTGTGATAAATATTTTCTAATTTCTTGTTTGTGTGATTTTGTTGGCTTTTGTGCCTGAAAAATGCCAAAATGGGGATGTATTATAAATAGTTCTTTTAGTGCTCAGAATGCACCACTTAAAGTCTAGAAATATGTATATTTCTTTCTGGGGCGGGGCGGGGCGGGGCGGGGGGGGGTTCATGTCCCTGGAAGAAAGTCTTGGCCCTTTGGGCTGTGATGTCAGTACTTGCTCAGTTTTATATCCTACCATGTAGAATTTCCTTTTTTTTTTCTTAAATCTCTGAGCACCCCTGAAGGTGATGTAACACAGAGGTAAACATGCCCCTGTCCCAGCTTTTTCGGAACGTGTTGCAGGGATCAAATACAAAATGAGTGAATACTTCCATAAAAATAGTAAAGTTTATCAAATTGAACATTTAATTTTTCGTCTGTGTAGTGTACTCAACTGAATATAGGTTGAAAAGGATTTGCAAATCATTGTATTCCTTTTTTATTCACGTTTTGAACGTCCCAACTTAATTGGATCTGGCCGTTTGTATGTGATTTCAGCAGTTTTGCAGTACCGAGTACTATGAAAATGACACAATTTAGAGCAGTAATGAGAAAAAGCTCACTTTGCTGTTGGTTTCAGGCGGGATCTCAATAGCAGCGGCCGCTAAATCTGAAGGTGACCCTGAGAAGAAGAATATATGCATGACCATCTAACAAAGCTCAGGAAAACTCATGGAAACAGAAATGAAGGGTCATGTCTCTGCTCACCATAGATTGCCTGGATGCCTTTCTTGTCATCCTCGGGAAGTTGGAATTTACGGAAGTTCGATATTGGGCCCGGGTAAAAGGGGTACATGATTGCCTCACGAACAGCCGAATGAGCGAGGCCCAGGGAGTGGCCAAACTCATGCACGGCCACAAAGAAGAGGTCAATATTACCGTCTTTTGCTGGGAGACAGGGAGACAGGAAGAAGAAATGTTTCTGTATGGCTTTATTGTGGCGGACAGACAGACATGCACAGTGGAGCGAAACTGTAAACACACACTCCAAATCGCTACAATATAAGTGGTTAAGTAGAGAATACATTACTCCGGCTAGATTACACCACTTTAATCCCAATATTCCTGACACAAGTATTAAATGTAATCAGCAGAAGGGGACATTGATCCACTGTATGTGGGAGTGCCCTCAGGTTATTGACTTTTGGGGAAAGGTTTTGGATCTAATCAGTCGCATTATTGGTAAAATGGTACTCCGTAACCCTAAAACATGTATTTTAAATATCTACCCAGATGATTTTGTCATTTCAAACAATATAAGGTCCCTGCTAAATATTTGTTTACTTGAAGCTAAAAGGTGTATTGCCCACTCATGGAAGAACCAATCAATCGGTGGAATTTCTCAGTGGCTGAAGGGAATGTCATTTAACTTTGCTCTTGTAAAGATAAATTATTTCACAAAAAATAAACTGGATAAGTTTTAGGAAATTTGGTATATTTTTTACCATTATTTGGAACAGAATGAGATACAAATTGATGCTTGGAACGACAAATTGAATTGAGTTCAAATGGTGTTTTTTTTTAAAAATTATGATTATTATGATTTATATTTTTTTATACATTTATTATTTATTTATTACTTTTTTATTATTATCTGTCTTTTATGTTCGCTATTGTATTTGTCTTTTCTTGAAAATACAATAAAGAGATGTTAAAAAAAAAAAAAAACAATTTTGCACAGGAGAGTGGGCCGAAATTCTTCCACAGCGATGTGAAAGACTCATTTCCAGTTATCGCAAATTTTTGATTGCAATTGCTGTTGCCGAGGGTAACACAACTAGTCATTAGGTTAAGGGACCAATTACTTTTTCATATAGGGCCAGGTCTCCTCAATAAATTAAATCATCATTTATAAAAAAAAAAGAGAGAGAGAGAGAGAGAGATGCACAGTGCCTTTGTCTGTAATAGCTCACCTGCCTACAGATGAATTCTAGATTTGAAAAGTCCAACTTAAGAAACTAGTAAGCAGAAATATATTTTGATTTTGTGTTGTCTTTCTATCTTCCGGGACCTTCAAAAAATGCATTTCTAGAAAACAGTGTAAAATAACTCAAGAAATTCCAAAATGTGTATAGAATTGTAACTATATAAGCACTGAATGGTAATTTGTCCAACTTAAAAACAACTTTGATGTCGAGTTTCCTCACAGTCTACATTTGGGAGCACTTTGCATGCTAAAATATGTTTAAAAAATAATGGACTAAGAGGAGGCCAGTGAACCACCTGATGCGCAGCAGAGGACTGTTGTTTTCTAAAAATGGACATCTCCAAGGGCATTATCCCACTTTTACCGGGGGTCAAATTAGAACATTAATTAATATTTTCATGCATTTGGCAATCAAAATCATAATTTTTTTCTGAGGTCATAATTTTGTTTTTCCAGAAATAAACTGGTGAGAAAAAGTATTTGCCCCCTTCCTGATTTCTTATTTTTTTGCAATTTGTTCCAGTTAAATGTTTCGGATCATCAAGCAAATGTTAATATTAGACAAAGGTAACCCGAGTAAATACAAAATGCAGTAATTGACGGTACCATGAATTCTGCTCTCTACCAGAAAATCTTGAATGAGAATGTCTGACCGTCAAGTCATGACCTCAAGCTCAAGCGCACTTGAGGTTATGCAGCAGGACAATGATCCGAAACACCAGCAAGTCCACTGCTGAATGGCTTAAAAAAAAAAAAACGAAAAGAAGGTTTTGGAGCGCTCTAATCAAAGTCCGGACTTAAATGCGATCGAGTTGCTGTAGAATGACCTTAAACAGGCCATTCGTGTTCAAAACCCTTCAGTGTGGCCAGTAGCGGCGCCAAAGATTTTTTCATGCTGGTGCTATAGTGGGGCTGAACCATTCAGTGATTGGGCTGATGAAAGTACCGTAGAGTAGCCTTTATTTGCGCAAAAGCCAGATGCGCGACATTCAAGAGTAGTTTCAGATGTGTTTTTACCAATGCCTCTACTGATTCACAAAACTACAACGATTTTGTATTTAATATACGAGCGATACAGCAACATGGGAGACACCCCAGCAATATTCATTTGAAGGGCTGTAATAAAACGTTTCATATATATAGTATAGCCAGAATTCAATTGTAAAAATTCTGTAATTTTCTTGGTGGTGCTACGGTGGTGCTATTGAAATCTCTGCTGGTGCAATAGCCCCAGCAAGCACCACCCTAGCACTGCCCATGAGTGTGGCTGAATTAAAACAATTCTGCTAAGAAGAGTGGGCCAAAATTCCTCCACAGCGATGTGAAAGACTCATTGCCAGTTATTGCAAACGTTTGATTGCAGTTGTTGCCGAGGATGGCACAACCAGTTATTAGGTTTAGGGGGCAATTACTTCTTCACATAGGGCCAGGTAGGTTTGCATAGCCTTTCCCCTCAATAAATGAAATTATCATTTAAAAACTGCATTTTGTATTTACTCGGGTTATCTTTGTCTGATATTAAAATTTGTTTGATGATGTGGGCCCATATTCAGAAAGCATCCGATCTTACCACTAGGAGTACTCCTAAGTCACGCTAAAACATTTCATGTGGGAGTAAAATCTCAAAAGTTATTCACAAAGACGCTGAGGGCAACTTTTAGTTAAGAAAACTGGTAACTCCTAGACCAGGAGTAGCTCTGAGATAGGTGGGAGTAAATTTCCATTGCTATGGATGACGCCAATTCTCATGCACAAGCCTTGGGACAATGAGCACGGTGATTGGTTGTTTGGTGACTGGGCGGCCCATTGAAAAAAATATCCCGCATACAACCCTTGCAGGAAAAAAATGAGGAAATAGTCCACGTGGCTGGTTTGTCCCATAAAATAATCACATATTGAGTTAGGACCTACTTTTAGCGCTAAGATGCTTCGTGAATACAGACCCTGAAACATTTAAGTGTGATAAATATGAAAAAAAAATAAATCAGAAAGGGGGTAAATACTTTTTCTGTATCTGCCATATTTCAAATTAAATTTGTCATTTTCATTTATTCAGAGATTTGACAGCCAGAGGCATTGGCTAGGCCAGGATAGTGGTCTTTGAAGGAGGCTGTTTGAGCGCTGGGGACTGGCCTTGTCTGAGGACTCAGTGTTTTATAATTATTCACTTCAGCTGAGGTGAATCCAATGATGATGATTATCACTTGTCTGGGATGGATTAACCCCTTGAGCACCATAGGCAACTGTAGTTGCCCAATTGTGTAAGATATCAAAACCAGATGCTGTTGAAAGCCTATCATGTGGCAACTTGTCGGGAGCTCTTTTAAACAAGTTGACACATGATGGTTTTCAACAGCTCAGGATAATTACATTTTTTATTCCTTGAAAATGTATTCAGCACTTAAAGGGTTAAAGCATTGGATTCATCGATGACTGAACTTAAGTTTAGTCAGTGGGTGACTCGCTTGGACTGCAGGCAGACCACTTTATCACCTAGACTCATTTAGTAAAGTCAGTAACTGTTTTATTCTATGACCTTACTTGGAAATATAAAATAAGAGAGGGGCGACTACTTTAACGTAAAGCTCCTCACAGGGATGAAGCGACATTAAATACGGACACTGTCAGGAGCTCCAGCGGGGAAGCCTCATCTGTTTTTAGCTCAAGGTTGTCAGATTGTTATATTCACCTCTCGCGCACTTTCGCACAGCGAAAATCTCCGTTTACAGCGACCAGCGGAGTTTGCCTCGTTCAATCAGGAGAGAGCGAATCCTTACGTCATGTAATAAAGTTTATTATCTTGGTGCAATAAATTACAATTACCCCATTTGCAAAAAAGCTGGGACGCTGTGTAAAATAATTAATAAAACAATGCAATGATTTTTAAAATCATTAGAATTTTATTTTTATTTGAAAATATTATATATATATATATATATATATATGTATGTATGTATATATATATGGACAATATATCAGATGTTGAAACTGAGATTTTTTATGCTTATTGGAAAACATGTGCTCATTTTGAATTTGATGCCAGCAACATGCTTCAAAAAAGTTGGCACAGGGGCATGTTCACCACTGTGTTCCATCAAGTCTTTTTCAATCAACACTGCAAACGTTTGGGAGCTCAGGAGACCTACTGCAGTAGTTTTCAAAACAAATGTTTTCCCATTCTTGCTTTATGAAGGATTTCACCTGCTCAGTACTTTGCAGCCTCCTTTCTCATATTTATTGCTTCATAATGCACCAAATATTGTCAGTGGGTGACAGGCCTGGACTGGAGGCAGACCGGTTCATCACCTAAACTCATTTACTAGAGAGCCATGATGTTGTAATGGCTGCAAAGTATGGTGCTTGGCCTGGTGTGCTGAAATAAGCAAGGTCTTCCCTTAAAAAAGGCATCTGTATGGCAGTAAATGTTGGACCAAAAGGTGTACTTATCGTTCACCATTAATGATGGCTTCACGGATGTGCAATTTTACCCAAGTCATGTGTACTAATTCACCCCCAAATTATCATGGATACTGGCTTTTGAATTGTTCGCTGATTACAAGCCAGATGACCCCCCTCCTCTTTAGCCCAGGGGACGCGGCAAATATGATTTCCAAAAAACAGTCACGTATTGACTGGTCAAACCACGGGGCAGTTTTCCACTTCGCCTCAGTACATCTTAAATGAGCTCAGGTCCAGAGCAGAAGACTATGTTTCTACATCTTATAAATGCATTTGCAGTATAAATGGTTTAATCTCTACATGGCTGAGTTTTAACTAGCATTTGTGGCTGCAGTGACAAACTGTGCTGACTGACAGTGGTTTACTGAGGTGTTCCTGAGTCCATGCAGTGATTTCCACCTCAGAATTCTCTTCAGGGTAAAGTGTAGAAATAACCATACTAAAGTAAAAACTAAGAAATAAACATACTCAACATGATTTTAACCTAATAAAATGAAGAATTTTGATAAAAAAATTTACATGGTTGCCATGGAAACGGCACTTTAATGACAAAATCTGAAAATACCGCACTGATATTTCAATTACCCATGGTCAGATTTTACTCAAATTAGTTTCATATGAAAGGTTTAAGATAGTTCTTTGAAATGACACAGGATTTTTTTGTTTGGAACATTTATGAATATTTAATGAGCTCTGTTATATAACCATAACGAAAATCGCTATCATCAACTTGTCTCATTTTCAAAATTAACCCCGTAGGGAGGCACCTGTCCAGAAAATCCTATGTCATTTCATAGATCTCCAACAGATATAACTCCAGTCCAAATTTCAAGTCAATCAGATGAATATTGATGTTTTTATGAATGCCGCAAGGTTGAAAATCAGTCAAAATATCATTTTCGGTCACTTACATTTAAAGCCACAAGTTACAATTGAGGAAGAGGAAAAAACATAGATCCTTGGTGTTTACTGGCATCTCACTGCATTCCTATATTTATTTTATGTGAAAATCAAAACCATGCAGTCTTTCAGAGAGTGGCTAAGCCCTCACCATATTTACTTATGAAAGACTTTTTATACCCAATCATCTGACTGACCCATTGCTAAATAATCTAATTAGCTGTAAGATGTTTTTTTAGCATCTTTTCCAGTCCTTTATTGTCCTGTACCAACTTTTTTAGAACATGTTGCTGTCATCAAATTCAAAATGAGCAGACATTTTTTGAAAAACAATGAAATTTCATAGAATGTTTGATAGATTGTCTTTGTCCTTTTTTCAATTCAATATTTGGTTTTAATTGATTGGAAAATTGTTGCATTATTATTAACACTTAATACAGTGTCCCAACTTTTTTGTTTTTTGGAAATGGGACTGTATAAATGATGTTGACTGCATCCCTGTTATTAGGCACTGGCTGTATCTAGCATATTGTTTTGTAAATACACATTTTCAATGGAACTACTTAGTAGCTGTCAATTTATCAAAAAAATTATGTACACTCAGTGGCCAATTAAAATACTTACACAGACTATGGTGTGAATCCCAATAAGGTCGTTTGTCCCCAACTCACCTGCTTTTTTTCCTTTACTCCAAGACTCATCATCGTCGAAGTGCACGTCCCCACTGAGTGATGAACTCCCTGGGTAGTATGCATGGGCCAGTACTTTGCCCTTACCGTCGAACGGATATGAGTCACCATGATCCCTTCTGCCAAATGACACCAGGATATCCCTTGGCTTTTTTGATGATGACTTCTTCTTTTGAATTTTAAGTGGGATAACCTTAGACCAGGCTTTGACCGCAAAATTCAGAATCCTCCGCACTGATTTTTCTGATAGAGATGGAGAGCGAGATGAAGAGGGGTAGTTCTCCAGACTGAAAGAGAAGGAAGAATGACAAAGAAATTCATAACTAGAGGCACCCGTAGAGTGCAAACCTCCGCCAAGGCAGCACAATCCAAATCTGCGTGACTGGGAGCAAAGTTGAGTTATCGCGTGTGATAGGATTTCAAATGGCTGCTGTGGCGGCAATATTGTATCACTGATCGAGGTGAAAATCAACAGGGTCTATCCTTGATGTAATAGCAATCCACCCACGAAATTTCAGGTAAATCCGTGCAGTATTTTTTGAGTTATGTTGTTCACAAACAGACAGACAAACAAACAAACAGAGCCGAAAACATAGCCTCCGGCCCAACTTCGTTGGCAGAGGTAATAAACAAAATTCATCTCAAACAAGCATGAAATACTCCGATTCCCTGCCACGGGATGGCTGATGTCTGGCAGGAACACAAAACGCAGTGGATGGACAGACAGATGGACAGGACAGACAGAAGGGAAAAAGGTGCATCTGCGCAATAAGATGTATCCATATAATAAATTTTGTTGAGAAATATTGAATGGCTTTGAAGTTCTGACCCAGAATAGAAGAGTGATGGGTGGATAGATGGACGGACACGTGGAAGAACACTCATTTCTACATCCCCATCCACTCCGTGGCAAAAGGTTAAATGTAATTATCATTGTTATCATTATTATGACCATTATTATTATGCCAATACATGTCAATTCTCTTTTAGTGAATAAAAAATATACTGCAGATGCTGGCCCTTAGAGTTTGAACAGAATTAAGCGGGAAAGATTTTAAGTATATTTCCCTTTTATCCTGAAATAATGCACAGAAAGACCTGAATTCATCACAGGTTATAACTGCAGGGGAATTTAAGTAAGCCAACACTTTAAAAGACGGAGATAATTGTTTCCTTGTTCAATGTGATTGTTCCTAAATTTTCACTGAAATCATTTTAGAAAATTTTACCCATTTATGTGGCAAAACATACATTGTCCTTGATCTGTTATTCTAAATTAACTGGATTTTATGTTCACTTGTTAGTAGTGTTTGATCATTGTATTTGTTTGTATTGTGTTAATTGTTGCAGCTAACTCTGTTTAATCTGCCTTATTGTCATGCAGCTCTTGAAAAAGAAGTTTTACTCCCTGTGAGACTTTTAGCTGGTTAAATAATATGAAATAAATCAACAAATATTTTCAAAACTTGGAACATAATAGCGCGCGTTAAAAATATTGGCAAAATCTGTGCACCTAAACACAATTAACTATAATACTGTAGCTGCTCTGAGGCGAAACAGATTTGAGTTTAATGAGCGAAGCTTTGTGGTCAGTGCTGTGATGGTTAATGGGCATTGAGTGTTATGAGTGAAACTCTGGTCAGTGTAGTGAGGTTTGATAGGAATTGAGTTTTCTCTGAATGAAGGTCTTTGGTCAGTGCTGTGATATGAAATGGGCATTGAGTTTTATCTGAATGAAGCTCTTTGGTCAGTGCTGTGATGTTTAATGGGAATTGAGTCTTAGTTGAATGAAGCTCCGTGGTCAGTACTGTGATGTTTAAGGGTTCAGGGCAAAAATTAATGGGATATAAGTTTTATGAGTGAGGCTCTGTAGTTAGTGTGGTGATGTTTAATGGGATTTAAGTTTTATGAGTGAGGCTCTGTAGTTAGTGCGGTGATGTTTAATGGGATTTAAGTTTCATGAGTGAGGCTCTGTAGTTAGTGCGGTGATGTTTAATGGGATTTAAGTTTCATGAGTGAGGCTCTGTAGTTAGTGCGGTGATGTTTAATGGGATTAAAGTTTCATGAGTGAGACTCTGTAGTTAGTGCGGTGATGTTTAATGGGATTAAAGTTTCATGACTGAGACTCTGTAGTTAGTGCGGTGATGTTTAATGGGATTTAAGTTTCATGAGTGAGACTCTGTAGTTAGTGCGGTGATCTTTAATGGAATTTAAGTTTCATGACTGAGACTCTGTAGTTTGTGCGGTGATGTTTAATGGGATTTAAGTTTCATGAGTGAGGCTCTGTAGTTACTGCGGTGATGTTTAATGGGATTTAAGTTTCATGACTGAGACTCTGTAGTTAGTGCGGTGATGTTTAATGGGATTTAAGTTTCATGAGTGAGACTCTGTAGTTAGTGCGGTGATGTTTAATGGGATTTAAGTTTCATGAGTGAGGCTCTGTAGTTAGTGTGGTGATGTTTAATGGGATTAAAGTTTCATGAGTGAGACTCTGTAGTTAGTGCGGTGATGTTTAATGGGATTAAAGTTTCATGAGTGAGACTCTGTAGTTAGTGCGGTGATGTTTAATGGGATTTAAGTTTCATGACTGAGACTCTGTAGTTTGTGCGGTGATGTTTAATGGGATTTAAGTTTCATGAGTGAGGCTCTGTAGTTTGTGCAGTGATGTTTAATGGGATTTAAGTTTCATGAGTGAGGCTCTGTAGTTACTGCGGTGATGTTTAATGGGATTTAAGTTTCATGACTGAGACTCTGTAGTTAGTGCGGTGATGTTTAATGGGATTTAAGTTTCATGAGTGAGACTCTGTAGTTAGTGCGGTGATGTTTGCACATTCCAACGGTTGCACTCATCTACAGCACAGTTCCCACAGCTGAGGCTGTGGCGGATATAGTGAAAACACACACACACACACACACCTCCAGGTCACCCTGCTCTTATCCCACTTCCTCCCTGAGACGGCGTATCTCCTCATTCGTCTGGTTTGAAGCTGGTCCCCGGTTTCCACATCCGGGAGAGCACATCGGGGCTTCGAAATGTGAGAGAGAGTGGCGGGGTCTGATAGAGGAGGAGACGGGCAGAGGTATGTCAGTTTAATGCCTTTGACAGCTGGAGGAAATACTCAAACTACGACCCCAATAGGGAGGCCTAGTCTGGTTTGGTGCCAGATGACGTGGGTGAAAATGATTGGCTAATACTCCACCTCCAGAGAAAGGCTGTACTGGTTGCATAGGCAGCTGAACAAAGAAAACTCTTCCAAACACGCGCTGGTAAATAACTGTAAAACCGGAGAGGTGATTTTAGCTGTTCCCTACACTTGTTGACTGCTGGGCGGGGACCTCCACCCGTGAATGGCTGATGTTGGTAAGATTCACGTCACAAGGGCAGGTTTTCAGCCAAACCCCTACATTTCCCATGCAGGATAACAGCAAAAAAGACTGCTTTGCTGGATTGCAGTTTGAGGATACCTCCGTAAAGCGAAAATCTTGAGTTCAAAAATTGGTCGCAGTAGACTTACTATTGGACCAATTCTGAAAAAGGCGCTCCCTCATGGAAAATGCAAACAAAATCAAAAACGAGGGACTAGAAGTGTCCATTCACTCACATCTACATCCAAAACAGTACAGCATCGCTGCATCACATTATTTGGATTCATTTGCTTATTGAAAATATACAATGCGATGACAGCAACAGAGTTTGAAAAGGAGGCACAGTTGACTGCTTAGCACTGTGCAACGCCACCATATCAGTTAATGGCATTCATGAAGCACTTTGGCACTGAAGACACCAATTAGTCGAGTCAAGCTCAAAAAATTACCTCCATTTGAACAATCTGCAGGTTAACAACAGGTATCAAAGGATCACTGTGACTGTTGTAATTTAGACAGGCAGGTGATATTGCAGAGACTGTGATTGGTGATATCACACAGACTGTGATTAGTGTAATTTAGACAGGCAGGTGATATCAGAGACTGTGATTAGTGTCATTTATACAGACAGGTGATATCGCAGAGACTGTGATTGGTGTCATTTATACAGACAGGTGATATCGCAGAGACTGTGATTGGTGTCATTTATACAGACAGGTGATATCCCAGAGACTGTGATTGGTGTCATTTATACAGACAGGTGATATCACAGAGACTGTTATTAGTGTCATTTATACAGACAGGTGATATCAGAGAGACTGTGATTGGTGTCATTTATACAGACAGGTGATATCACAGAGACTGTGATTGGTGTCATTTATACAGACAGGTGATATCACAGAGACTGTAATTGGTGTCATTTAAACTGACAGGTGATATCACAGAGACTGTGATGAGTGTAATTTTTACAGACAGGTGATATCACAGAGACTGATTGGTGTCATTTAAACAGACAGGTGGTATCACAGATACTGTGATGAGTGTAATTTATACAGACAGGTGATATCACAGATACTGTGATGAGTGTAATTTATACAGACAGGTGATATCACAGAGACTGTGATTGGTGATATCGCACAGACTGTGATTAGTGTAATTTAGACAGGCAGGTGATATCAGAGAATGTGATTAGTGTAATTTATACAGACAGGTGATATCACAGAGACTGTGATTGTGGAGTTACCCAGCTCCCCCGTCTCAGGCAGTCCAGCAAATTTCTGCATGTGTCGAACGGCCGCTTCCATGTCCTCCGCAGAGTGGGGCTTGTCTGAAGGTGGCAGGTACCCGTACTGCTTAAGCCAGGCCTGAGGCAGGAACAGATGAGAGACAAGATATTCCCATGTCACACAGATCACGAGCACCAGGGTCTCAGCAGCAGATCTGCACTGGTTTGTGCCCATTCTCCCCAAACTATATGAGCTACTTAACGCACTGGCTATTGAAGCTGATCCAGGACACTGCCAGCTTCGCTCCAGTTCTGCACAGTGTTTGCACACTAAAACTACACTGAGATTTGTGACTCCTCATGTTCCCCTCTGACACTTCCCAGTGTTAATCACATGTCACACAAGACCACAAAACAGAACTGGGCAAATTCAATCATGCAAATATTCTCCTGTCAAGTAATATTGACACTATATACAACCATGTCTTAAAGTACTGGCTCTGGATGCACAAAAATAGATTAACTTTTAAGCAAACCTTGGTTGATTAATTTAATTGGTAGAGTTTCGTGATTCAATTGAAGGGATTGTATGAACTATTGCATGGACCCTGTAGGAAATACAACCATTTTTTTATACATAACCCCCAAAAGCTTTAAAATGGCTAAAATGTAATTTTACGAACTAACACAGTCATGACCTAGAAAGCACTCAGAGTGCATACCTACGCCAACGCTTTTGTCACTAAAAACTGAACAAACACGCGCCAAAGTTTAAACAGTTACTCCTTCGCAGGGGCGGATCAATGGGGGAGCAGAGGGGGGCAACTGCCCCCCCACTGTCGAGCCTTGCCCCCCTAGCTGCCCCCTAACTTTAATGTTCTTAAAACCAGTGGCGGATCTAGAAAATTTTACATGAAGTGAATATTTAGGCCTAATGAAATAAAAGTCGAAATAAATACAGCAAAAGTACGTAAGTCACAGTCCAGGACTGACATTGGCCATCTTTATTAAGAGAGCTTCAGACGACGATTGTTGTGCTGAGCAGCAAAGCGTGTCGCAAACATATCCATATCTAGCTCTTTTGCACACTGTTTCAATACTGAGAACAGCTAGATTTCTTAAGACGATCGTCTGATGATTGTCAGGCTACAGAGACCTCTAGTCGTGCGGTGGATATTGCTCCTGCTGCGAGTACTTATGAGCTACGTCAAGAAACGTAGCGATTAATGAGCGGATTGAACCATTGCCGTGGTTTACATTCCATCTATTACAAATTTAACTTAACTTTAACTTCGTGTTTAAAAACGTCACCGGGGGAAACTGAATTTACCTGGAGAAAGTTGGGTGGCTAAGTGGCTCCACTCCGCTGCGCTGCACGCAGACTCCAACACTGTGTCCATGACAACTGACACACGCCAGCGCGGAGCAGGAGACTCGTCACGCAGACTCCACGCTGCAGGCCCGCAGCTATTTGCCGATTATTAAATTAAAATTTATTTTTTGGTGATTTATTTTGATGCTCTGATGGGCTTTTCGACATGATGGTGCACTGAAAAAAAAAGTTGTCTCAACTGAAAAAAGTTAGTGTCCAGGCTGCCTTAAAATTACAAGTTAACTGAATTTAAGATTATACGTTGAATATTACCTCAACTTGTCATCTCAAGTTCAATGAGCTTAAAATTTTAAGGCAGCCTGGACACTAACTTTTTTCAGTTGAGACAACTTTTTTTTTTTTTTTACAGTGTGATTTGTTTTAAGAACATTAAAGTTAGGGGGGCAGCTCGGGGGGCAAGGCTCGACAGTGGGGGGGGGGGGGGCAGTTGCCCCCCTCTGCCCCCTGGTAGATCTGCCCCTGCTTAAAACTACGCAGGGCTGTGCTTCCTCAGGGACAGGCTTCCCTGGGTGCATGTCAAAGCGTAGGCTGCAGTCTTTGAATGCTGCATTTTTAGGGATTGTAACTTATTACCATTTGCCAAGCTAACATTAAGGGCTAGGAACAAAAGAAGAAATTTACGGTTAGGTTTAGGGCTATAGGTGTTAGAGTCAAGGTTAGGTTTATGGAAAACCAGTGAAGACCAAACCAAAGCTGTTTAGCAGAGAAGAAAAGACATTCAGTGACGACCCCTAAAAATGCGGCCTAGCAAGGATGTAGCCTATGCTTTGAGATGCACCTCCTGAGTGCATGTCAAAGTGTCGGCTGCAGTCTTTGAAGGCTGCATTTTTAGGGATCGTCACTTATTACCATTCGCCAAACTAACATTTAGGATTAGGTTTTAGGTTTAGGGTAAGTGTTAGGGTTAAGGTTAAGTCTAGGGAAACGGAGATGAAAAGATGTTACGTTGTTCTGACGGACTAAATTAAGTGATGGCCCCTAAAAATGCAGCCTTCTTCGGATGCAGCCTAGGCTTTGAGATGCACCCAATATCTCTGAATTATGGTCTCAAAATGGCTGGAAAAAAGACATTTCTCCACAAACTGGCCACACTATGGGTGCTTTGAGGAATGCAAGACTCCTCCTTGAGAGGAACTAAAAAAAAAGTTATTAATCTTTGGTGCAAAGCGGCTGTAACCAGGATAGGACGAGCAGTAGAAGGCCCCAGCGCAAACCTGAGCTAGAGTATATTATTTAGGTATCCGATGCCTCAGGTCATCAGCTGGCAGCTTTAGTAAATATTATTGCCAGAGCACCTTCATCTCATCTTCAATGGTGAAACGGTCACCCCAGTATGTTAGCTTGCTATGCAGAGTCTCAAAAAGAAAAATCATTTCTGAGAACGACTGATAAAAGATGACACGAGCAAGTAAACACAGACATTGAAGGGAGGACGGCATGGAAAAAAGTCTGACGGACCGATAAATCCAAGTTAGAGGTGTTTGGATCAGAGGAAACAACATTTATGAGGTTAAGAAGATGCTTCGCACATATGTTTGAGGTCAGGGTCGCAGTGTAAAAGCATGCTATTGTTTTTTTGTAATGTTTTTGATTTTGCCTGCAGTGGGAGAATATTCAGTGGAGAAACAAAGCTGTGGTGATGACCGGTACATTGACTTGACGAGGAGGCGGGCTCGAGGGGTAAGCATTGCCCTCTGGTTGGCTGAGGTAATGCCTTTCTCTGCGTAGCCTCTTTCATGAAAGTGGTCAATCATATTCACCGGCTTATGCTCAAACTCCTCCTCTCTACAGCAGTTCCTTTTTAGACGCAAAAATTGTCCTTTTGAAATTTTTTTAACCTTCATCCTACCGGCTAATTTTACACACACAAACTACCAGGCGGGTCCGTATGGACCCCAGGAGGGAATACCTTGAAAGCAATGCAGTAAGAGCAAATTCAATGCAGCAAACACACATAACTTTATTGAAGGACAAAATCCACTACTGCTGAATATCAATAATGTATTATAAATGCAATAACATTGCAATAATATTGCAATAACTAGCATACACTTAGCAAATTATAGCACCACAAAAGAAATTTTGGCATTATATACATGATTTTTGCAGCTCATGCAGCTGTAAAAAAATTGGATCAGAAATTTTGTCTTTTCTTACAGAATTTAAAACAAAAGTAACTCGGCTTATGCCGTCAGGGGCGATGGCTGGGGGTATATCCCCGAACGCCCTCAATCCTCCAATTCCCCAATCCTTGAATAGACCTTGAACAGACTTTCATTTGAACTTAATTTCAGGTCAATCGGTCAAATGGTTCTGAAGATATGGCCAAAATGGTAATTTTCCATCACAAAGCGCCACCTGGTGGCAAAATATTGAACTATACAGGTATGATGTCATCATGTGACACGTTGAGGTCATGACCTTGCAGTTGCACATAGTTTCATGTCAATTGAAGAAATAGTTCCAAAGACACAGCAAAAATGGTGAATTTTATGTGACAAAGCTCCACCTTGTTTCAAAATTTTGAACCAAACAGGTATAATGTCATCGTGGGACAAATTCTCAGGTCATGACCTTTCATTTGCACTTGATTTGAGGTCAATCGGACAAATATTTCCAGAGATATGATAAAAACAGTGATTTTTCCAGTTTTTGGCCCCTGGTGGCCAATCTAGAGATCGTACATTGTCCAAAATCAAATCAGTTCTTCCTCTTTACGATACTTACTTATGTGCAAAACTTGAAATTTGTAATTGAAATATTCCTGAAGTTATCGCGGAACAGCAATTTTTTTCAGTTTTTGGCCCCTGGTGGCCAATCTAGAAATAGTAAACTGTCCAAAATCAAATCAGTTCTTCCTCTTTAGGATACTTACTTATAAGCAAAAGTTGGAATTTCTAATTGAAATATTACTGCAGTTATCGCGTTAACACTGAAATCAGTTTTTGGCCCCTGGTGGCCAATCTAGACATCGTAAATTGTCCAAAATCGAATCCTTTCCTCCTCTTTATAATACTTACTTATGTGCAAAATTTGGATTTTATAATTGAAATATTACTGAAGTTATCGCGTTAACACCTAGTGTGGCGGCGGCGGCGGCTGGACCAAAAACATGATATCCCCTGGAACGCCATTCGGCGTTCGGGGATATAATTATAAAATAATTTATGGCTTATGTTTTTCAGTGTAGGCCTTAAGGCCTCTTCTGCTGTGTATCTAGCTTGTCTTTGTCTGTTGGCCATTATGAATCTGAAACCACCAAAAGAAGTTAACTTTCAGTGTGCTATTCAATTATAAAATAGAAGACAGGTAAGTTTTACTCTGGGGTCAAGTTGGACCCCAGGAACTAATTAATTATACCTTCACAATGCAAAAAGCTGATCTTCTGGCGCTTTACTTCTTTAATTAAGACATAAATTCTGACAAAATCATAAAACGGTGAGGCAGTATATCACATTTTTTTTTAAATGCCCCTCCGCCGTTATAAAATCACTGTAACCCACCGCTTCTCAGGACTTATTCCTTTAATATATCATGCTTTCGTTAGGCTTACAAAAACTGAGAAAGGGGGACCAAACAAATAAAAATATTGGCAGGCAAGACATTTTTATGTTAATTATGTCCCAGAAGATAAAACCAGTCCAAACCCCTTTATAACACAAGTGTACATATTGCCTATACATCCAGCACACGAGGCCAGGGCCATGCAAACAGACAAATAGAAAATTTTGAAAAATGCCTGAGCCCAAAAGACCGTTTAAAGGCTACATGTCCTTCACACCTATGCCACACCTACACTTACACTGTTATTTCAGAACCATCGTTTGCTCATTCGCCTGACAGCTAATGGAATCGTCACTTCATTCGCATCATATTCTCAGCAGTGAAAAAATAAACCAAGCAAATAGAAAGTCGAGTAAATATAGGCCTAATGGCAACACTTACTCAGATGTAGAGGTAGTGTAGTACAGAGGCAACTATGTCATCATGAGTTTTATGACTCAAGAAATTCAAGAAAGTTTTGTATGAAGAAATTTTATTTTTACTAACTAAGTTGAAGTAAAGAAAAGCAGGCTAACCCTTTCACTAGCATTGGTTTCAGGGAGGGCGGCCTATTTGTGTTTTTATAGCCTGCCGACAGATACTGTGCTACATTGGAGAACTTGGAGAACAAGATATATTGTTTTCGAAAGTTTGTTGCCTCAGCAATATAACTGTGTTAGCCGCTTTATGATGCAAATACGACAGCGAAAATCATAACCACCCTCCGCCTGTCAATGGAGTACCATAAGTTCAGTTCTATAACATTGTTCAGGTTTGTCAAAATATGTTGAAATTGATGATCTCACCTTGGTAGCCATCCAGAGCTAAAAGCCTGTCAACGTTTTCAAACCGTAGAACAAGCAGGCTTGGACAAAGGCCACTTAATCTGCTTAATCGGCTGAAATTGAGGTAGCTGCTGTGAGTCTTTAAGATTTTCCCTTTGATTAGCTTTTTTTTACTCATGATGCAGAGCTGTAGATTTGTACTGTAACCCTTCAAAAACAAAGTGCGTGCCCCCACTGGCTATTATGTGCTGATTAAACAGAACAATCCTGGCCTATATCAGCCCTTACTCCAGCTTAGCAGTTTACACAGACAGCCAGCGGTCTGTAACCTCTAAAAGACGTGTGCGTATGGTAGCCAAGGATTAATTTTTACGAGGAGGAATTATTTTAATGGTTTCTGACAGAGGTATTTTGTTAATGAAGCAAAGGAGTTTTGTTTAGGAATTATCTAATCTTCCACTTGCAGTTTTCTGTGCCCGATTAGCAATAATTGCTCAGACTAATTGATAGGGGGATGTATTTTCGAAAGCATTGTTCATTGATCACAACATTATCACAAGAAGGATTATGGAGGTCAGACCCGGA
Organism: Gymnothorax reevesii; assembly: GCA_029721435.1. Classification (NCBI taxonomy): domain Eukaryota; kingdom Metazoa; phylum Chordata; class Actinopteri; order Anguilliformes; family Muraenidae; genus Gymnothorax; species Gymnothorax reevesii. The sequence goes on from CM056584.1 coordinate 75,858,792, forward strand.
AAACCACATAGCCTACATTCAATGTACTTCCTAATCGTAAGTTATCCAAAACACAAATTACAGTTCTGCACGCGCAAAAATACAGTCCATGTTCATAACGAATTACACACACAACCAACCACTCAATCATTATACAATTTAAAAAAAAAAAAACAACATTAAGACCGGGTGGGAGCCTGGGCGGACCAGTGAACGAACTAAGCGGGCCAGTGCCGCCCAGGCCAATTGCTGGCGACGCGCCTGCACTGAGCAACTCCATGGCCCGGATGAAAGGAAAGAGAACAACTGAAGTCACAAAAGAGAATAACTGATGCCACAAGCACCACGGCATGGGATAATGCGTCTGACATGCACACTCACCCACTTTATAGGGCACTGTGTAGTGAATGTTCTACATTGAAAAACAATATAGAGAGTGAGTGAGCGAGTGGACAAGTGTGCATTCTGAATGCAGCCTTACATTCCCCAAGAAAAAATGTCTGCCCCCTGATATTGATGCCGATTTGAAGACTTACCGGTTTAAAAATGCGTTGCACTAGAACATTACCAAATTAAAATTTATAAAGCTATGCATTTTAGACACTTTAAGAATCCTACTTTCCACTGAAATATACTTTGGCGAGGGGCGGTCTGCTCCTTTTGTTAAGGATTATATTTCAATATTCCTCATCATATTCATTAGTAGATCAATTGATATGTTGAATAATCATAATCAATAATCATGATCAATAACCATATTATGTAAGCAGCAGTAACATATAAACAGACACACACACACACACACATACTGTTGAGGATTATGTTTCAATATTTCTCATCATATTCATCAGTAGATCAATTGCCATGTTGAATAACCATAATCAATAATCATAATCAGTATCCATATTAATTATGCAGCAGTAACACATACACACACACAGGCACACACACACACACACACACACACACACACACACACACACATACAAGCAGTTCGCACACACATGAGCAGTGCACACAGACACATGCACACACACACAAACATACAAGCAGTTCAGTTCACACATGCATGAGCAGCTCACACACACATAAGCAGCAGCTTCTGTAGCTTTGATTAGTAAGCAGGCTTCTGTTTAGTTGATTCAAAAACATAATCAGAGGATGTATCTGATTTCTGTAGCTCTGATCAATATTTGTTCAGCAAAATCATAAGTTGTTACTGAAAACATAATTAATTGAATCATTTATGTATCTATTTGTATCCTATTCCTTTGACTGTATTTTTACTCTCTTGTCTGTAATTTTCCGCTCCTTTTTAGTGTTATGCAGGCTCATCTTTTGGTTGTAGTTCTCACAGGCAGTTGGCAGTGTTTTGGTTTGCCTGTCCTGTTGCGGCGTGAGAATGAGAAGGCGGACAGGCCATATTTGGAAGATATTTCCTGTGATGAAGGTATAAAAACTGGGTGTGAAAAGTAAGAAATCGGTTCTTCTTGCGCAAAAAGAACTCGGTTTTATATTCATCAACATGCCACAATAAAGCCCAATTGTCTGAAGAATCTGTCTCTCTCCGATTGTTTGGGGATGGGGGAACCTCAGGATATGACAATTTGTCTGAACGAAAACCACAACACTTTAATCATGGACAGAAATTTGTTGCAGTCAGTTTTATCCTACACCAGAACAATAACCCAAGGCAATGCTGCACGTTCTGCAAAACCTGTATAAGGAAGAAGCTGTCATTGGATATTCTGCCCAAAACTGATAGGGCGGCTTTCATGTGGAAGTCATTATTTTGAATCTTGTCAAATTCTTAAATATGTTTGCAATTAATTTGGCCCCTAATTTGATGCATAAAAGTACACATTTTCATGGAAAACATTAGTGATTCCTTATAGAGAGTTGTTAGGGGTTCAAAGAGTTAGCCTATTACTAGCCCTGGGCAAGCATTAATGGATTTATAAAGGACAGGTGTGTGTTTAATAGAGTTGCATGCACCGAGTAAAATTTTGAAGCAAAATTGACGCAGGCATATCAGGTTGAGGACTGAATTCTGAAATGGTTAGATACAGTATGTACATTTTTGAACAGGAAGACTGTGATGCATTTACAGTGGAAAGCAGACATTGCATGCGCACACACAATAGAGTTCAGAGACACACAGTTATTCGCACGTTTCCACTTCCTCCAACAGCAGGGCGAGAATGTTGAATAAACTGCATTTATGGAGTATTGCTGACCTGCCTCCACTCTAACACAGGAGTCGCAAACACTTTGTACAAACTGAGCAGTTCAAAACAATACATTTTAGCTCCAGCCCACCTGTTCACTCTAAGAGCAGTAAATATACTCACCTCAGCCGAGGCACACTTTTCAGCGGTGGAATCACAGAGTCCCACGGAGGCCCACACTAGCATAGCAGCAGTAACACAGATCACCTTGTAACTCATTCTGGCTCAGTAGCTGCTGTAGTTGAACAATCAAATACTCGAGATTGTTGAGGAAAGGACTGCTCTGTATATCATGCAACATGAAAATGAAACACTACACATGAGCTCTGTACCTTTTCTGCAAATATGCTGCAAGCTTTCTCATATATATACTCCACGTTTTACGTCAAGACAACATTCTTGCAAGGACATATTCTTCTTGTTCTTTGAGTATCAACTCTGAGGTATAAAAACATCTGTATCGTGCAGCAGATCAGCTGTATCTAACTGCTGATGAACAAACAAACAAACAAACGCAAGGACACATGATTACTCAAGAGTCTCTTCAATTTACGCAGTCTTTCACACTGCCATCTTGCACAAATGAGCAAAATTATTTGGATAGTCCCTGTATTACTAGGTAGTACGAATATTTCCAACAGTAGTAAGATTGTTCAAGCACATTTGCACATGTATGAATGAAGAAACCAAGATTTAAAAAATCAGCGCCATCAGTACTGCATTTCACTTTGTATAATACTGCAACATTGGTATTAAAAATATTTTCTTGTCCTTCTTCATAAATTACATCTCTGCTGATGTTTGAAGATGATGCTGTTTGTACTACTTCAGTACAAGAGGCATTTCCAACCATCAGTTTTAACTCCATTGTCCTGAAAGAGAACAAAAGCAGGTTAATGATGTTCACTACATCTAAAACACGACCCAAATGACCTCCACGACTGCCATATTTGCTCCAGGAAAGGGGCACTAATTGAACTTTGCTCCTGTTATACCTGTGTGGATATCGGGATGGTCAGCGGGTTGACTTCTAAAATGCGGCCATCTCAAGAATTATCGGCGCCTTTATTACAAGGAGCAGGATATATGTAAACATTGTACAACATACAGCCTTCAAATAAATAATTTTTTTGTCCTCAAACATGAGGAAAGGCTATAAATTTTAGTTAAACAAAACTACAGAGAAACAAAATACATGGATGAATTGGGAAGTACAGTTCTTCCTCAAAAACACGGCCTTAAAAATTATTGGCCCAGTTACTTTAAAATTTTGTGCAACCTTTGCTCGAGAGTCTCCGCCTGTAGTGTCTGACGAGGTTGGTAAAGACTTTCGGAGGTGTTCCGGATCTCCCTTCCATGCAGTGCATTTAAAGGTCTGTGAGGTTCTTAGGTATGCGGTTGGATAGCAGTTTTTAATGCCAGCAGCAAATCCTCTTCAGGCTTCATGTCAAGAGACTGAGATGACAGTTGCAAAACATGAAATTTGACCTCTTAAAACCAATCAAAGAAGTCGTTTTAATGTGTTTTGCTTAGAGGTCCATCTGCGGCCATGTTACTTTAATTAATTTATTTGTATAGCGCTTTTTACAGGCAGGCTGTCACAAAGGTGCTTTACAGAGAGAAAAGGGCAGAGCCCAGACTAATCCCTAATCCCCAAATAGCAGGCAAAAAACTCCCTGTCGGGAGAAAAATCCTCAAACAGCGGGGAGAAAAAACTCCTCAATGCGAAGAAATCTCAGGAGGAACCTGGCCGTTGTGGGGAAGCCCATCCTCTGCTGGATGGCTAATTCACTGATGATAGTAAATTAATGTCCAAAGTTCTTTAAACAACCAGGTGTCCACGCAGTGACATCAGTAGCTCCAGGAAGTGGAGAGGCGGGGATGAGAGGATGAGAGGATGAGGGCAGCAGGAAGGCAGCAGTCGGTGACCATAAGGTGACGGGGCTCAGGTGGTCCAAGGCCTCTTAGTTCCGGGGGCGGCGTTCCTCAGAGAAAACACAAACACAATGTTGTGATCTTATGAGGAAGGCAACCAGTTCAAAATCTCTTGACGAGATTTCTTGGACCCCTAGCAGCACAACTGCCAGAAAGTAGGGCCTCCTTTGTGCAAACCCTTCCTGCTTGTTGACATGAAAAATGCCGTCAAACATCACATCGGTGGAGGAGGCGGTAATAAGGTAATGTAATGTAATCATAAATTATTTGCTACAGAGCCCCCATGATTTCCAGTGGTACGTCTTCATCTCGTTCCTATCCGTATGCTCTCTGAAAATGTGCAGAAATACGGTTGAATTGAACGCATACTATGGACAAAAGGCTTTGACCGAATCTGTATAATGTTGATCATAAATGAGAGTCAAGGTGGTACCTGTGGCTACAGGCATCCTCTTTTTAACCATCACTTTCTGATTACTCCACAGAACAATATCCCAAAACCTCTGTGTCTTATTTATATGGTTTTGAGCATATTGGAGCTTGTGCTTTTGGATCAGTTGTGGTTAATGCCTTTGAGATCTTTAACGTTCAGCATACGCCTACTGAGCGTAAGTATTTGATGTGTTCTATCTCAAGCCAGCCTGATGCAACTAATTAAGCTCTTGATCAGCAGCATTAGGTGCGCTTGAGACAACACCTGATTTGCAAATATGCTCTTATGATGGATTCTACTCATGGGGTTGAATAATTTTGAGACTGCAGTAGTCATTAAAATTGGGATTTTATGTAAAATTTGGAGAAACCCCTTGTAAAATTAGTTGTGTTGAGCTATTTAAAATTTTCTTATTTAATCTGTGTATTGCAAACAGCTGAAAGTTTGTAAATTTTGCCAGTAAACCCAATTTGCAATGGGGGTTGAATAATTTTGATTGCTTCATTTGATAACTTCATTAGAGAAAATATGTGTGCTTTCACCAAAGGTTTATGTTGAATGTTTGAGTCATTATGTTCACAGGTTAGTTATCTTTGTAATCGTTGCTTTTATTATCAATTGGTGCAACTAATTCTTTGTTTTACTGTACATATTGAATTATCAAAATTGGCTGATATAAGATATGTGTTGCTTTGCATTTGAACATAGGAGAAAGATTGCTCAGAAAATGACTCTCATTGCTCATAATGATATCTTCTATAGACAAGTGACAGCATTTATCTTGAAACCCCTGGATTCTGTCCGCCGCTTTATCACTGGCCTTGGCTTCTGCATGCATCACTATGCTTGAGATGAGTCGCCGCAATGCAAAGTGCAGTAATCAGGATGACAAAACCATTGGCAGTAACGGCTCTTCGCTGTTTCTTTCGTTTCAGTTCAAAGGGGGCCAAAGGGCTCTGACTGGAATTCATTAATCGTATAATTAACCCACTTTTTTAAATGACGTACCAGTACATTGTGGTAACCAGTGAAGGGCGAGCTGTGGTCACCTCCCACACACTGGTGGGCGCTCAGCTGACATCTGCACAGCCATAAACTGACCTGGAAACCACAGCTGCAAGCGAAGATCCTCAGGGTAACTGTGACAGGAAAATAAACCGCGCCTTTTCAAGGGGAACTGAAACATGGAAATCATTCAACAAAAAAAAAAACAGCACATCTAGTGACCTCTTCCTTTGGTCCAGCATCTGTAAAAAGTCAGTATATGACTGCATTGGCACCAAAGTCATTGCCACGGGCCCCTGAACGATGGAGCGTACAGGCAAATTCACCCCTAGAATTACAGCGGTGGGATTTAATAAATGGTTTTAGATTCCCACTCCTCTTTCATTTAAATGTGGGACTTATACCAATAACAGCTTAATTTCATTGGGACCTCTGCAATTGTGGTGTTATTTTTGTCAGTAAAAAAAAAAAAAAAAAACACCAAAATATCCTCTTTAATAACACTCAGTGGCAGCAGAGCTACCTCCTGTAACAGTTAGCAAACTGTAAGTAACCTGCTCTCATAATAAGCACACATTATAACACCTCTGTGTGCATGAACATTGGGGACCTGCGTAGCTGTTACCTGTCAAGATTGGTGAGATTGCATCAGGTTGCTCTGGCCACTCATTTGCTATTCAATGTGTCACTCTAAAGCACTCAGCAGCTGAATGAGCAGTAACTTGAGTATGAATTGGGCGCTCAATAAATTAATACTATTGTCACTGCACATTGTGCTCACAATTTAGTTACGCCAAGTCCAACGTGGTGATGACGATCACAGCAACTCCACTATTATTTCCATCGTGCCATCTCCTCGTCTCATTCACATACGGTATGTGCTCCCTGATAACCACTCCACAATATCTTCCAAGGACAGGCTGTACGGTGCACAACATTATTATGAATTCAGGTCTTGAAACATAACCTCTGATGTCAGCAGGTCTTGCCTGGTTGTGTATACATAAACAAAAGTTGTGTCAATGACTTTACGGGGGATGATCCACGGATTCCTCGCCAACCTTGCTCCCCACTTTAAAATAGAATCAGTTTCTCATGGTCGTGGCATTGCTTTTTTTTGTGAATTTATTTTGAGTTTGAATTGTTTAAGTTGTTTTTATTTCATTTCATTGCATTTATTGGATCTCCATTAGCTCCAGCACATTAGCATAGCTATTCTTTCTTGAGTCCAAACATTAAGTCAAAATTGTCCGAGTCCATCAAGGGAAAAAACAAACAAAACAAAAATGAAAGCTAATACAGTCACAGCACAGAGATATAATCATAGACACTGACAGACATATAACACAAGACACGATACAACACTTGTACAGCAGTAATTGAGAATCCATAAATATATGCAAGGGAAAAACAATATAACAAAGCTTACAAACGGACACCAAAATAGCATCTCACAGGGCAGGGAAGAGCAGTCACAACATCATACAGCCCAGCATATATCAACATCCCCAGGTGCGCCTGCACAATTTAACTACTGTTATGGTGGAAATTCAGAGGCCAAACGCAGCGGACTGGCGAACAAAAGGCCAGCAATAAGGAGCACTTAAAATCACCAAAAGGAGGAACAGATGACAGGCAGCAAATTAACTCTCACGCTTCCCAAAAATACAAACTTAACAATCAGAACCCGGAAGCAGAGAGAGGGGGAAACTGGCAGAGACAGAGAACAGAACCCGCATGCAGCGGTGCAGTCACAGCGACAAAATAAGGCCTCGAGAAAAGTGAATTCCAAAGCACCTTAACTGGTGAAGACCGTACGAGAACGAGGGAAGGAATAAAAAGGAAATCTCCCTACTAATAATTCCTCCAAAATATAACCGCAGAGTTTGCAAAATATTCCTAACTAGAATGCTAACATGTTGAAGAAATCGGTTTTGTTAAGAGCCATCCTGGAGGGGAATTCATTGCCACTTTATATTGTGTTGATAGATTCCAAAGAGAGGTATAAATTCTTGCTCAAACAGTTTCTCCTAATGCTGCAGCTGCAGTAGTTGTCGGTTTAGGTTGTGTGTGCATTAAGGACTTTCTCTCTGGCTCTCGCCCCGGGACGACATCGAATTACTTTTCTATCAGATTCTGTACCCAGCTGGGTGATTGGACTTGGGCGGCACCTCCCCTGAACTCTATGAAAGCCGGAGGGCCGCCGCGCCTCCTTCGCTAGTGTCTGATTTTAGCTAACACTTCAGCCAGAAGATATTTCGCCTCAGGCAAAGTACACTAATGTCAGCTGGTACGTAACAGTTTGTGCTAATCAGTGCAGAGCAGTTCTGAGAAGGATGAGGATTCTCCTCATTCAAAAGCCAAAATGTGATTGTTTCAGCTCTGAAGGGAATGATTTGGATTATTTTAAAGTAGAGCTGAAAGTGCACCTAATGCATGTAAGTGCTTAAGCTGAAGTTCGGAAGTATTCCATTATAGATGCAAACCAACTTGAGTTTTCAGTTTTATTCTCTTTTATGGTTTTTAGGCCCATTATATTAGCTTTTGAAATTGGCCTCTAAATGATTCAGGCTGCCATTGCACCTACTGCATGGGTTGTCATTCTATTAGGCAAAGAGAGATTACATGAACCCGAGTTCCTGCCAAAATACCACAAAAATAATGACAGCAACACAGACAAAATTTCACAGCTTATTTTTTTATTTGATTGCAACTCAGAGTCCAGCTGCGAGTATTGCTGTGCATTCAACTACTTTTCTTGAACAAGCAGCCATGTTGAGGAAACAGATTCTGCTTGTGTTTGTGAGCTTTCAGGAACCACACGCAAGAGATAGAAATCCAAAAAACTTATGCCTTTAATGAAGTCCGTCAAAGCCAAAAAACACGAGAATTGCCAAGCCACAATACGAAATCCAAAAACAGTGTCGACTAGACAGGCAGGGGTCAGAACCAGGAGGACAGATGAGCAAAGGTACATAGACGGTGGGCGAAAAAGTCGTAGTCGGTGAAAAAAGCCAAGGGTCATACACAGGGCATCCAAACACAGAAATCATGGTCATGCAAAAATGGGTCAAAATCCAAAAAGACAAAACAATACAAGGGCAATGGCAAGAATCGTAGTCGGACAAACCAGTAAAAGAAAAACAATACTCAATGGCATACACGGCGCTCTGCACAAAGAAATATTGATCAACGTCGTGACAAAGTCAGAACTGCAGTGACGACTCTTAAATAGAAGGGAGGGAAGTCACAGGCTATGCAGGGAACAGGTGAGCTGGATCAGACTAATTACAACGGGAGAATCACATGAGGGAAACGCTAAACACGAAAATTGGCGAAAGCCAAGACACGGACGGGAATCACACAAACAGCCTATGACTTTTAAACAGCTCCGGTCAAGGAGTTCTAAGTGCACAGATAACAAGTGCAGGAAAGTAATTAAGCACGTGTGAGAGATCTCACAGAAACACAGGGGGAGACAGGGAGAGCTGAGCAAGAGGCGGAGATTAGAACAGGGAATTGCTGAGAGGGCATTAGTAATAATTAGTAGCGATGCAACTTTACAGATTTAACTAGGGTGCTCGTTAGTAAGTTAGTAACATATATACATGGATTAGTTGTGTTAGTAAACTATGATACAAAATACAAATGTTAGTCTTGTTAGTAATCAGAACAGTAAGGCTAAGGAAGTAAACGAGAATCGAAGGAATATATTAAACACCGGAATTCATTTAAATCACCCGAAGTAAGTGCGCACACAGACAGGGAAGACGGACTGAACCCACTAGATCACAAGACAGGGGAGACAAGTGCAATGGAACTGAGAAATGGAATAAAATAAAATCCTGAGAATTACAATAACCAAAAAGAATAAATAAACGACAAAATCATGAACACTGAACTTGAACATAAACATGACAAAAAACCATAACCATGACAGTGGGGTGTTGAGCATGATGGTCCTTAATGAGATCCATGTCTATGACGAAGCGTGAGGGAACCCAACTCCGATGCTCGGGACCATAGCCCTCCCAGTCGATGAGCTATTGTAGGCCACGGCCCCGACGACAGTCACAGATGGCACAAATTGTATAGGTCTCGCCACCGTCAATAATACGGGGGGTGGAGGGGGGATCAGGACCAGAACACAGGGGATGGGTTAATTTGCGAAACATGGAAAGTGGGGTGAATTCTACGCATGGATAAAGGAATATTAAGGTGAACAGCAGTGGGGCTAATGACCTGATCAATCGTGAAGGGACTAATGAATCTGGAGAATAAATGACGAGTACCACCCCTTATGGGAATAGAGGACAGCCATACCCTCTGTCCTGCTCGGTAGTTTGGAGCTGGAGTACGCCTATCCGCCAGGCACTTCATTCTGGCCACCGACTTGGACACCTAGTTTTCCATGTGCGTCTGCATCGGAGGATGAAGGCCTGTGCGGACGGGACGGCCACTTCCTCCTCCTGTCTGGGGAACAGTGGCGGTTGGTATCCCATGCAGCACTTGAAAGGGGACAGCTTGGAGGAGGAGGTGTGGCTGTTGATGGCGTACTCAGACCACAGCAATTGATGACTCCAAGAGGCTGGGTTCTTAGAACAAAGACATCTGAGTACAGTCTCTGTACATTGATTAGCCCGCTCGGTCGTGGCCATTAGATTGGGGATGAAAACCTGATGTAAGACTGACTGAAATGCCCAGGGAGGTGCAGAAAGCTTTCCGAAATTTAGCAGTGAACTGGGGACCTCGATCAGAGACAATGTCAGTGGGTATGCCGTGGAGTCAGATGACATGTTGTATGAGTAGCGTAGCGGTTTCTTGTGCAGTGGGGAGTTTAGTGAGGGGAATAAAGTGAACTGCCTTGGAAAATCTGTCGACAATAGTGAGGATGGTGTTATGATGATTGGAAGGAGGTAAACCTGTGATGAAATCTAGGGAGATATGTGACCAAGGGTGATGGGGTGTGTGTAGGGGTTGGAGTAGGCCATGAGGGGGTTGGTGAGATACCTTAGACTGGGCACAGACCGAGCAGGCAGAGACGTAGTCCCGGACATCCTTCCTCATATCTGGCCACCAGAGGCAAAACGTGATGAAATCTAGAGTCCGGTTAACTCCTGGGTGGCAGGACAAGTTAGATCCGTGGCCCCATTCCAAAACTTGGGGGTGCATGGTGATGGGAACAAACAGACAATTGGCGGGACAACCACTGGGGGCAGCAGAATCTTCCTGAGCATCTCTCACCTTTCTTTCAATATCCAAGGAAATGGCATTGGCGAATACTTCTTTTGGGAGGATGGTGTCAGCGCAGGGTTCTTTGTCGGGGACCTCGAAGAGACGGGATAGAGCATCCTGCTTGACGTTCTTGTTGCCTGGGCGATAAGTGAGATAAAAATTAAATCAAGAAAAGAACAGAGCACACCTGGCCTGGCGAGGATTCAGTCTCTTGGCAGTTTGCAGGTACTTGAGGTTTTTATAGTCAGTCTAGACAAACGGAGGTTTGGTGCCCTCCAGCCACTGTCTACATTCCTCCTCCATGACAAAAAACCATAACCATGACCGTGTTTGACAAGCCCTCCTCCATACAAAAGTTCACATGATACATTAGTGGCTAAAAGAGGTCAATTAGCATACGTTCCAAAAAAATAGTTTCTGTACTAAAAATTTAGATTTACCATTTAAATCTAACATTGAACATTTACATTCAACATTTCCAGATTTAGATGTGACAATACATTTTACATGTAATGTTTACATTTAACAATTTGCACTTGCATCATCCACATGTAATCTTTAACATATCTTTGATATATCTTACGAAGAAACTTAAATACGACATATCAAAAGAGTTTACAAATGCTTTTATTTATCTGGCTAAAATTGACTTTAAAGAATATAGACTATTTTAAAAAATGTTGTTTTGGAGCTAGATGATGTGGTGAAACTCATCCTATGGTAACAGAGCAATGCTGAAAGACCAAAAGCAAAGATTACAAGGGCTTCATTTTACAGACAGGATAAAAGTTTGGATTAAAAAAAAAAAAAACTTAGATTCAGGTTTACTGTTACACTGCACTCATTCAGTTATTTAACCAATAATCTTAGCCACATCAGTTCACAAAACATTCACCTCTCCTTAGAGTGTTCATTTCTACAGCTGAAAGCAGACATACTAAAGTTTTGGAACATCAGGCTATTTTCTGCGACTGTACAATCTGATCTTAAAACTGTACTTTTTCTGACCCGACGGTTTATAGAAGAATATGTCAGCAGCTGCAACAAAACTTGCTCTTTCAACTTATGCTTGGTTGAAAAGAGGATTTTAGATTTCGCTCATCAATAGGCTTTCAGATCTCAGCCTGTATTTCCTTTAGTCAAGCATTCCAAAATACAGTACTGTTGTTCATTCAGTTATGCAGTGCACAATCACTAAAATGATCGCCGGATAAGTTTTTTTTTTTTTTCTTCTTCCACTGGCAATAATAGCTGGTTCAAAAAAAAACCTCAAATCCAGACCTACTGTCCAATTCTACTCATTCACAGCCAAAAAGTACTCAAAAAAGAAATTTTTCAGAGTAAATTTAACCCTCTCCTCTCAGACTCTGCCTTATTAGGAGCTCAAAAGCAGGGCGAGGTGACGGACATCAGGGCTTGTGAAAGAGTGCGGATGACAGGAAGACAAATGAAGAAGGGGATGAAGGAGAGGGGCATCGATATGTAGACACTGACACGAGGGGTTAAATATAGCGGTGACAGGAGAGAGGGATATAAAGAGATAGAGTCAGAAAAAAAGAGTGTGAATTAGACAATATGGGAGCAATCGGAGGCGGCACAACGTGCAGCTAATGACACGGAGCTCAGCGTAATGAAATGCCACATTCACAATAGTGCTGTTCGAGGGTTTCAGTAACCTGAGACTGTGGGTATAAATGCATGGTGAGTGAGTGAGCTACTGGCTTGAATCTCCCAGTGTGTATGTGTGTGTATGTGTGTTTGTGTTTGTGCGTGCATGCATGCATGTGCAGGTGTGTTTATGTATGTGTGTTCTTTAACTTGGTACTTACTGACCGAAATAAGTTTTTAACCAACAACGTGAAGTCTTTTTTGGGAAGTGAGAACATTTTGGCTGGTCCATACAAATACAAGGCAAATTGTGACTTATTAGTTAAGGTTAGGGGTAAGGTTAGAATTAGGGATAGGTTAGGGTTAGGGTTTGGGGAAAGGTGAGAGTTTGGGATAGGTTAAGGTTAGGACAAGGGTTTGGGGTAAGGTTTAGAATTAGGGATAGGTTAGGGTTTGGGGAAAGGTTAGAGTTTGGGATAGGTTAAGGTTAGGGTAAGGGTTTGGGGTAAGGTTAGAATTCGGGATAGGTTAAGGTAAGGGCTAAGGGTTTGGGGTAAGGTTAGAATTAGGGATAGGTTAAGGTTAGGGTAAGGGTTTGGGGTAAGGTTAGAATTCGGGATAGGTTAAGGTAAGGGCAAGGGTTTGGGGTAAGGTTAGAATTAGGGATAGGTTAAGGTTAGGGTAAGGGTTTCGGTAAGGTTAGAATTAGGGATAGGTTAAGGTTAGGGCAAGGGTTTGGGGTAAGGTTAGAATTAGGGATAGGTTAAGGTTAGGGTAAGGGTTTGGGGTAAGGTTAGAATTAGGGATAGGTTAAGGTTCGGGCAAGGGTTTGTGTAAGGTTAGAATTCGGGATAGGTTAAGGTAAGGGCAAGGGTTTGGGGTAAGGTTAGAATTAGGGATAGGTTATGGTTAGGGTAAGGGTTTGGGGTAAGGTTAGATTTAGGGATAGGTTAAGGTTAGGGTAAGGGTTTGGGGTAAGGTTAGAATTAGGGATAGGTAAAGGGTTAAGGTTTGGGGAAAGGTTAGAGTTTGGGATAGGTTAAGGTTAGGACAAGGGTTTGGGGTAAGGTTAGATTTAGGGATAGGTTAAGGTTAGGGTAAGGGTTTGGGGTAAGGTTAGAATTAGGGGTAGGTTAAGGTTAGGGTAAGGGTTTCGGGTAAGGTTAGAATTCGGGATAGGTTAAGGTTAGCGTCAGGGTTTAGGGTAAGGTTAGAATTAGGGATAGGTTCAGGTTAGGGTAAGGGTTTGGGGTAAGGTTAGAATTAGGGATAGGTTAAGGCTAGGGTAAGGGTTTGGGGTAAGGTTAGAATTAGGGATAGGTCAAGGTTAGGGCAATGGTTTGGGGTAAGGTTAGAATTAGGGATGGCTTAAGGTTAGGGTAAGGGTTTGGGTAAGGTTAGAATTAGGGATAGGTTAAGGTTAGGGTAAGGGTTTGAGGTAAGGTTAGAATTAGGGATAGGTTAAGGTTAGGGTAAGGGTTTGGGGTAAGGTTAGAATTAGGGATAGGTTATGGTTAGGGTAAGGGTTTGGGGTAAGGTTAGAATTAGGGATAGGTTATGGTTAGGGTAAGGGTTTGGGGTAAGGTTAGATTTCGGGATAGGTTAAGGTAAGGGCAAGGGTTTGGGGTAAGGTTAGAATTAGGGATAGGTTAAGGATAGGGTAAGGGTTTGGGGTAAGGTTAGAATTCGGGATAGGTTAAGGTAAGGGCAAGGGTTTGGGGTAAGGTTAGAATTAGGGATAGGTTAAGGTTAGGGTAAGGGTTTCGGTAAGGTTAGAATTAGGGATAGGTTAAGGTTAGGGTAAGGGTTTGGGGTAAGGTTAGAATTAGGGATAGGTTAAGGTTCGGGCAAGGGTTTGTGTAAGGTTAGAATTCGGGATAGGTTAAGGTAAGGGCAAGGGTTTGGGGTAAGGTTAGAATTAGGGATAGGTTAAGGTTAGGGTAAGGGTTTGGGGTAAGGTTAGAATTAGGGGTAGGTTAAGGTTAGGGTAAGGGTTTGGGGTAAGGTTAGAATCCGGGATAGGTTAAGGTTAGGGTAAGGGTTTCGGGTAAGGTTAGAATTCGGGATAGGTTAAGGTTAGCGTCAGGGTTTAGGGTAAGGTTAGAATTAGGGATAGGTTCAGGTTAGGGTAAGGGTTTGGGGTAAGGTTAGAATTAGGGATAGGTTAAGGCTAGGGTAAGGGTTTGGGGTAAGGTTAGAATTAGGGATAGGTCAAGGTTAGGGCAATGGTTTGGGGTAAGGTTAGAATTAGGGATGGCTTAAGGTTAGGGTAAGGGTTTGGGTAAGGTTAGAATTAGGGATAGGTTAAGGTTAGGGTAAGGGTTTGAGGTAAGGTTAGAATTAGGGATAGGTTAAGGTTAGGGCAAGGGTTTGGGGTAAGGTTAGAATTAGGGATAGGTTAAGGTTAGGGTAAGGGTTTGGGTAAGGTTAGAATTAGGGATAGGTTAAGGTTAGGGTAAGGGTTTGGGGTAAGGTTAGAATTAGGGATAGGTTATGGTTAGGGTAAGGGTTTGGGGTAAGGTTAGAATTAGGGATAGGTTATGGTTAGGGTAAGGGTTTGGGGTAAGGTTAGATTTCGGTTAAGGTTAAGGTTATGGTAAGTGTTTGGGGTAAGGTTAGAATTAGGGATAGGTTAAGGTTAGGGCAAGGGTTTGGGTTAGGCATACATTGCTTGTTGTTAAGATTAAAGAAAGGCTGTAGAGGCACAGGAAGAATGAATGGAGGTCGATGTAATGTCCTCACAAAGATATAAGCACAAGGATGTGTGTGTGTGTATGCGCGCGTATGCGTGAGTGGGTGCATGTGTGTGTGTGTGTGTGCGTGTGTGTAAACCCAGAGATGCATTTGTTCACATGAATGGGTTTTGATTATCACAAGTGTGAGACTTGTGCACGGAGCCATTAGTGTGTGTGAGAGCAGCTCAGCAGGTGGGTTGGAGTTTGCTGTCTGCGTCTGAAAGAGGGTGAGAGTTACAGAGGGCCTGAGAGAAGGGGGGAAAGATGGAAGGAGGGCAGGAGAGACTGAAGGTGGCAGAGAGAGAGAGGAATGGGAGAGATAGAGAGGGACAGCGAGGGATGGAGGGAGAGACAGAGGGACAGGCAGAGAAAGAGATTGAGAGAGAGAGAGAGAGAGATTGTGTGGGGAGGTATAGGGTAGCAGATGTATGGAAATGGTGCTAAGCTCTCAGAACAGTTTCCAATTCCAATGGGCTAAAGCAGGGATACTCACTCTTTTCCAGAATGAGCCGCAGTGGGTGCAGGCTTTCATTCTAACCGTGCAGTCACACACCTGATTCTACTCATCAAGGGTCTATGGCAAAAGCGTTAAGGGTTCACTAGTAGAATCAGGTGTGGGACAGGTTGGATAGTGCGAAAACCTGCACCCACTGTGGCTCATTCTGGAAAAGAATGAGTATCCCTGGGCTAAAGCCTGAGCTCACGCTATCCTCTTAAAGGGTCACTGTGGCAGACCATTGTAAACTGAGTGACAATGGGAGCCTCTGATTGGAAGGGGAAGGACATATGATGAGATACGAGTCCTGTGATTGGCAGGGAAAGGCCATGTGATATGCACCCAAGCCGGCTGGTTTACTGAAACCTACCGAAGTATCAGTGGCACCTGGTGAACTGGCAACAGGGGAGGCTCAAACAATCCTTTAAAATTAATGATCGGTCACAACCTGTTTTCAATCATTCATTTAAATTACCATTACAGAAACTCTCAACATTATCAGGTGTGGCCAGTTTTTATTTATAATGCATACCTGTCACATCTCACACATTCGGTGTGAGTTTAAGTGGGATATTTACGTTCCTCTGCTGTAGTCAGTAATTATTCAGTCACCGCGTGTGTAAGAGACTCTTGCGCGGAACTGAAGTCCTTGTGCACTGGGGGGATTGGAAGCAATGGAATTGCATAAAGACATTTCAAATGATCTGATTTCATTTGAACGAACATGAAACGCATGCATTGCTTCCAGACCCTTAGTAAAGAAAAGCGTGAAGAAGTCCGGAGTTGTAATTGATATGCTTTATAAATGAAAACTGGCCACACCTGATAATGTTTTACTCTGTGAGTTTTCAGAGTTTCTGAAATGGTAATTTAAATTAATTCTTGAAAACAGGTTGAAACCAATCATTAATTTTAAAGGATTGTTTGAGCCTCCCCTGACGCCAGTTCACCAGCCGCCACTGCTAAGTGTGCTGCCACCGGAGAGCGAGCGAGAATCGTCCGTCCTTTCACAGAGCATATAAATTTTCCTCACTGGATGTAAAAGATTAAACTCAACAAATTACAGCTATGGAAATAACACCAAAGGTGCTGAGGCATGCTTCTAGGCTCAGATGAACAGAGACCAGCGGATGTATGCAAAACGAGCGCAGATATGCATAGCTACATTAAAAACATTAACTAAGTGGACCATCTAACGGTTTTTGGAACTGAAGTGAAATCGTCCGAAAAGATGGTGGTCGCGGACCAAAACATTAACAGTTTATCTCATCGGGGTGTATGTGCAAGCATTTTTTTTCTTCTATTGCGAGAGGGATAGAGTGAGAGGAGGAGGGATTGGTACGGAAACACGGACACAGAAGAAGTCGGGCGGCTCACAAAGAGCGAGAGAGAAAAATAGTTAGCGGCACATAAGCCCCAGCGTCTCTGGTTCCAGCTGACAGCTCCTGCTATTAATAGGAGGGGTTGTCCTTGGGTATTTATGTAAAAGGAGAGGCCAGCGGGAGCGACGGACAGGGGAGGGGAAGGATGTCCCAGAGAAGACAGGAGGATGTGCAAAGGATGTTATTTCCCCCTCTTCTTAGCGTAATCTCTTTCTCCGTCCCCACGGTTATTTTTAACCGGCGTTTGGAGGTACGGCAGACTCTCTCTAGACCCCCACGGCCCCTCACCTTACAAGGCCCAGTGCTGGCCCTACCCCTGTTGCCAGGCGACCCCTTCGTGTTTTCCAGTCAGCCGTCCTCATTGTGTGTTGTGATCGCTGTTGTCAAAGTCGTCGCCTCCGCCATTTTGGCCTCTGCTGATGATGAAGGTTATTACGAAGGGTGATGCCATTATTATCACGGTTCACCTTGATGATTCACACATAAATAAGAGCTCATGCTCTCTTCAGTAATGCTCAATAATCTCAATTCAACATCCTCATATATTCAAACCCTTGCATGAGTATTTTTGCCATTAGTTATAAAGACAGTCAACAGCTTGTAAACAGCAGTTATTTTTGAGCATGGTGACTTCAAAAGAGTATTCCTGAGGTGAAGAAAATGAATGCCGTATGTGCGTAATGTTGTTGGAATGTCTTTAACTGTGATATCTACACCATACAGCACCAGCGCTCTCAGCTCTCACCAGTGCTCAATAGCTCGTAAATAGTGCTTTCCACTGGCATATAGCCAAGCTCTGTCACCGATGGTGGATTCACTGGCTCATTTGCTTCTGATTTTGAACAGAAGGATGTTAGCATTTTACTAGCTGACATTAATTGTTGTAATAGCTAAAATGAGTTGTTGATATGTAGTTGTATACTACAGGCCAAAAGTTTGGGGCCACCCTCAGATTAAAAAAAAAAAATCACACATCAACTGTTCTTTCCTTATTTTTTTGCACATGAAATGACTACAGTGCGTAAAGTATAGGAAGCCAACGGGTTTTGGGTGAATTCCAGACCTCAGACCACATTTTAAAGCTGCCTTGACTGATTGATCACTGACTACTATGTTTTATAATTGAGTCCCAATGCCTTCATGTTACATGATTTTATGTCACAAGGACGTGAACAATTTAATGTAACAAGAAGGCATGCTGCATAAATGCCTTCTCCAAACCAAGGGGTGACATTGCATTTGGTGCACCATGAAAAATCTGAGGTTGGCCCCAAACTTTTGGCCTGTCTATATATATATATATATATATATATATATATATATATATAAACACACACACACAGATGAGAACATCATAACATATTTACAACATCATAACATTTCTATCTTTTTCAATTGTGTGTTGTTACTATGTTAATTTTAAGCACAGACCTCATAAGCACTGTGCTTAAAATTAGCACAGTAAGACAACGTGATTGAGGAAAATAATGTTAATTTTTTTTTTCTAAAAAGTAGTTTTCGGGATAGGTCTTGTGTTGCCCCTATATTCTGAGCGATCGCATTTACCTTTACATCCTCTGATGAAGCTCTCCTGCCGAGATGGGTGTGGTCTCTTCCAGGAAGACAATGGCCCAAACAAGGAGTCAATGGTTATGGATTCATGAGAATGAAAATGATCTAAAGCGCACAGTCGACCAATTGTCAAAACAACTGAACTCATTTATGAGATTTTCTTGTTAAACAATGCTCTCCGTCACTACAATCAAAACATCAAATGAGGGAATATCTCCCTGAGGAAAGGTATCTAATCCCTCCAGGAGGGTTTCACACTTGGAGTAGAATCTACTACAATCATTCAACATACTGTATGCATTTTTTCTGTGTTGTCATTAATATTCTAATATACTGTATTAAATGAAGCTTAGCGAAAGTTCAGGCAGGAAGACTCTCTCTTTTGCGCTCGTCAGCCCCATCTATTTTGTTCATGCATGTTCACTCCTGATTCTCCAGACAATATCCGGGGCTGTCAACGAGCAGTCAGCTGGCATTGCAGCTGATTGCTTCTTTCCAACCAGGGCACACCTCAGTCGCGTTGCTAGCCAATCATTCTGCTGCCGTCTTTTTAAATATGTTCTTTTCTCCGCCCTAGTTCACCCATGCTGCCGCTCGCTGACCCTCCTCCGCCCCAACGCCACACTACTCATCAGATCTCCCGTTCCGCCACTCCAGCTTCACCAGTCTTCAGCCACCACCACCACCAGTGTCTGGACTCTTCGAGGGGATTTCCCGCAGCCGCTCCGGGCAGTGCTCCTGATCTTCGAGTCTTCCCAAAGAGTCCAAGCGCCAAAGACTTGATTCGATTATAAGCGTGTTACCCCTTTATGCTCAAAGCATGATAAATATTTTCTTGATTTCACTTGAGTCTCTCCTGGTTGAACTGGCAAATAGAAAATGTGGCCTTATTTTTCAGCTGGGTAATGCTGCACAGATTATCTTCTCAGTTGGTATTATGAACAGTCGTTTTAGTAAATTCATCTTCATAATGGTTCACTTGAGGGGCTGAGCCCGAAAGGCAGCTATCTGACATTTCTGGAAAAATTGAGCCAGCTGCAGTATCGGATTCAATTCAGTCCTAATTTTGTTGTGCAAGACACACCTAAATGACATTAGTTGCAATGACTTCCAAAAGAGGGCTCTCACATTCTTGCGCAACAGACACCAATGAAGACTGTGGGACAAAACACAGCTATCCGAACATTTCAAGATGGCAGCCTCCAGGAGAAAGTTCTGGCACAGGGGTGATGAGGTTATGAGCAGACTGCTTAGAAATGAGGATGATGCAGACTCAGGGAGCGTTGTTGATGATTCAGACAATGATCTCTGCTATGAACCTGACAAGGATGGTGAGTTTTAATGAGCAGATCACTTCAAATTTAAGCGACATGAAATACACTACACAGTACATGAGTAGGCTACGACACAGTAAATTGATTTTGTGATAATAGTCAGCGGTTAAAGCGAGATCACCTGCTTCTGCCGTATGTATTTCTCAGTCACCTCAGGAATTTTGCGATGCCGCGATCCGACTGCTAACGCAAATTGAACCAATCCAGGCTAATTTTGCGCGGTCTTGCGCTTCTGTGAACTTTTTCATTGCAACTTTTTGAAAAAGCTGCCGCAAAATCAGGCATTTTATGCCGCAACAAACACAAAAAAAAAAGTGATGTCCTGCACGGACTGATTTTTAGTTGGTTATTGTTGTGATGAACTTCAATTCATATGTTACATTGAAAAACTACTTCATTTGTTTAGTTGGAAATAAACCGATTTTCTTCCTTGATTTTCTCGATACTTGTAAAATGCCATAGCTGCCGTTTGTGCCCTGCCCCTCGTTTGCGAACCTTTGTCAAATGTTACTGAAAAGACACTGGGTGAGAAAGAAATGGAGATAGGCGGTTCAAGTGGGAAATTTTAACCAAGAGACAGCAGAGGGCGCAAGAGAAAGAGAGAGAAGATTAAGACAGTGAGACAGGAAGAGAGAGAGAAAAAAGCAGAGAGGTGATATTTTCATTGAAACCATGATTTATACTGATGATGTGGGCAGAGATGGAGACAACAGAAAACTGTGGCATAAAGTAAAAGGATTAAGAATCTGAGATGATGGTGACACTGAAATGCTGGGGCAGAATGCTGCTGCACACGGGACTATGACATCACCGCTGACATCTCAACATCAGCACAGCGAAAGTGAAGGGAGTTTGAGAGGACATTCAGAAGAGCAAGTGAACTAAGACAGAAAATGGATGTATACGAAAGGAAGAGAGAAAATGGACAGAAAGTGGAGATAGAAAAGGGTGTTGGGTTAAGAAGGTTCTGGTACATTTATACTGGGAAGATATACTGAGGGACTGCGTGACAGGTGCCTGTGGGAGGGGGAGAGAGAGAGAGAGAGAGAGAGAGAGAAAGATAAAGTATATTTATTGTATATAGGTTTTTTTTTTTTTTTTTTTTTCCCCTCATATGTTCTACTGTTGTATTGTTTGTGTAAATATGCTTTGGCAACATTGTATTCTATGCAGTCATGCCAATAAAGCCTCATGAATTTGAATTTGAAAGAGATAACACTATGCCAATTGTCTGATTTCTGAAGGTGCTATACTCGGTATTCACTTCTCCCCGAGCATGCTAACCACCTGTGAATGTCTCTCACCAAGCCCACTGAAGGACCGGATGGATCTGTGAGTGCCCTCAAACTGCCAGAACAGGCCCGGGAGCCAACACTAATGGGCGGACAGATCTCTTACAGGTTATAGCACACATGGCAAACAGGCCTACAACCCCATGTAAGATATGTCACAGAGTGTAAACAAGGTGACTCATCACCAATAGGATATGATACAGGTGGTAAACAGACTAACAGATCTCTTATGAATTATGAGACAGATGGTAAACAGGTCAACATATTTCTTGCAAGATATAACACAGATGGTAAGTGGCCTGACAGACCTCTTATATCACGTGACGCAAATTGCAATAGGCTGACACGTCACAAATAGGCAATGAAACTGACATTAAACAGAAGCGACTGAAAAGAGGTAAGCGTGGAGACAGATTTACAGGATTTGTTTGCCTCTCTGTCTATGCGCACAGGTCTCACACAGTCCAGCTCAGGGCATTTTAAGTATTTTTCTAATAATAATTACTGCTGCCAGTTGTCTCCTCTTGAGTTACAGTGAGAAAGAGGGTCTGTCAGGATCAATCTGTTGTCAGCATGCGAGAGACTGAGAGCTGGGGAGAGTGCAGGTTTGGCTCAGGAGGCTATAGAACCTAAGAGTGAACAAAGCGCTGTGTGCCTTTCTGACTGTGTAAATGTGTGGGCTTATGTGTGTGTCTGTGTGAGTGCGGGCATTTGTGTTCGCTCATGTCTTTGCAAGTGTGTGGATACACATGCGTTTTTGTGTGTGCGTGCATGTAAATAATACATCAGATTTGGATGTAATTGATGATGCAATTTTCATCATTTTGGCTTTGTCTGCCACCACAATGGATCTGTTATGAATCCATTGCTGGGAGGATAGTTTGAGCTTTAATGTAAATTGTCAAAAAATATTCTATTTACCCCGGAGAATCAAAAACTTTTTTTTGGCAACATCCAAATTTTATGGGCTCAAAATTTTAACAAGCTAACCTAATCAAAAATTAGATTGTCATTTCTTTATGCTTGGTTGAAATTTTTTTTTGTTGTTGCTGTCAATAACTGCCTGAAGTCTGGAGCCCATAGACCTCACCAGAGGTTTTGTTTCCTCTCGAGTGATACGCTGCAATTGTCATCAGTTCCTCTGTGTTCTTGCAACATTTTTCCTTCACTTTTGGTTTCTGCAAGTGAGATGCCGGCTAGGGTGGAAACACCAGAAAGCACGTGGTGCAGATGCACCGGGGAGCCTGTTGAGAAGCAAGCACATGACTGGTGCTGTCCCCTATCAGTCTATGTCCAATACTCATGCAAATATGCCAGAGCTTACGATAGATAATGACTTTTTAAAATGATTGAAATTGTCAGTGGAGAGGCTGCATGTGACCTGTCACGCGAAAAGGATACTATCCTTCAGGAAGTAGTTTCTGAGATATTCACTTGAATAGAAATGCGAAGTTCAAAGGTCAGATTTACATTCATTTCAGATTCAAAGAAGCAGCTGTCGGTGAAATTCTCTCTTCTGCTCTTCAGTATCACTGACTGCAAGTCAGATCAAGTAAAAATCTCAAAATCCATGTTTTGGTCGGATGGTACCCTTTTTGTGTGATGGGTCACATATTTTCTGTTAATATTATGGCAGATATCCTTCCTCTTGCTTTCCTGTGGGAAATATGGTGACCAGTTAAATGTTCAAGCTATTTTGGGTGCCTAGCCTTTCTCAATAACATTACTTTTACTGACTAATTAGAAATTGGCCTCATAGGATACCATTCATTTTTATGAAGAAGTTGGGTGTATCAATATGGCGGCCGGGTGCTTCATTTTGGATAATGTAAGTATGACGACATCAGCAATCTAGTGTTCTAAATATATATATATATACCTATGGATTGGCTCGGGCCGACACCCGGCCCGAGTACAGGCTCTGAGGAGCCTCTTGTTCCCATAAAAAACGATACATTGGGCCGATTTCACAAAAGCCTTTTAAGGTTTACACGCGGACTTTCTTAATCGCGCGTTTAGCATGAGTTTAACTTTAATCATCGTTTTACGAGGAGAAACTGTCCGCCTGGGTCTAAATATTTTAAACGCCTGCGGTCAAATGACAAAAGAAAACTTAAACACTCGTGAAGGTATGTTTAACTCGCGAAAACTACGACCACAGATTGATTCGCACCTAAATAAGTGACGCCGACCTGCCTTCATCTGGTTGCCTGGTAGATTCTGAGCAAGACTTGCGCCTTTTATGGAAAATAAATGCATAAATAAAATAAATGAAATTAAGGCATAAATTAGTTGCTTTCTTCAGATTCTTATTCACTTAATAGAGGGGTTTTGCAAGGCCACGTTTTTTGTTTACATCTACGTTTGCATTTTCTAAAAAGGCTACCCTGAGTGAAGTCAGAACTGCATTTTTACTCTTCGCCGATAATGAGAGCACACTAGAATGTAAAAATTCACCAAGAATGCTGAGGGTGAAACTTGGGGAAGGATGCGTCTGACGTCAGCATCTTGTGGACACGCAAATAAGGTCTGACATTCCTTGAAGCGAAGTGAAATTCTCGCCACGTTTTCTTTGCCTACATCTCTGTGCGAAATGCGTGTCCACAACTCAACTACCCTTACATACGGGGTTATTAACCGGCAACGACAATTCATCCCATGAATAACAAAAGGTTGCAAGTGACAACCCTGATGAAACCCATTTTTCTGCACCACGAGTAGTATTTCATGATGCAGAAAAACAGGTTTCATCAAGGATATCACTAGCGACCTTTCGTTATTAATGGGACGGATTGGAAATGCTCATTATGCAATGGCAGGTTGTCATTAGGCCGTGGGCCAAAATCTGTAACGTGCAGTTCTGTGGTCACTCTCTGGTGGCAACGTGAACTCAGCAATTTTTTTGTAGTGTATTATGAATAGACGCTAAATGAAAAAAGTTCCCGCGTCCACACTTGCGCATTAATGAGAAATTTACGCGCAAATTATTAGTTTTGCGCAGCGCTTAAATGCGACTGGTCAATAGGAGCCGCTAGTCACACTCACAGTAACGTTGGAAAGTTCATGAGAAGTACGCCTCTGTTTAAATCGGATTAAACTGGCCATAATAGACCATAAGTCTACTTGTAAATGATTGAATAAAATCTCACTCAAAAATTTATATTAGCGAACAATTTGTTTGTATAACAGATTGATTTAAATGCTTCGCAATTAAGAAATTATGTGAAACAATTGACAAAGGCTATATTTTAAAATATGCCAACATATATGCATTGCATGCAATGCGGAGTAGTGGCAGTTAAACTGTGCACATGCAGCACACACACACACGCACAAACAGACACATACAGTGAATGACTTTTGAAGACTTATTGATTTATGTACCTTTTACTTTTGTGGTGTGAAATAACGACCAGGGTCAGGCAAAGCCCATTTCCAGGGTCAAGTCCATTCAGTCATCTCTCCACTAAACACAGCGTCAGCAGTAACAACAGTAATGACAAGAATAAATTCAAACGGTTTGGAAATGTTCAACATTTCTTGAGATGCATCAGTATAAATTTAGTTGTTTGCACAACTCTGACTCAGAAAAAGTTAGGGTAGTAGGGAAGATGTACATTAGAAACAGAGCGCAGTTATTTATAAATTGGCTTTGTGTTATATTTCATTTCAGACAGTTATGTAGAAAAGAAATTTAATGTTTTATATTTTGTTTTCAGGTCAACTTCATTTTATTTCTAAATATTCCTCTATTCCTGCTATTTAGGGATGGGGATAATTTAGGACTACTAATGAGGTAAAAAATGAGGCAGCACCCAGGAAAGACCTTCTGCTCCATGAGAAAAGAGAGGCTGAGATGACCAATGTGCTCATGAATCAGTGAGAAAACCTTTGTAAGTTTGAAATCAGTGTTCCTCAGAGAAAAATACAAAGCGATTTGGATATTTCACCCTCTGCATTCCATCACAAAAATATTTAAGGAATCTAGTACATAATGAACAAGGCGCAAACACGCACAGAATACCCATGATTATCCAGTCACTCAGATGGTACTGCATTAAGAACCATCATATGTTTATAAGTGATATAACCATGTCAGCTCCGGATTATTTTGGCAAACCTTTGCCAAATACTGCGATATGTTTGAAGACCACAATGGAAAAATGATCAGAGTCACATTTTCAGCTTTGCAGAGAAATTATGAATTGAAAATTCAAAAGGATCTTAGAAACAAAGCACTGAAAAAATATGCACAAAAGATTAAATATATAAAATATATTAATTTTACATAATAATAATAATACGATATGATTATATTATTATAAATATTATAATAATTTATAATATGTAAAATATACAAAAATGATAAATTTGGGCTCTGATCATTTTTCCTTTGCGGTGTTCATTTCCATCCATCAATGTTGTGATGCGA
This sequence comes from Gymnothorax reevesii, assembly GCA_029721435.1. Classification (NCBI taxonomy): domain Eukaryota; kingdom Metazoa; phylum Chordata; class Actinopteri; order Anguilliformes; family Muraenidae; genus Gymnothorax; species Gymnothorax reevesii. Next base: position 75,884,458 of record CM056584.1, read on the forward strand.
TCAGGAACCAGATGCGAGAACCAGGAAATGCAGTAGAGCTTGTTTTATTGGTAAAGGGGGGTGACCCCCGCAGGGCGAAAAACAGTACTAAGTCCACAGTCCAAAAGTCGAAATCCAGTTGGGCAAAAATATTATCAAAAACCAGGGCAGCAATCACAGTAATCGTAGTCGGACAGAAATGGGTCTGGTACACAGGAAAAGTACTATCAGAGAGGCAAGCCAGAATCCACAGGACGTAATCCGAATCGTTACCAGGGCAGCAAACAGATCTCGTAGTCGGGCAGAAAAATGGTCAAAACACACAGATGCAACAGTAATCCAAAAACACAAAGGCAAAAATCAAATGTCGGGCAATCCAGTCAGAAAGATAAACACTGAGCAATCAAGGCGAGAAACGTGGCACGAGAAAACTAGGGAGAACGATCTGACAAGAAAGTGTACCAAACAGACATCTTATATACACATCCGGGGTGAACACATGACCAGGGAGAACAGGTGCAATCAATGGGAACAAAGATTAGGGAGAGACACATGAGGAATAAACTAATTACATGAATTTGGCTGTAGCCAAAACGCAGACAGGGATCACAAGACAAACCTAAGTACAAAACAGCTCCGGTTAAGGAGTACTAAAGTGCCAAGATAAAAGAAAAGGAAAGCACAAAGTATAAGTGGAAATCCACAGAAACTTGCAGCAGAGATAATTAGGGATAGGCAAGGAGGCGGAGACTAGAATAGGGCAACAGCTGAGAGATCATTAGTCAATTAGTAAGTGCAGCTATACAATCCCAAGTGCTTGTTAGTAAGTTAGTCCAAATATACAAGGTTAGTGTGGGTTAGTATTTAGCAAAAACTAGTGTTGTAGTCAAGACCGCACCAACCGAGACCAAGACATTACCGAGACCAGAGAGTACCGAGACCGAGACAAGACCAAGACTTTTGAAGGCTGAGACCGAGACAAGACCAAGACTTTTGGAGGTCGAGGCTGAGACAAAACCACAACCAAATATATTTAAGGAAAATCATAACTCACATTTTGATGTTTTGTTTTATTTTTAATTTGTTTGCTTTTAAATAAATAACTAAAACAATCTCTGCTTTGCTGTTGTTTTCAAAGCAGCACAATGAAACAAATCTTAGCAAACTTGTAAGGAGCGCAGCCTGCGATCAGACCAGATGTCGGTAGTTAAGGACAAGGTTGATTGTTTCTCCAGCTTCTCCAAAACAGTCTCCTTAACTTGCTTTACCAGAACTGGTATGTGTTTCTCAGTAATTGTTCTTCTTGAGATTGGTGTTTACTTGTTATCCACAGTCTCAAGAAAGTGTTTAAAATGTTCATTTTCCACAAGGGACAGTGGCAGACAACACCCAATTATCAAATCTTTGACGATAGTATCACTGATTGCTCGCTGCCTTGGGGAATGTAGACTGTAGATCTGCACTTTCTGGGCAAAGGATGCTACAGTTGGCTGTGTAGCATCTGCCTGTTGTCCAGCCGTGTAGTCCAGGAACCTGAAATTTAGGAGGAAATAAAATGAAATGATTAGGTAAAACAAAGAGCAAGAGAGAATTCTAATGTAGCACTGTGTACATGTGCACATAATGTAGCACTGTGTACATAACTCTTTAATGAAATTAAAGATCACTTTTAATTACTGCTTTTAAACAATCTTTTAAAGTTTATGCATTAGCATTAATTACCATGTATTGATTATCTTGAATAAAGCAATTTAACATTCGTATATTTGTATCAAAAGCCTGGTGTGAGTATCACACATTTTGGGGAAGAAACATGGCCCGTTTCATTAGCCAAGTTCATATACGCCATTACTGCAATATTGCCGATGCACGTCGGTAAGCAACTTTCTCGCGAACTGCAAAAATCCCCGTTCATATACACCGCTATCGGTAGCACATCGGCAAATCTACCGCAAATGTTGCGCTTACTCTGTGGAAGCCTGGCGTATATGAACGGGGTTATAGATGTTGTTGTATCTTGCTTGTGACAACAATGCCATGCAAGCTAACTTGGCTGTAGGCTACTGTATTGTCGGTGCTCTGAAAGTTAGCAAATATATGCCTAAAATGACAAAGGGAAAGAGGAGAGCTTATTTTCGCTTATTGTCTCTGGATGGGAGTGTTGAAATTTACGAAGACTTATGATATAAACTTTTCCAGTGTAATTGTATGGTAACCGTTAGCTTACCTGTCTTTATGCTTCCTCTCGAGGTGACGGTAAAAGTTTGAAGTCGTACCAGCGGTTTCTGTGAGTTGTGCACTGCAGAATCTGCACACTGCCGAGTGTTTTCGCTTGCATGTCGCTCTACAAATAAACTCCTTGTGGTTTAGAAAACCAAACTTAATTCTTGATGAGTTGGCAGACATCTTTCATGACGAGTTCACCGGGTGCCGCGCATGAACACAGCCTCTCCGCCTGTCGTCTCCATCCTCTCTCTGTATGCAGGGGGTGTGTCAGTCAGTCACTCAAACTGTGTGACGCTGGGCAGGTAACTTAGCAGCTGCAGCTGGGGGAGAATCATTACTTCTCTTGTTGAATTTTCGGCAGGCTGCGCGCCAGACAGCGCATTGCTGCATTCCACTGTCACAAAGCACGGCTATCCCTCACTTCTTAAAATTTTTGTAACAGACCAATCTAAAAAATGAACTGCATTAGCTTCCTGTGTACTTCTTGTCGATGTTCCGAAGGTCCAAGGACCGTCTTTAGTGATATAGACGTTAAATCCCAGGTTAAACAAGTACGAGAACAGAAATCTTCGTTGCTCTGAATATCGCCTACATTCCATTAACGCGTGGTACACAGTCTCTCCTTTAGAGCAAGTTTCACAGTGGAGAATCATTTTACCAATGATGTGAAGTTACAAGCTGTTTTTGAGAGGGTCCTTTTTCACTCGTATCAGTAAGGCACGGACCGGTCTCGACCGGTCTCGTTCAAAAAAACCCGAGTCCGCTCAGTCCGAGACCGAGACAAGACCGAGTGAAAATGCCCTTGATTCCGAGATGAGACCAAGACCTCCAAAAAATGGTCTCGAGACCGGTCTCGAGACCAAGACCGATCTCGAGTACTACAACACTAGCAAAAACAATAAACTGTTAGTATGTGTTAGTAAGACAGTAAAAGAGAGAGGAAGGAAGAACACGAGATAATGAAAGAAGATTGAAACCCAGAAACCAATAAATCACCCGAATGAGTGGCACACAAGACAAGGGACCGTGAGCAAAGATACACACATGACAAGACAGGGGAAACAAAGTGCAAAGCATAGAAATGAAAACATGGCATGGAAACTAAATTACTAAGACATGAAAAATAATAACACAATGAATCTAAATTACCAAAACACAAAACACAATCCTAAGAATAGTCAGACATAAGCAATGGTCAAGAATGCGCAGATAAATCTAACATGGCACAAGGCCAGGCACAGAACTTAACATGACATGCAGAATCAGAAATCGCAGATCACAACAGTACCCCCCCCCCTAAAAACGCCTCCTGGCGTTTAACCTGATGGACGTGGATGAGAGGCATGAAAGTCTTTGATCAAGTCCTTATCCAAGATGTGCCGGGAAGGCACCCAACTACGATGTTCGGGGCCGTAGCCCTCCCAGTCGACGAGGTACTGGAGTCCGCGACCTCGTCGACGACAGTCCAGCAAAGCGTGAACAGTAAATGCCTCGCCTCCGTCAATTATGCGGGCGGGAGGTGGGGGATCAGGACCAGATGACAGGGGGTGGGTAACTGCAGGTTTAATCTGTGAAACATGAAACGTGGGGTGAATACGGTACATGGATAGGGGAAGACGGAGGCGGACAGCAGAGGGGCTTATGATTTTTTCAATGGTAAAGGGCCCCAGGAACTTGGGGAACAGTTTTCCCCCACTCCCCCTCAAGGGAATGTCCTTGGAGGACAGCCATCTGGACAGCCCAGGTCGGTATGATGGGGCAGCGACGCGTTTCTTGTCTGCTTGGGCCTTCATGCTGGCAACCGACCTGAGCAGCACTTCCCGGGTGGTCCTCCAAGTAAGTCTGCAGCGACGCACAAATTCGCGGGCTGAAGGTACAGCAACCTCCTCCTCCTGGCATGGGAACAATGGGGGTTGGTAACCGAGACAGGCTTTGAAAGGGGAGAGACCAGAGGCTGATGAAGTGTGACTATTGATTGCATATTCTGCCCATGGGAGTTGCTGGCTCCAGGAAGAGGGGTTCTTGAGGCAGATGCAGCGTAGGATGGTTTCGATACTCTGGTTGGCCCGCTCGGTCTGGCCATTGGTTTGGGGGTGAAAACCTGAGGATAGGCTAACTGAGGTGCCGAGTGATTTGCAAAATGACTTCCAAAATTTGGCTGTGAATTGTGGACCGCGATCAGAAGTGATGTCAGTAGGGATGCCGTGTAATCTAATAACATGTTGGATGATGAGGTTGACAGTTTCTTGTGCGGATGGTAGTTTAATGAGGGGGACAAAATGAACAGCCTTGGAAAAACGATCGACAATGGTGAGGATAGTGGTGAAGTGATTGGAAGGGGGTAGACCAGTAATAAAGTCTAGTGCTATGTGTGACCAGGGGCGGTGTGGGGTGGGTAGTGGTTGCAGTAGACCGTGAGGGGGTTGGTGTGATACCTTGGCTTGGGCGCAGACCGAGCAGGCAGAGACAAACTTCTGGACGTCGTTTCTAATCTCAGGCCACCAGAACCGTTGTGTGATGAAATCCAATGTCCGCTTGTTTCTGGGATGGCACGAGAGGCTGGACGCGTGTCCCCAATCCAGGACTCGGGAGCGCAGGTGGGCAGGAACGAACAGACAATGGTCTGGACAAGCACTTGGGGTGGCAGAATCATTACTAGCATTCTTAACTTCAGATTCAATGTCCAATAAAACAGCATTGATGAATGTCTCCCAGGGAAGAATGGTGTCAGGATTAACTTGGTCTTTCTCAGTCTCAAAACATCGTGACAGGGCATCAGGTTTGACATTTTTACTACCAGGACGATAAGCAAGGTGAAAGTTGAAACGTGAGAAGAACAGGGCCCACCTGGCTTGTCTAGGGTTCAGTCGCTTGGCCGTCTGGAGGTACTCCAAATTTTTATGGTCAGTCCAGACCAAAAATGGAAACTCGGCTCCCTCCAGCCACTGCCTCCACTCCTCAAGTGCCAACTTTACCGCCAATAGTTCCCGGTTCCCGATGTCATAGTTCTGTTCTGCAGGGCTTAATCTTCTGGAGAAGTAGGCACATGGATGAATCTTGTCATCTTTGGAGGACCTCTGGGAAAGGACAGCTCCTACTCCCACATTGGAGGCGTCCACCTCCACCACGAACTGGAGTTTGGGGTCAGGAATGGTTAGAATGGGTGCAGAAGTAAATCGTGACTTGAGCAAACAACAGGCTTCTTCTGCTGACTTGGACCATTGATATTTTATCTTGGGTGAGGTGAGAGCAGTGAGAGGAGCGGCCACTGAACTATAATTTCTAATGAACCGGCGGTAAAAGTTGGCAAAACCCAGGAAACGTTGGAGGGACTTACGGTCATGAGGAACAGGCCAGCTGGTGACTGCTTCAACTTTGACAGGGTCCATTTGAATTGAGTCAGGGCTGATGACAAATCCCAGGAATGAGGTAGTCTGGACGGAAAACTCACTTTTCGGCCTTGACGAACAGTCGATTCTCCAGCAATCGGCCAAGAACTTGTCTCACATGTTGGGTGTGTTCTTCCTGTGACTTGGAAAAGATCAGTATGTCGTCAAGGTAAATGAAAACAAATCTGTTTATCATATCACGTAAAACATCGTTCACTAGGTTTTGAAACACAGCTGGAGCATTAGTGAGCCCGAATGGAAGAACCAGGTACTCCCAGTGCCCTGTGGGCGTATTAAAAGCAGTCTTCCACTCATCCCCCTTGCGAATACGCACCAGATAAGCGTTGCGTAAATCCAGCTTGGTAAACACTTTGGCCCCTTGAAGCAGGTCAAAGGCAGAGTTCATGAGGGGGAGAGGGTACCTGTTCTTCACTGTGATATCATTAAGGCCTCGGTAGTCAATACAGGGGCGGAGAGAGCCATCCTTTTTCCCCACAAAGAAAAATCCTGCCCCAGCTGGCGATGAGGATGGGCGAATGATTCCAGCAGCGAGTGATTCCGAGAGATATTTTTCCATAGCTCGAGTTTCGGGGCGTGACAGGGAGAAAAGGCGCCCCCTAGGTGGCATGGTTCCCGGCCTGAGCTCGATGGCGCAGTCGTAAGGTCGGTGCGGAGGGAGACTGGTAGCCCGAGACTTGGAAAATACTTGCTTGAGATAGTGATATTCTATGGGAACCTTCTCCGGGTTCGGGATGTCATCTGTGGTAGAAGGCGTGACATAATTCTGGGCGTCGCTGAGGCATGTCTGGGCACAGCTGGGACTCCACTCCTTGATCTCATGCTTACCCCAGTCTATCACGGGCACATGTTTTGCCATCCAGGGATGGCCGAGGACGACTGGGGCATGGGGAGACTTTATCAGGAACAGCTTGATGTATTCATGATGGTTACCGGAAATGCTAAGCTTGATAGGGGTGGTAACTTGAGAGATCTCACCGATCTTCTGGCCGCTGAGGGAATTGACCGCTCGATCCGGTAAAACCGTTTCCACAGGAATGCCCCACTTCTGGGCTAGATCTAGGTCAATGAAGTTCTCCTCAGCGCCGGAGTCTATCAGGGCAGTCGTCTTCCTTCTACCCCCAGCCCACTCCAGGGAAACAGGAAAGCAGGTCCGGTTCCTAGAGGAGTGGTCCACAGGACTAACGCCCACTACCGCTCCTCTCCTCGTTAGTGGGCGTCGCCTCTTCTCTGGACACCGTGAGATGAAGTGTCCCCCTTGGCCACAGTAAAAGCACCTGCGTTCTCGACGTCTGCGTTCCCTCTCATTAGAAACCCTTGCTCGCCTGACTTGCACGGGTTCAGCCTCGGGTTGGCTTGACAGGGTTGGAGAGCGGTGGTAATGGTGTCACAGGTGGTCTGGACCGGAACATAGATCGCCTCTTTTCCTCCAGCCGGGAGTCGATACGAATGGCCATATTGATGACACTCTAGGCTCTCGGATAGGTCACATGGAAGCAATTCATCTTTAATACTTTCGGAAAGTCCAGCGATGAACGCGTCGTAGAGTGCCCTCTCATGCCATCCGCTGTTGGTAGCCAGGGTTTGGAAGTCGATGGCGTAATCGGACACTGTGCGATCTCCCTGGCGAATTCGGAGTATCTCCCTCTCGGCCTCGTGCCCGTGTCTGGAACGGTCGAACACCCTCTTCATCTCATCCCCGAAGCTGTCGAACGACCGCACACAGGGTAATCCCGCTTCCCAGGTAGCCGTAGCCCACTGCTTCGCTCTGCCGGTCAACTGCGTAATCACATACGCCACTCGAGCTTGCTCGGATGGAAAAGTAGAGGGCTGTAGGTTGAATATCAGCTTGCACTGAGTGAGGAATGACCGGCAGGACCCTGGATCGCCATCGTACTTCTCCGGGGGAGGTAGGCGTGGCTCGTGGAGTGGAGCGGGTGGTGCAGGGGCTGGAGTGGTTGCAGGCATGGGGACGACCGGAGGCTGGGGTGTCTGGATGATCGGTGTACTCCTTAGCGAGTGAGCAATATCCGCCATCTGATTGCTCATAACCTGCAAGTGTTGCATCAAAGCCCGTAGCTGCCGTTGCTGCATCTCCAACTGGGCGCCATGCTCTTCTACTGCAGCCCTAAGAGGCTTGGAGCTCGCTGGTTCCATACTGGTCAGATCGTAATGTTGTGATGCGATCAGGAACCAGATGCGAGAACCAGGAAATGCAGTAGAGCTTGTTTTATTGGTAAAGGGGGGTGACCCCCGCAGGGCGAAAAACAGTACAAAGTCCACAATCCAAAAGTCGAAATCCAGTTGGGCAAAAATATTATCAAAAACCAGGGCAGCAATCACAGTAATCGTAGTCGGACAGAAATGGGTCTGGTACACAGGAATAGTACTATCAGAGAGGCAAGCCAGAATCCACAGGACGTAATCCGAATCGTTACCAGGACAGCAAACAGAGATCTCGTAGTCGGGCAGAAAAATGGTCAAAACACACAGATGCAACAGTAATCCAAAAACACAAAGGCAAAAATCAAATGTCGGGCAATCCAGTCAGAAAGATAAACACTGAGCAATCAAGGCGAGAAACGTGGCACGAGAAAACTAGGGAGAACGATCTGACAAGAAAGTGTACCAAACAGACATCTTATATACACACCCGGGGTAAACACATGACCAGGGAGAACAGGTGCAATCAATGGGAACAATGATCAGGGAGAAACACATGAGGAATAAACTAATTACATGAATTTGGCTGTAGCCAAAACGCAGACAGGGATCACAAGACAAACCTAAGTACAAAACAGCTCCGGTTAAGGAGTACTAAAGTGCCAAGATAAAAGAAAAGGAAAGCACAAAGTATAAGTGGAAATCCACAGAAACTTGCAGCAGAGATAATTAGGGATAGGCAAGGAGGCGGAGACTAGAATTGGGCAACAGCTGAGAGATCATTAGTCAATTAGTAAGTGCAGCTATACAATCCCAAGTGCTTGTTAGTAAGTTAGTCCAAATATACAAGGTTAGTGTGGGTTAGTATTTAGCAAAAACAATAAACTGTTAGTATGTGTTAGTAAGACAGTAAAAGAGAGAGGAAGGAAGAACACGAGATAATGAAAGAAGATTGAAACCCAGAAACCAATAAATCACCCGAATGAGTGGCACACAAGACAAGGGACCGTGAGCAAAGATACACACATGACAAGACAGGGGAGACAAAGTGCAAAGCATAGAAATGAAAACATGGCATGGAAACTAAATTACTAAGACATGAAAAATAATAACACAATGAATCTAAATTACCAAAACACAAAACACAATCCTAAGAATAGTCAGACATAAGCAATGGTCAAGAATGCGCAGATAAATCTAACATGGCACAAGGCCAGGCACAGAACTTAACATGACATGCAGAATCAGAAATCGCAGATCACAACAATGAATGCCAGTTCAAACTTCACTCTGTAAACAGTAAGCCCTGTGTAAACAATGTCCAGAGGAATTGTCGATTCTTCTGGGCTCGGAGACATCTGTTGTATAATGGACCATCACACAATGGAAACGTGTATTGCGGTCAGAAGACTCAATACTTCAGATCTTTTTTTTTTTTTTTTGGAAGAAATGGACACTGTGTGTTCTCAGTCAAAAAAGAAAAGGACTATCCAAACTCTAACCAGCAGCTAATTCAAAAGCCAGGTCCTATAATGGTAAAGGGTTATGTTAGTTCCCTTGGCATGAGTAACCTCTACTTCTCCGAAGGCACCATTAATGCTAATAAGTATACTGAAATTTTGCAGCGATATAGTCTGCCTTTTTCAGCAAGAAAACACAAAATTGCACTCTGCATGGATTAAAAAGGCATGGCTGCATAACAAGACGGTGTGGGTGCTGGACTGGCCAACTTGCAGTCCAGACTTTCCCTACAAGAGAACATGAGGCACATCTTGAAATCCAAAATGCGACAGCAAAGATCCTGTGCTCAGGCATTAAGACTGCGGGATGAATGGGACAAAAATACACCTGAAAAATTTTATCACTCAGTGTCTTCAATTATTGTACCTTTATTTAGTGTTGTGAAAAGGAGAGGCCACATTACAAAGTGGTAAATACTTCAGTGTCTCAACGTTTTTTGACATACAGTTGAAATCAAATTATTCAACCCTCACTGCAAATTAGGTTTACTGGCAAAATTTACAAACTTTCAGCTGTTTGCAATGAACAAATCAAACAAGAAAAATTTGAACAGCTCAACACAACAAATATTACAAGTGTCTTCTCCAAATTCAACACAAAATGCCACTTTTAATGACTACTGCAGGCTCAAAATGTTTTATGTATAGTGGCTTCGCTGCGAAGCGCGTGGTGAGTGCCAGGCTGCTGCATGACATGATCCTTTTTCATGTAAACACGTCTGTGGGCGTAATAGCATTTATCTTCAGGAGGATTGTGGACCACAAGTAACCACCATGCATCCACAGTGCAGTTATTAATGAGAATAATGCTTGTGACGCCATCACTGCTTGATCGTAAAAAAACATGGTTTATGGCCATAATGATAAATTGTGACGGCCAACCACAATTCTTCAGCATTTCAATGAAATTCAGGGGCCAGATTTGAAGACGCAATACGGTGTCTACCCATTATTTTAGAGCGCACCAACTTTCGATTTTATATATATATATATATATATATATATATATATATATATATATATTTATATATATATATATATGTATAGACTGTATATATATGATAGATTTGTAGTGTTTTTATCATTATCTTTAAGTGGAACGTGTACCTTTAAAAGCGGAAATACAATCACAGAATACAGATACTGATAAGAGAACACAGTGGCACCAGTTTCGAACGCACTCGAGCTTCATGAGTGTGATAATGACTCAGAAAGTGATGGCTGTTGATGCGTAGGTACACGCTATCTTTAACGGCTCCTACTGCTTTAATGTGCAAGTCTAGGCCTGGGAACTTTGCCGATTCGGATTCAGCGACCTCGAATAAGGTAAAATACATTCTTAACAAGTTGCCACCAGAGAGTGACCGCAGACTTCATTTTCCAGGGGAGCTACAGATTTTGGCCCACGGCCCACATAATTTGACTGCATGCAGTTAAATGTGTGATGATCCCATCTAGTGAAATGGTGTTTAAACCTTCATTTAGCTGTCCACGTAAACGGCATTTTAACATGCTTTTAAAATTTAAACGCATGTTGGTTATACGCACGCTAAAATGCTTTTATGAAATTGGCCCATAGTGAACAACTTATGTTTGAAAATCACAGTAACTAGCAAAAGAAACCTTGCTGTCAGCAGACCAGACAAGCACTTTTTCAACCCCCTCACCACAAACATATCTGCATCATTTTATTTTTCTCAACAGACTTTCCACTATGTTAGTTAAGTTTCATTTTTGTGCTAAAAGTTTCACTGTGATTGACTCAGTTTATTTGATTTAGTTGATGTACAGACAAGAAGATTTTGGTGACAATTTATTTGTTGACTCTGTCATGTTTTGTTTGTGTGTTAAAATCAGTACTTAAATTGATGATTTATTTTGGTACTACAGACACCATTTTGTTTTCATTTGAATATTAATAATTTATTTTGGCGATATTTTTGTTGCTACAAAAATGCTATTTTATTTGAATTTTGCATGTCATGCCATTGTGACAGTTGTTTTGCAATAAACTTTTCAGATTTGGAATTTTATTTGTATAATTTCAGATACATTTTGAACATACATGAAAATATCCGTTAATTATAACTATATCATACTATACCACCATCAAAGGAGTTTAACACTACAATTTAAGAAATAGAAAGAAATATTCTTTTTTCATTGGGGACCCATTGAATTTCACAGGAACCCACTCAAATCATCAACTCTGGATCCTAGGGACTCACTGAATTGAAAACCTATCCACATCACTGAAGTAATTTCAAAGAAAGGCATTCATCTTTACACAAATACATTATAAAATATATATGAAAAAATCAGCTGCTGTGAATAAATACAACCCCAATTCCGAAATAGCTGGACAAAGTGCAAATTGTGAATAAAATCAAAATGCATTGACTTTCAGATCACATGAGCCAATATGTTATTTACGATAGAACATAGATAACATTTCAAATGTTGAAACGAAGACATTTTTCATTTTTATCCACAAAATGAGCTTATTTCAAATTTTCTGGCTGCAACAGGTCAAAAAAGTTGGGATACGGGCAAAAAAGGGCTGAAAAAGCAATTAATAAATAAGTGAATCTGCTGAAAGAACATTTAGCAAGTAATTAAATGTTTAATTTTGCATGTAAGAATAGTGGACCTATGAGATTTTGTTTCTTATCAGTTTGGAGGTAAGGTTTTATCAGCAGGCCGACGATATTCAAATTTAAAGTCTGGTTTGCGTTTTCCATGGACCACAACTGCATTTTCATGGTTTATCAGAAAATCCTTGTTCCTTGTTTTCCTGATAGCTATAATCAATGAGCTTTGTACAGAGTCCGCCTCTCTTTTGGATCAGTCACACACCTCTTTCATAAGGCCGCCTACATTCTGAAGTTAAGCGCTGTGGGCGTGATCGAAGCGCGGAGGGGAGAATACACGTAACTCAAAAGCGCTTAACTCGAATCACGTAATGAAGAACTTAAGCGTGAATGGGAGAATAGACCCCTTAATGTGTAGATTTATCAGTATGTCTCACAAAGCTGTTTGTATGTTTTTTTGGATGTGAAAAAAAGCAAAACTATTTCCGGGAAAAATGGAAACAATGGCACGTACACTAGTGGCTTTGTAGTAGCTAAATTATTTTGAATGGGGGTCGACTCCTTAACCTCCTTAATCTCACTCACAACTGTGTTATGAAAAGGAAAAGGAGGAGACAAATTAAAATTACAAGCAACAGGAGTAAAAAAATCACAGCTTATGTTTATAAAAACTCTGCACCGGACTCACCTGAAGTCACATGGCCATCACATTGGAAAAGGTATTTCCTCTTCCACAAACTTCCAAAGTTATCAGCAAAAGGGATACTCACCCTTAGCAAAAAGTAGTACTTGAACTTCATTTTATTAAGTATGCTTGTGTATGACTATAGCTAGTATACTAGAGACCATGTGCTTGTAGTTCACTAGAAAGTACACAAATTTAATACTTCTTCTGACTAAATTGGAACATTTTTAAGTTTATAAAAGTATACTTTGAAATATACTTCAAGTTTAAGAAACGTAAACATAAAGCACACATCTAAGTTTTATTTTATACTGCAAGTACACTACAAGTAAACTTTTTAGTATACTTTGAGTTAACTAGTTGTATACTTCTCGTAAACTTTCCAATTCATGGAAGTATACTGTGAGGTATACTGCTTGGAAACGTAACAAGTGTCATTGGATGTTTAATGACCTCAATGAGTCAGAACTTCAGGTTCACAGCTCATCAGACAGACAACATCCTCATCACTGCACTATTGAATATTATTCCACCAGAAGGAAAATCCCAACCTATTGGCCCACCAGCAACCAGGTGGTCTCCCATCCAAGCACAAACCAAGGCCACACCTGCTTAGCTTCCACACAGCCAGTGCAGATCAAGCTGTGGTAGGGTTGATAGTTTTAAAACTAGTACAGACATTTCATTGTCACCATATCAGACCAGATAGCACTGAAGTTCCAGTCTTCTTAATCTCATGTTTGAAAATACTGTGTACATTTATCTAAGAATCTGCACATAATGGCCTGCTAGCCTGAACCGATATCTCAACTTAAACACAGCAATATTTGGTACAGGTACAATATGCAGGGCTTTGATGTCCACACACTTGTTTAAAAATGATTAAATAATTTATTAAACAGAATGTGCCATCTTTCAAGTATACAGCACTGCTGCATCTTTTCTTTAGTCGGTCATATTTTTTACTGTGGTACAGAACTCCATTAACCAAAAACAGCTAATCGGTGTACTCATTTGGAATATTTCTTCAGCCTTTGCTTGAGTTCTTCAGCCTACTGGTTCGGCTGAAGGCATTGATAATTAATATTTTATGCGTACATATTTCCTGTTCCATTTGAGAGAAAAAGGTTTTTTTTTTTTTGTTTTGAATTGGGATTTCAATAAAAGTTGCCATTGCTGTGTTCTTATACTTTGGCATCCAATACAATATTGTGTTTGAAAATTGAATTCATACAGGACTCAATTTTGTTCTTAATCCTGAGTATGAGTGTCATTGTGACTTCTTATAAGTACCTTCACCTGTAAATTAAAGCAGAATGCCCTTATGCATTGTCTACTAGTAGTGTACATGCAGTACAAAATAAAAAACTTTTTATTGGGTACTTGAAGTTTACGTTGCTTAAACTTGAAGTATACTTCTTTTTTGTAAGGGTATGTATCAGTCTGTAAATACTGGAAGAATTGTCAAATTTGTTCTCAAATAAAATCAGACAAATGTTTATCTGTTTCTGTGTGGGTTAACAACACTGCATTAAAATCAAGCTCAGCTCCACCCATGTGCTGTTTACTCTGCTATGCTGCCCCGAAGATGACTTGTTACTGCAAATGTACATGTGGAATATGTAAGTCCATGAGATAGCAAAAACTGAGCAAAAATATAGTGCAGTATACTTCAAAGAAGCCAATATGCATGGTAAAAATATTTTAATGAGCTTGTTCTTTTGATAGTAGCCCAACTGCAAGCCAGTATACTTGAATATTAGGCATGAATATTTTAATACTTTATTATACTTTTGTTGAGTATACCTCGATCAGGTACAAGTATAAGCCACTTAAGTATTACTTTGCCAAGTATATCTCTGATAAGTACATCAAATGTACACTGAAAGTATACGCTCTTATTTCTAGTTTAGAAGAAGCATACGAATTGCACACTTGAATAAACTTCTTTTCGTAAGGGCAGCATGTTGCAATATCCTTTTAGCCAGATATGCAGTTGTCCGATCCAGCTAAAGTTAACGTCTCCAAAACAAGTTGACGGTACGGGACCGGACACCACACACTGCTTGCCAGTTTCCGGGAGAGTGTTAATAAGGTCTTTAAGGTCTGACTCCAAGTTGATGGAGCTTTCTAAGGAGACATCATTAGATCCGACGTGGGCTACCATAGCATTAGCTGAAGAATGATTGCGCACGATGGAAGGCAAAAATTTTCCCGAAAATCCGAAATCCAAGCTCTGGGATAGCAAAAAGTCTCAGTCCTAGGAAGATTGAACAGGTGATCAACAGCAAGGACAGATCGGCCTGACATGAGGACTGGTGTAGCATCTCGCGAGAAATCTGAGGCCTGCACCGGGAGACCCAGGTAGTGGCGGCTCCAGGAGGAGGCGAGCCGTGGCTGACCTCGAGAAGGCCGAGAAGCCCGAGGTGGGGTTTCGCACCTGAAGGACACGGCAGTTGGCGAGCCAACCTAGCCTGACATCCGCCGAGCAATCTGAAGCAGAGAGTAGACCGCATCAGGCCCCGCCTCTGGAACAGTGATCCTTCCAGAAGGAGGCACCAGCGCTGAAATATCTGAGCGCACTGTACTGCCATCCATTACCCCTGAGGTAGAAATTTCCTCTAGGACGCTGTATTTGTTTTCCAGCCTCAGTACGGGCTCTCGCCCCGGGTGACGGGAAGAACATCGCCCCTTACGCCCCTTTAAAAGAATCCAAGGCTCCGTAGCAACAGGAGTGGAACAAGTCATGGCCTTGGGCCTAATTCCCAACTCACTGCCCGGAAGGCCCGTGTGGGAGTTCTCAGCCATAACACCAGCGCATTGGGAGACCATGAGAGAGCGCAGTAAGTCTTCATCTTCTTTGATTTGATGAAGTGTTTTATTATTATTATTTATTATCTAAAATATGATACTGACATCCAGTGAAAGTTAGCATTAGTTGAACAACCGGCATCGGATTTTTGCTCATCTATTTTCTTTCATCTTTTCAGCAGTGTTTGGTATGCGCCCCCATCCACCTTTTAAATTGCATCAACTCACTTCAAAAACATGCGATAATTTTCGTTGCAAACCTGGTTGGTGGTTTGTTCAGGGCGTATTTGAGAGCTGCTACCACATTTCATGGGCTGAATGGTGATCAAGTACTCTCGAATCTTCAGGTAATCTCCCGCATACTACTGCAGCGCACCTACATGGATGGAAGGCCATCCCTCCATCCAATTTCCCGCACTTGGGGATAGGACACCATGATGGTAGAACTCATTTTACTGGGACAGGCTATGATGAAGTTAATCATGACAAAACAGAAATCATATGAAGGGTATATACATTTCTGTTGTGAAGGGTTTCTTGGGTTAAGGCTGAAAAAGATATTTCTCATTCTTTTTAACAGTTAACCAGGTCTAGGTCGTGGTAACCCTTTCTTATGACTGAAAGGAGAAATTCAAGTGATTGTTTTATTCAGTTAGGAAAGCCAAAAGGGACAGCAATTTGTTAATTTAATAATCATATTGCTGTATTAGGACCAATCACTGACTAAACCTAAATGCTATTTTCAGTCGCAGGAGTCTGTCTTTTTGTCTTTAAGACTTTCGTTTTTAGCCCGTTGTGAGGTGGGTGATCAGGATCACTGAAGAGTATTTCCTTTGCCTTCAGGAAACAATCTGTGCAGAACTAAGCTGACGTGCGATCGCGCTCCGCGTCCCTGACCCCGCTCTCCGTATCTCTGGATGTGAAATCTGTATCATTTGCTGCCAACCTAATCGCAAGTGTGTGCTGTCAGAGCGCCAGTCAGACCACTGGGCAAGATTCAGAACGATTCAGAAACAAAAATAAAATTAATGCCGCAAAAATATTATCAAAGGAAAGGAACATATGGTGTCACTATTTCCTGAATTTGCTTTTGAATAAAAAAAAAACTCACACAGCATTCAATTGGTAATGTGCAAAAGTGGAGTCTCAATTTCCAAAATTGAACTCAGAACAAAAACAGGTATATTTGGAGAAAAAAGGGTGAAGCATTTGTAGAGAAGAACACGTTGCCAACTGTTAAACATGGAGGTGGATCCATGATGCTTTGGGGTTCTGTAGCTGCTGGGGGCCACAGGCAATATTGTGCGAGTGGAAAGAAGAATGGATTCCACCAAATATCAAGACATTCTAGAGGTTAATGTTCAACGCTCAGTCCAGAAATTGAAGTTGAAGAGACGTGAGGTATTCCAGCAAGACAATGACCCGAAACATACCGCTAGATCCACCATGAAGTATCTCCAGGAAAGATGGATGAAAGTTTTGGAATGGCCATCACAGTCCCCCAGACTTTAATATTATTAAAAATCTGTGGAGAGACCTCAAAATGTTGTGCATGCAAGAAGGCCGAAGAGTATTTATGAAGGTGTTCTGTCAGGAAGAGTGGGGAAAAATTCCAAAGACAAGAATTGAAAGACTCTCAGCTGCCTACAGGAAGCATTTGCAAGCTGTTGTAGCTGCCCGAGGAGGAGTTGCAAAGTACTAGCTGACAGGGTTCCCAAACTTGTGCACAAGGCCTTTTTCTTCGCTTTATTATTTTGAAAATGCAAAAGGTCAAAATTTAAAAATTATTCTTGCTGTAAAATGGAATGAAATGTGTCATGTTTAACTTTGTAACATTTAGTGTTCAGGTTTGCTTTCAATCACAAAGAGATTAATTGTAGTAGATATTTAAACCAGGGGTGCCCAAATTTTTGCACCACACTGTAAGTGCTATTTGTAATTAAATCATTAATTTTTTAATAGTCATGTTGTCTCCCCATTTTTATGCAGCACTCAGTCAGGAGGCTGGTCGTAATACAACCCAACTCCAAAATAGTTTGGACAAAATGTAAATTGTGAATAAAATCAAACCGCAATGACTTTCAAAACACACCAGCCAGTATTTTATTCACAACAGAACAGAGATAACATAACAAATGATGAAACTGACAAATTTTACAATTTTATCCACAAAATAAGCTCATTTCAAATTTTATGGCTGCTACAGGTTCCAAAAAAGTTGGGACAGGGGCCTGTTTACCATGGTGTAACATCCCCTCTTCTTTTTAATACAGAGTGGAGGTGTCTGGGCATTGAGGAGACAAGTTTCTTGAGTTTAGCCATTGGAATTCGATCCCACTCTTGTTTAATACAGGCTTCCAGCTGCTGGAGAGTTTTGGGTCTCCTTTGACAGACTTTTCGTTTAATTATGTGGCAAATGTTCTCAGTTAGTTGAAAGATCAGGACTGCAGGCAGGCCAGTTCAGCACACGGACTCTTCTACTACGAAGCCATGCTGTTGTAATAGCTGTAGTATGTGGTTTTGCATTGTCCTGCTGAAATACACAAGGCCTTCCCTGGAATAGATGTCGTCTGGAGGGGAGCATATGTTGCTCAAAAACCTTTATATACCTTTCAGCATTCATGGTGCTTTTTAAAACATGCAAGTGTCCCACACCATATGCACTAGTGCATCCCCATACCATCAGAGATGCTGGCTTTTGAACTGATTGCTGATCACAGGGTGGTCTTTCTCCTCTTTAGTCAGGAGGACACAACGCTCATAATTTCCAACAAGAATGTCAATTTTTGACTTGTCTGACCACAGGACACTTTGCCACTTTGCTACAGCCCATTTTAAATGAGCCTCGGCCCACAGAACACGGCGGCGCTTCTGGATCATTCTCAACAATGGCTTCCTTTATGCGTGATAGAGTTTTCGGTGGCGTCTGTGGATGGCACGGCGGACTGTGTTTACAGACAGTGGTTCCTTGAAGTATTCCTGGGCCCATTTAGTAATATCAATGACAGAATCATGCCGGTGAGTGATACAGTGGTGTCTGAGGGCCCGAAGATCACGGGTATCCAGTAAAGGTCTTCGGCCTTGTCCCTTACGCACAGAGATGATTCCAGTCTCTCTGAATCTTTTGATGATGTTATGCGCTGTCGATGATGAGACCTTCAAAGCCTTTGCAATTTGTCGTTGAGGAACATTGTTTTTAAAGTAATCCACAAGTTACTTTACGGAAGCCTTCAGAGGTTGGAGAGCCTCTGGCCATCTTTACCTCTGAGAAACTCAGCCTCTCTAAGACATCCCTTTTATAGCCAATCATGTTACACACCTGATGCCAGTTAACTTAATTACTTGCTAAATGTTTTCTGAGCTGATTCTCTTATATATTAATTGCTTTTTCAGCCCTTTTTTGCCTGAGTCCCAACTATTTTGAGACTCCTTGCAGCCAGAAAATTTGAAATAAGCTCATTTTGTGGATAAAAATGTAAAATGTTTCAGTTACAACATTTAAAATGTTATCTACGTTCAATTGTAAATAACATATAAGCTCATGTGATCTGAAAGTCATTGCATTTCGATTTTATTCACAATTTACACTGCGTCCCAACAATTTCGAAATCAGAGTTCTACATGTAAGTGCTACCATTTTCATCCATCTTCTTTTTTCTGTAAGGGAAATCCTGTCAGGGGAGCCCCCGCAGGATTTAAAATTGAGATCATTTGCTTTAATTTTTAAAGATATGAAGAAATGTGAATTCAGTTGTGTCCTCCTATGGCATAGACAGTGAATTTTTCATGGAATTAAAATAGTAGTTAAGGTTGGAAATTGCCTCCTGCACCAGAACCAATGAGGTAAAAACCTGTGTCATCGGTCTGCACCGGAGACACCACTGATACTGTAGGGCAAGCAAATTCTGTTAATTCAGTACAATGAATGAACATTGCATTACAATGGAGAGCTGAGGGGCCTGACTTTAATCTTGCTGTGTTTATTCTAACGTGCGCATTTGCTCTTGATCATGTTTTTTTACACTTGATGTTATTAGGGTTATGAACATTTTAATGGCTTATAATGCATAGACTATTCAGACACCAGATTAATTTGTTTGTGTGTGTAAGATGAGAGTGGAAGACTGCGTAAACTTAGGAGACTCTTAACTCGAGTTATCATGTGTCCTTGTGTCTGTTCATCAGCAGTTAGATACAGCTGATTTGCCCTGCTGCGTGATACAGATGTTTTACTTGAGAGCTGATACACCAAGAACAAAAATAATAAGTAAATGCATGGAACAATGTACGTGGCAGGGATGCTGTCTTGACGTAAAACATTGAGTACATATGTGAGAGAGCCTGCAGCGTATTTTCAGAAAAGGCACAGTGCTTGTGTAGTGTGTCATTTCATGCCGCACGATATACCGAGTGGTCCTTTCCTCAACAATACCAAGTATTTGGTTGTTCTCGTACAGTAGGGACTGATTTAGAATGAATCACAAGGTGATCTGTGCAACTGCTGCAGTGCTACTATGTGCTTCCGTGGGACACTGCAAGTCAAAGTCGGATCAGCAGGCCAAGAGTGAGGTGAGTATTTTTACTGCTTTTAGAGTTTTCAAGTGGGCTGGAGCTAAACTGTGTTGTTTTGAACTGCAGTATGAAGTGATGTACAGTCTGTTTATGAAGTGTTTGCAACTGGGTCATACCGCGTCAAATCATCATGATTTTGAGAAATTTTCCAGGTCACCTCCTCAAAATCTTTTGAAAATAATTCATATGAGAAAATATTCGCTCAAAATGAAAAAATGCCAAATATTAGTCCAGGATCTGAAAAAGATTTCAAGTTATTTTATTATTCAAATTTTGAAGGGCTATAAGTTTTTTGGCAAACCCATTATCAGCCAACTCTGGCAAATTATGGCTGAAAATTGATTGCTCATACAAGGCTGAAATTGGGTATATTTATCGTATTCAACCCCTAGAATCTGAAAATGGCCTAAAGCCTCAAAATCAGCCGAAAACACAAAACGCCCAAAAACGAGGCATTTTATGTCCTGTAACTCAAGAACTAAGTAAGATAAAAGGCTAGAACTCATTTTTGATGATTTTATGATATATCTTTCTTTAAAATGCAATAATCCAAGTAATATCATTTGTAGAAGTTTTTTAATGAAATAATTTCTAAGTAAATTTTTCCGGTTTTGCCTCCAAATGCCCTTTTTGGGGAAAAAAAACTGCCATGTCATTAGTTACTCATCTCTCTGACATTTTTCCTGTGCAATCTTATAAATGTGAACAGTGTCTGACAAAAAAAAAATTGAATGATGTTCAGTTTCATTTTTTTATATTTTTTGACAATGATACACCATCTAAAAGTATAATACATGACAGAGGTCTTGTCAGAATATTTAGATGTTTGCTAGATTCGACAGATTTATTCCTCAATTTCATTGGTTTCATCGTTTTTGTTGGGGATGATCACATGATGAAAAGGAGCGGAGTAATTTATCTTGGTGCAATATTGGAATCCATTTACATGATGCATTCAAGGAAATTTACAAGAAAAACTGGGCTATTGGAACTAGACACTTTCTCAAGTAAGGATACTGCCTTAATGCAGTGGCAGTCTGGAGTTCTGCAGATTGAATCTGTGTGTTGTCATCATGAGAAAATGTTTTAAACTTGCTATGAGAAGAATCAAAGGTACTGTGCAGATCACAGAAACATTCACCACAAAAAAGCAGGACCGTTTAGGTAACGGAAAATTTGGAATAACCTAAAAATTCATTACAGAAAAAATGAGCTCATTTTTTTGTCAGACATTCACATTTATATGATTGCACAGTAAAAAGTTCAGAGAGATGAATAACTGGTGAGATGGTCATTTCTGGCTTTGCCCAAAAATTCCCTTTTTTGGGGCAAAATCGGAAAAATTTACTGAGAAATAATTTCATTAAAAACTTCTACAAATGATATTACTTGGATTACAGAGAGATATATCATAAAATCATAAAAAATGAGTTCTAGCCTTTAATCTTACTTAGTTCTTGAGTTACAGGTCATAAAATATGATCTCAATTTTGGGCATTTTGTGTTTTTGGCTGATTTTGAGGCTTTACCATACAAAAGTGGATCAAGATACATAGAATCTAAGGCCATTTTCAAATTCTAGGGGATGGATATGGTATGAATAAATTTGGAGCAAGAAGTAGCCCAAGTTGGCTAAAAATGAGTTTGCCAAAAAGCTTAAAATATTATTCAAAAACTAGTTGAGGTACTGGCCTAATATTTGGCATTTTTTTCATTTTGAAGGAATATTTACGAATGTGAATGTTTTTCAAAGAATTTTTAGGAGGTCACCTGGCACCCCCTAGATGATTTGATGTGGAATGACCCAACTTCTGTCTTTGAGCCAAGGCAGACAATGCACTGTAAATGCAGTAATTAAAACTTTCTCGCAAGTAATTTCCTGCAACCAGAGGAAGTCAAAGTTGACTATTATGGTTCTTTGCAATCCACCATGCGTCTGCTTACAATGCCTACCTGCCGGAGAGAATGCATCATGGTGTCTCCCAGCAAAAACACACTGACCAGTTAAGATTTCATACCTCAGCCTGATAGGCTTGCATTAGTTTTGCAGCCACACCATATTGTCTAGATGGTGCAAGAAACTGTATCCTCTAACACCTGAACCAAATGTATTTAGGCCTTTTCCTTTTATATTCAGCCAATTAGCACATGCCCAGTGTGAGATTGTTTAACCTGATCCCCAGAGGTTCTTTTACCAGCAATTTTTCTTCTGAGACTTCTGGTGTACGATTGGGTCTCTGCGTCGATTGATTACCCGTGTTTGATTTCCTGTTTGGCTTTTTGGATTTTGATTTGTCTTTATTTTGGCTTCGGTGTTTCTTCTTCATGGTCTTTACTTTGTGGATTGTTTATTGATTATGGTTCTTGATTTGCCCTTTTATAACAAAGTCTCACTGCCCATTTGGGTCTGGATCAGTGCTGCCCCCGACTGAAACAAATATCAGTCAACCAACAGTCAGCCATCTTTTCCAATTGTTTGGCTGGTCCAAAATAAGGAAACTCCATTCAGAGCCTCATTGTCATGCTGGCCTCACAGATACTGCCGTTGCATTTGTGAAGTTGAAGTATGATCACACAATTGGCTGATGCCTTTACTTGACCAAACCATATTACATTCTAATGTGCAGTCCTTGCCACAGCCCTTTCAGTAAGTTCTTTGGTATGAGCACTTTACTCTCACAATGCCCCTCTCCATTCAGCTGTACAGTTGGGCACCAGCAAATGCTCGGGGTAACTTAACCCTCTACTGCAGGCATTATTATGCCACCCAGATAGCAGGAGACTCTGGGCCAGATTCTAGCCTGATCAGCTGGAGTCGTCGCAGATCTGGCCCAGATCTGGGGAGGCGGTGTTTGCTATCAGGGAACCTTGGGGAAAAAATGTTTCAGTGTTTCATAACATTTAAAATGGTCTCAAATAAACAAATTAACTTTATTTTTTAGATTTTATTTATTTTACTTTACTAAGGGGGTACTTTGGGGTTCATTGCCATATGGCAGCATTATGCAGCAATGGAATGCCCAAATGTATTCTTTTCCCAAAATGACACAAAGTTCATAAAAGACTGCAGACCATTCTTACCAAAATGAAATTTCAGTCAGGAAAACTCACGTTTGAATAAAATAGAACAATTTATTCATGGGTTTAAGCATTACATAGTATTTTGGCGGCGGTTCTGCTCTGGAGGAATGTCCTACCTAGGCACAGCAAACATACAAACATAGCCATGAACAGAAATCAAAATCCCCCCGATGTGAGCAGAACCAAACAGGTGGAGGCTGTGGTGGAGGTGGCAAGCAAAAAACCAAACAGCATGTTGCATAGCATGAAAAGTCATCGCAAACAGCAGCAGAAGTGAGTGAGCTTGACGTCTTTCAAATAGACCGCTGCATGACCTCGTGATGAGTATCCTCCAATTGTGTGCCTGCTGATGTTGACGTGCTGGTAGCTCACCAGGCTGCTGTCAGCTGATGTAGCTCTTCTCGAGTTTCCTGCCTGAACTATTTACACTCATTATTGCCTAAAAAGACTTGAATATGACCACCATTGGATTCAGGGGGTCGTTAAACAAATACGAGAGCAATTAAAAGATATTTGGAAACAATATTTACAAAACATCTGCAGAAATCTCATATCATTCCTTGTCAAAGTGTATAGGTTACAACAATTTTTTCTCTCTCTCATAACATGGCAAAGGCACTCACAATACTGGTTTAAAAATGGTAAGAATAGACAATTTCTTTATAAAATAGCTTTGCACACTGTCACAATTCCATTTCAAATATGTAAACGAAAAACATACATTTCTTAAAAGTCTAGAGTAATTCTCCCCATCCATACACTTTTTATTTGTGCATCCAAAATTTATTTCTACAAGTCCAACTCATACAAAACTACTCTGTATTACTGCCTAAGTATTCACTCAAACCACATGCAGTATTGTTCCATTACTGCACATTGTTGCCATGGCAACATACCTATTTTGTTAGATTAAAAGGCAGTAATTACAGAAAAACAATATTCAAATGAATTTCAAAGATTGGAACTTATCACAGATGCCTGCAATATTTTTTAAATGCTGCATATTTGAACA